>VZSG01000104.1:664707-703758 GCA_013398315.1 Nothoprocta pentlandii
GAGTCTATGGGCGGCGGGGGGCAGCCGCTCCGCGCCCGGCGCCGCCAAGATGCGCCCCTTGCGCAGCCGCCGCGGGGCTTCGTCCGCGGGCCGCCCGCGGAGCTCGGCGCTCCGGGCTGCCCTTGGGCTCCGCGTTCCCCCGGGGGCTCGTGGCCGCCTGCGAGGCCCCGTCTCGAGTGGCGCGAAGGGGCCTCTTGTCGCAGCTGCTCCCGAGGAGTCTGCGAATGCACGGGCTGCCTGCGGGACTGAGGCTGCACCGCACTGCTTGCAACAAGGGGCCTGAATTGGGGGGAAATTCGGCAGAATTTAGGTGCTGAAACCTCAAATCTGCTCAGCTTTCATCTAACCCCCCAGCTTAAGCCCTCTTGTGCTTTACGTTTTACTTGAAAACAAAAATATTTTGCTCGTTTTCCTGGTATTAGGAGCGGTCTCCTAAGGATGGGAAAAACGATAGCAGAGAGCTGGCCTGGGCAGGCTGCTGCTCTGTGCACGACATCCAGTAGAGACCTACTGAGTGAGTGACTAAAGATGCCTAAAGAAATATTGTTGTGCTTTACCATAAGGCTGTTTAAAGCCTTAATTCCAAATAACCTGCATTCAGGAGTCCTGAGCCCTTGTCTTCTGGTGCAGGTGGAGAAACGCAAGGAGACGGGGGCAAACGTGGTCCAACGTAGTCATATGAAAGTCAGGTGGCCCATGCAGTCAGGTCTGGGTAAACATCTGCCTGCTGTTCCGGCACAGACCGGTGTCTTCGGAGCACGGGAGGCCATAAAGGGCCCAGGAAGGAATGTGGACCGGTTCAAAGGCCACCTGTAACTGCAGTTACCAGAATTGCTCTTCTGATGTTTGAATACGTTTTAATGATGCTTTTAAAATGCTCTTTCCTCATTTAACATCTTTAAAAGGCCCTTACACAAACATAGCAGCATCGGCGGCAATGGAGCAATCAGGGTATGGGCTGGATCTTCTTATGCAGTTTTGTTCCTAGATGGCACAATAGGAACGTTGTCTCCTCCTGCTGCGGCTGTTTTTGTGATGTGAGCTGCAGAACTGATGCTTGCTTAGTCTTTGATCCTAAAAATATTTATGCAGAGACTTGATTTTAAACCTGCAAGTAGGCTCATCCCATTTTGGAGAGTAGATGTTTCACTGATGTCAGAGAACACTAAAAAGAGTCTGAATGTTGTATGTGCAAAGAGTTTAACTTGAGAAAACTGAAGATACTGGCTGGGGATATCACTCGCGCCAGTGCCCTTAAATATTCACAGGAATAACATGGAACAAATATTGGTGCCCTTGCTGTGCAGCTTCATCGGCTAGAGGATATTCTGCAGAAACCAGTTTACGAGTGACTTTCCCCAGGTTCATTTCCACCCCTCTCGTCTGTTCCTGACTTCCTTCCGTCCAGCTGAGGTTTCTATTAGAGACAATGTATAGGCCAATGTATAGGGAACAAGAGCTCAGTGTAAATGAATACTTCACACTGATTTGAATGTTAGCTTATTGGATGGGAAAGGATTTGCCTTGCAAGGAATTCACTTTTTGCTACTAAACAAAGTCTTTTGCCTTAGGATGAGACACAGCTGTAGCTGCCCGCACAGAGCCATGCTGGCGTTTCCCAGAGAAGGAGAAATCTTGCGGAGAAGGGTGGTCAGAACTGCCTTCCCATTAAATCCAGGACTAATCCTTGTGTGAAAAGCAGAGGGGGTTCGTGTGGGGAAGGCAGAGGGTTGGCTGCTTGCTGTGTCCTTGCTGAGAGGAGGCAGCTCTAGGACCTGATGCCTGCTCTTGCTCCATGGGCCCTTGACCTGGCTGCTCAGGGGCATCTCCTTGTGCTGCAGGTTTATGGCTTGGAAGAAATGGAAAGGAGGAAAAAAGGAAAGAAAGTAGGAAAAAAAAGGGTGAGATGTTGGCTTTTCTGTAAGTCCAGCTGGAGCCACCGGAGTTTGAAATGGAATGAAAGAGTTCATGTGTCCTTCACAAGGGAGCCTCACGTCTCATGGTGCTTTAAGAACAGGTCTGTAGCATAGAAGAGACATAACCCAGTGTGCCGCAACTTGGCTATTGCCTTCCTTGCTCCAGGCCTGTCAGAGCCACAGGTTTCTGTAAAAATCCTGCATTTGTCATGGTCAAAGTCATCACGGAATTGTTATTTTTATCAAGCATGTAACAATAACACAGGTTGTTTCTTTTTCTCCCGAGGGCTGGTGCTCCGGGAGATCTGTTTCCTTCGTTGTTTCACCCCTGGGGATTTGTGTTAATTATTACTGGGGATTTGAGTGTTGGCTTTGGCTCCTGCAGGAACCATCCAGGAGATTACCCCCTTGAGACAAGAATAAAACTTCTGACCTGCTGTAAAGACGAATGTAGCGTTTATAAAGTGAAAAGTGGAGTCTTTGGATGTTTCATGAGTCTCCAGGCTCTGTCACACCCAGTAATAGAAGCACTTGCCAAGAGGCAAGTTTTCTCTCTAAGTCCAGTCAGCGAGCGGCTGAGTCGTGTGCCACAACAGAGAGGCTCTTGTCAATGTGAGTGTTAATCCTCTTCCCTCTTACTAGCTCCTGCATTTGGCTTTGCCTGCATGACTGAGGTAATGTTGGATTTAAGCCTAAATCCTTTGGTTTTGGCTAGTTGTTTTGCGTATGTGGGCAGGCTTCGTCCTCTCAGAAGTGCAAACCACCTGGCTTGAAACTGGTTCTTGGGAATTAGAGCAGCTCTTTGAAGACACAAAGGGAAGAAGCTCTAAAAATAAAGCCCTTCATTTGTTAGTGGGTTCTATTTGTGTTATAATCATTGTGTGCATTTGGTGTTTGCAAATTTTGCATGTAAAATATTTCCTAAGGCATCTGCAAGTGCCTAGCTGGGGCTGCTACTAGTACAGCTGTGTCCCGTGGGTGAACAACCTCTCACTCGCCCTCAGGGGCTGAAAATTCACGTGTCCCCCATGAAATCTTAATTCTTATTAACTCTAAATGCAGCCGTGACTGCTCTGGCCCGTTTGCCCTCCTGGTGAGCCTGCCCGGGTGCAATTCCTTTGGACTCGGGGCAGGAGAAGGTCCATGGGCAAGTGTTGGAAATGATATTGCACAGAGAACTGCTGGTAGGTGACACGCAGCTCGATCATGATTCATCACAAGGAGCCTTTTCCTTGTCACCTTGTGCTGGGTGGATGGGTCGTCCTGCCTCTGCTGTGGCTGGAGGAGAGGGGCAGGGTGAAATTCTGAGAGCAGGTACAACAGGTAATTAGAAGGTAAAAGATTAATGAATGTGGAGTACGAGGCGTTGGGCAGGATCCGTAGCCTGCATGAGTCAGAGCTCCGCATCATTCTTCTTCTGCTCTTGATGTGTCCCTTTTACAACATTAAATTGCTACAGCCACTTTAATAGTCTGCATAAGCAGGTGTGTCATCTTGTATTATAATTTTAACCTATTTAATGACCTCATCACAAGAAGTGAATGCATCCCATACTTGCCTCTCTATTCAGATATCAGATAGGGATATTTGTGCTTTCAGATTAAAAATTCCTCTTTCTTTAAATATTTATGGGGTATTTATAGCTACCATTGACATTCCTACTTGATAGAAAACTTATTCGTTACAACATTCATAGAACACAAACAGAGGAGGACGTGGAGTTAGCGTGAATAAAATCAATGATGTTTTTGAATGAATATTCACAGCTAGGTGGAATTATGGCACAAATCTCTTTTTTTTTTGTAGCAGAACGACTCGCCTGTGAGATCTCAATCCATCCTGGCCAGAGCCCCTTAGCCTCTGTGGACCCAGCACAGAACCATCACCTTCAGCACCTGCCGGGTGACAGGCCCCCTGCCTGACTTGAGCTCATGTTTGGACAGTGGCCTGTGGAGGTGGGTAAGTGACCTGCCTCTAGAGCTGCCTCTGCGGGATGCAGAGCTGTGCTGGGAAGGCAATTCCAGGGAAAGTTACCCCTAGAAGACCCGCACCGGTTGGTTTGGCAGTTCCCTGGGTGGCACCCAGAGGAGGAGGCATCACCTTCGTTCCAACATCCTGCACTTCCATCCACTATCTCTTCCATCTCTTCATGCTCTTTCGCAACACTGTAAGCGTACAGCCAACTATTTAATTAGTCCTGCTTATTCTGATATTGAGCAGTTTTCTTATTAAGTCTTTTTTTTTGTCTCCTCCATACTTAGACCATGTAGATTCAGCCTTTATTTTTCTGCTCTCAACAGAAACAAACTTGAAAATTCTCTCCTCTGGTTATTGCCACACAGCTGATGTGTCACGAACTATCTATTAATCTATCTATACTTCAAAAATTTGATTTTAGTTGAGCTGCTGTTGGTAAGTTATTTTGCTGGTGTGTTTGCCTGAATGGAGCAGGATGCTTGGGATGCAAAGCGCCATGTCCTGGATCTGGAAGGTGATGGGGGCTAAGGGCTGGGAGTTTGCGTCCTCTGCATGGTTGGGCCCTAAAGCCACCCTGGGCAGGGTCATTCGGGGTGCTTGGGTGTCTGATTGTGCCAACAGTCTGGCAGCCTGTGGTTCTCCACAACTCCTGAATGTTCTTGTGTCATCCCACGTTCTCCATCCCACGCTCTGCCCTCGTAATCCCTGTTTACCTCACAGCTCTTCCTGTGGGTGTGGAGATCCCCCTCTTTACTTTTCAGCTCTCTGTGTAAAATATGCCACGTTTCACTGCAAGCTTTTGCCATATGGCAAAGCTTCTCGCTGCATTTAAAATCAGAACCAGGCCCTGTTGCTTCTTTGCAAACAACAGCTAGTGCCTTAGAAATCCCTCCCAGGGGCCTTCCCTTCCCAAGGCTGCTCTGAGAGTTACGCTCATTCTACCCCAAACAGGAGATCCAAAAAATGTAGTGATGCCCTATGTTATCCTGTTGTTACTCCTGCTGCGGAGGACATGGAGTGGGAGCCGCAGGCATTTGTGTCATCATTCCTCTTAGGAGATTTTGAGAGGGAATTGGGAAAAATGCATGGGGAAAAATGACGGGTGGCTGTTTGGGTGCGAGAGGAAATGAGCAAAGTGTGAGATTCCTTCTCCAGGAAAATCCAACCTGAAATTTAACATGGAACTTACAGTGGTCAATGAGAGTGTCCTTGGTGTCCGTCCTGTGTCTTTCAGGCATCCTGGAGTATATCTGCTCCTGACAAATGAGCCTTTTTTCACTAATACCAAAATATTTTGTTTGAAAATTCTCTGCACTTGTGGCTCTCTGCTTGGCCCAGTGCTAGTGCGCAGGAATTAACATCTTCCAAAGAAATCAGTGGGACTCCTGCATCTGACCCCAGGTATGATCCAACTTCCCTTCCATCTAAATTGTATGGCACAAAACCCCAGCAATTCTCTTCCCACCTCTGCTGCTTTTTAAAACTGTAAATACTGTAAACTCCTGACAAGCTGGGAGCCCAACGCCCATCACGGGCAAGGTTGTTTCGGGATTATTTTCTTGCTTCGGGATTTTGTGGTTGCATCATGTAAAAAGCCTGTGTGTTAACAGACTTAAAATACCACAAATGTAACCAGAGTAACCTGGCCTTGTTGCAGAACGTGTGCTTGTCAGAGCAAAGAAGCTTGAGCTAAAGGAAAGACAATATTTCCATTTCCTTATTCCCAAGGAGTGTTGCAACAATCCGCAAAGGGGCCAGCGTCCCTGGTTGTCAACATTGCGCCATAGGGGAGCAGAATAAGAATCTCTGAGTTAAATCTGGTGCTGGGGAGATCTGTAAATCCATGGTCTTGTGAGACAAGTTATTGGCTTGGATAGTTTCAGACTGACCTGATTTCGTGGTATTAAAACATGGTATAAAAATATATAATGATGACAGTGTTCCTTATGGAATAATAAGCTGAGGACAAAAGCTTTCTCTGCTGCAAAGCTTTTTGTACTGGTAGCTCAAAGACAGTGCCTGCGTGTTTTGTTTAAAATCTGTAATAATCCAAAACAAGTCCAGCCCTTAAGAGCAGCTAATGGATAATGGTGTAGAAGAGAGTCTTAGGAGTGTAAATGGGGATCACCTCCCTTCCACAGGGAAGGAGCGTTAGGTGTTCCTGGGAATATGAGGTCGGAAAGGGCCGACTGTTGAGTCCATTGTCCTGGTATTTTTGTCAGTGCTATTCATACATTTGCTGAGCTCCATCTTAGCACTGGTTAGAGCAGAATCCAGCTCCAAGACATGACTTGTTACATCTGCATGTAAGCTTAAATATTCCAAGCTGTGACTGGGATTCTCTCAGTAGCTAGGTCTGTTTTTGAGACAGGAGAACATTAATTATAGTTACATTGGGATTATAGTCATTTATCTCATCGGGTTTGAGCATTTACACCACCAGGCTTGGAACTTTTTAAAGGAAAACCTGCAATTTTCTGCAGTCACAGATTTCCAAGGGGTTGAACCCTAAAGATACAAAATATCCTAAGAAAAATGCCAGAACTATGAGGGTTGGTACTACTGGCACCTGCCTTGCTTCCTTGATACTGCATCTCCCATAGTAAAAAAAGTAGTATAGACATAAGCTCCCTACTTTAATTAAAATCTGCCCTTCAGAAGGGAAAATAGCAGGCGTGTGGTGATAGACCTTCTGCAATGGGTGAAATAATTAGATGAAAACTGATGATTTTGGATTTCCTCAACAGCGCTGGAATAAAGAATCTTAAACAACACCACCTGCCTCTGCTGATTAATAGGATGCTGCTGTGTAAGCAGTCCTGGCATACACCTTGGGTAAATATTGCCTGGGCTAAATCTAACCCCCTTAAACTCAGCCTGGCTGAGGGCCAGGGTTTATTTGTCCTTTGAAATTTATGGAAACTTTTAACTTGAAAATAACTGCACCTGGTTCAAGTGCAATAACTGCTGTATGAGCAAATATTTCTCTCCCTGTTAAAAAATTTTGTGGAATTTAAGAAGTATGAATATTGGAATATGATATTTTAATGCAGTGATTGTTTGCAGTACATGACCAAGTTTGGGGCTTTGGGCATTTGACCTGTACGGTCTGTGCAAAGAAAAAGTGAGAAGCAGCCGGTTTCCTTAGAGAGCTGCAAATACTGATGGCAGCAGGAAGAGATTCCCGAACTTTTCCCAGGAAGGTGAACACAGAGGCTTGTGACTTCTAACTGGAAGTGGAGAAGATGGAGGAGGAGCAGATTAGGGACCATTAACAAATTCCACTAGTTCTCAGTCGTCGTTCTTGCACTGGACTGGATCTGCTCCCATTTGGGGCTGCTTCCATCAGTCAGACCCGACCCGCGTTTCATGATGAACAGCGGTTTCGTAGCCCTCTTTTGGGCCTGGTCTAATTCCCTTCTCATCATTGTCAGTCATTACTGAAAACATAACCATATGCTATTAAACTGCTTTTGGAAGAAATGTTACCGCTTATCTCCCACTTGAAGGTCGTTAGCATTTAATCTACCTTCCTCTTGATGCTGAGGTGTGCAGTATTATATCTGCTTTCATAAATATGGTTCCATATTCTCAAACCTGCATGCGTTGGCTCATTTCTGTTTCTGAATGTACCTGGAAAAGGCATCATTCAGCAGGGATAAATTGGTCCCTGGAGTTGCTTACAGTCTAAGGAAAAGTGTAGTGAAGTGCAGGCTAGAGAAGAGGCATGTCCACAGACCTGGGATCTCTGCTGCCTACTACCAGAGAAATAAAAATGACATAAACTCTTCCTTTTCAGGAGGTAATAGAAATAATGGAAACAGTGCTGCTAATTTTCCTTGTTTACGGGTCTTGATTATAACTGCAGAATTAATGGTGGGAGAAGATACCTACTCATCCCTAAGCTGGGGTATGAGATGGTAGCCACACTTCCCCACAAAAGAAACCCCACCGAACAAAAATCAGTTATAAAAGGTGGGCTAGGACAGTAGAATATGGCTATTCTTCTCTGTCATGCCTCATACATCGAAGTAAGGGATTCATACATCGAAGTAAGGGATTTGGTGGCATTGGTACTGTTATTTTTAACTCTACATTCTCTCTGTTGCATGTGAACGAAATGCATTCAGCCTGTGCCCTTGGTCGAGGGCCTGGAGCCAGCAGAGGGGTCTGCAGAATTGCTCTGCTCCCGGAAAAGCACCAGCGAGCTCCCAGCTGGGCCCTTGGGTCCCTTTCGGCGTGCGGAGCGGCGGGAAAGGCTGGTCTCGTGTCGCTCTCTAGTGGAACACGCCGGGTGTGCAGGAGCCGGGAGCGGCGCCGGGAAGCGGCCGCCTCGGGCACGTGCCGGGCGGGCGGAGGAGGAGAAGCTGCTGCAGGTTCCCGCTGGAGGGGCCTCTCCCTGCATTGCGGGAGGGCACGGATGTTATTCCTGGTGCTGCTCCCAGCTGAAGAAGCACCACGTCCATGCGCAGCTCTGCCCACGAGCTTCCAAATGGGAATCAGGAGGGCTTGAGTGTCCTCGGGCCAGGGGTGGCAACCGCAGGGGTCCCTCCTGCTCCTCTCTGCAAACGAGATCTGTTGACCGGCTAGTACTTAGCCTGAGGCAAATAAACATTGTGCCTTAGCTGGAGGTCCATTTAAGCATAACCAGCTGGAGGTCCGTTTAAGCATAACCACTTATATCATTTGGATTTGTTTAAATTTGGATAAATAAAGCTGCTGGTCGGCAATACGCTGTGTGCGTTATGTACATACTTTGGGCTTATTTTGCTCAGCATGTTACCCAGGGGTGTTAATTTCCTTTTAACACTTTTAACCCAGCCCAAAACCAACTTAATTGCATTTTTCCCACTGTGAGAATATGTGAATATTCTCTTTTCCAGCTTACCTTCTTGATATTTGGGCAGTAAAATTTTATGCCACAGGTTGTTACAAACCCAAATTAGTTTGTGCTGCTCAACTTTTCACTGTTTCCTGCTTTTTTTTTTCCTATTTCCATAGCAGCTTTTTAGTTTATCTGTCTACCTTGCATATATTCCAGCATACATTTTTTCTGTTTTAATTCACAAACAGGTGGAAGTGAAACCCTCTGGAAGGTCCTGTTTGTGTCTCCTTTATGGATCTCATGTGAAAAACACCCCACTAATTTCATACAAAATATCTTTACAGAGCACATTGTGTCCCCCTGTGTGCAAAGTGCCAGCCAAAGCAAGGATCCTGCGAGCAGCAAGTGCATTTCTTGCTTTAGCTCTGGTGTATCACAGAAATGACATTTAACCAGGGGACATGAAACTCTGGTAGCTACAGAGGCAACATTGCAAAATGCAATAATTTTCCTCAAAAAAGCAGTATCCCAATTGAGCAGCTTATTTTGCCACTGCCAGTTCCTGATTTTAAACCAATACAAGGATATTACTCCAACCGATTTGATTGCATTTGAAGATATTTAGCTTGTGCTGGGGTTGCTGCAGCTCTTCATTCATGTGGATGATGCAGCAGCTGATAGCTCTGAGTTGGTACAATTTGCAAAATAATGCACATGTGAGGGTTAAATTAAAGTAACATTAAAAAGCAAACAGTATGACCATTAGATTATGCTATACACTAATTCCTACGAGCAGCCTAGAAAGAACTTGGAGTTCTTTCGGCTTTGCTATAAAATATAACATAGCTACATGTTTTGTTTGTTTCAGTTATATGCTGTATGTTATATCATAGTTATAAAACTCTGGAAGTGATTATAACTTTTTTGTCTTTCTAGCAATTTATATTGCCTAAGAAAGACAGTAACAAGGAAATACAGTCTTTATCTACGCTATTTAAAGAGTTGTCTAACACTTCAAAAATAATGCAGCCATTTGTCTCGGGCACACACTGTCGTTATAGTGCAGTTATAGCGAATGGGTTAGTGAGTGGGTGCAACCTCAGCTCTAGCTGGGCGTGCAGACTGCCATTTTGGGAGCAACTTGCCTTTTAAGAAATTTGACGCATTTCATTTGTCTTCAGTTGTAGAAAGATAAAGTATTCAAGTAATTTCGCTCCTTAATACAGTAGTGTCACTGAAAATACTGTAAAACAACCCTCTGGTTTTTGATCTAACATTTTTATTCTTTTTTTTTCTTTTCTCTTTCTATTATTGGCTCCTGTTACCTTTTTATTGTTTCTGTCTGTAAAGGAATAATGCAGTGATTGGAGGGGCTGGCTGTTCTGATGCCAGGGCTGCCTCCTTCCCGGAACAACCCTGTTCTCCTGCGTGACCTTGCAGGGCTGCCAATACAGGACACAAGCAGGGACCTGGGGCCAGGACGGGTCTGCGTAACCTGCAGCTGCATCCACGCCCTCTGTGTCTGTATAATGAATTTAACTGTAATTCTGACATCACTTAATATTTTCCCCCTCTCTAAGCTGCAGCTCGGAGGGAGGGCGGCTCATTCTCACACAGCATTGAGATGCTCCTGCTTTTGTTCCAGTCCTGCAGGCGCTAACCCCGCAGCCTGCAGCAATCCACAGTGCTTCCATTTGGGAGATCCCAGCCCTTTTCCTAGGCTATCCTCGTGTGGATCAGTTGCTTCCATGAGAACTGAGTGGAGATGTCTGAAGTTCAGACAAGTGGCCCTGCAGATCAGGCATAGTCCTGGTTTAGGTCTCAGCCATAGGCTGGCACTGATGCCATTTGTGTGCAGGTAACCCCAGCTCGTTAGAAATGTAACTGCTGCAGGCACAAGGATTTTCAATTTCAGTTTAAAATTATGATATCTCATGAAAAATGGTTTTTACTTCTTAAAGAAAAGACCTGCTCTTGAATTCAGGGTCTGTCTTCTGCTTTCCATGGTTTTAATGAGGATTAGCGAGTGCTGATCCAGGTTACCCTGTAGGAGCCGCGCGAATGCCTGACCTACGCAGGGCCACAGCATCTTCTACACAATTCCTAATTGATTTCTTTGGAACAGCATGAAAATCTGGTGAATCATTCTAGCCTGGTATGTTTAGTAATAGACTTTCCTTAATCAGCTTTTTATTGCTGAAAGCTGTAGACTATTGTGCAGGAAAAGGTAGTTTTGCGGTTACAAATAAATCACGGAGGATTACAATTCCCAGCGCTTGCATTAGAGGAGAATTGATGGTTTTCTTCAGCCTGCCTGAAACAAGCAGGCTTTCTTGTCTGGCCACTGAGCTTTGAATGTACTGGTATGTAGTAAATTCAGGCTGATTGAAAGCGATGGTTTGCTTGCTCATATTTCACCAAGACAAGGAAATGAAAGGCAGCCTCACGTTACTGCATTTCATCCTGACTCTGAACCAGGTTGTGAAATGCAAGAATGATGGCTCATTTTAATGGCATTTGGGAAGGAAAAGAGGGCGCTGTGATTGCTTGGAAAGCAAAAGAAAAATCAATTAGCCTATGGGATCCAGAGGGGCTATTGGGTCAAGTCGGATCCAGAGCAACGTTGAGGCAACCTGCTCGTGTTGGCCGCTCCTGCCTGGACTCTTCCCAGGGTCTCTTGATGTCGCAGGGTGAGTGGAGGCCAAAATGCTCCGGAGCCTCATGCTGAGTGTTGGGGGAAGAGCCAAGAACCCCATGGGAAGAGCAGAGCTGGCGGCGGCGAAAGCGTCTGAACGTCCTCGGGTTTCAGGGCCACCTTGGCCCCTTTCCGGAGACACGGCCGCCGCTGCCTGCCCTGCGCGCGTTGCGTTCGCTCATTGGCCACACTGGCAATAACTGCACAAATAAAATAGATTCCCTTGGAAAATAAGGCTGTTTTTTTTTTCCCAAAGCGCTGCTGAGGGCAGGTAGTGCTGCTAGCGGGAGCGGCCCTAAGGTAGGAGATGACCCGGGTTGTTCTCTTTATCTTAGATCTATGTTTTGGCAGTGGAGTCACAGAATTTAAGATGTGGTGGCAATGTGATTTGTCTGCAAAAATTGTCCGTAATGCTTGTGTAGTTGCAGGAGGGCCAGTTCTTCCCCCACTAAATAATAGTTTGAAATAATTAAATGACAAAAAGTGCTATCACCTCCTTGATATTCAAAGTTGGAGACTGGAGTTGAACTTCTGCTGTGATCTCAAATATCTGAAACTTTTATTTTTAAGGGTTAAGCCAAGATTCAACTGAATTATTGAAATATTATTGTGGGATGCATATGACCAATTTGTGAACATTTAGATCCAATTGAATATAGTTGTGCTGAACTAGATGTCGCTGCAGCAAAGTTTAATTGTCCATATTTTGTGCCCACTGTGAATCATAATCTTTTCTAGAGGATATATTCAAAAACATGACTTTTTAGTTGCTGGTGCTCATCCATTATAAAGAAAAACCAAAACATTTCACTGGATTGAAATATATTTTTATTTTTTAAAATAACTATTTTAGGAACAGTTCTGTCTATTGTAAAGAAACTCTGTCTAATGATTCCTTGTTAGGAGCAATATATTTTCTAAAGAGAATGATAAGGTATAAGTATTTTATTAATTATGTTTTACCTATATTTGTTGATAAGCCATCATGATGATAAGCTACTTGTGGAAGTATGCCTGTAGCATTAAAATTTAGAAATAGTTTTGATTTGAAAATTGATTTACCATTTTCCCGTAAATTTATCAAGTCTCTAAAGCAGAAACTCAACCTTGTCTCGCTGTCAGTTGCCTTTTAATGCACTTAACACCCCGTAACCTTCTGCAGATTGTTGGCTGCTCCTCTCCATGGGCGGGCAGGGGACATGCTGGAGGGGAAGGCACAACACATTATAGGAATGCCTAAAACCTGCCTGTGGTGGCATTGTTTTCTGACCTCCCAGGTCTGCATGTTGGCTCGTGGTCTGGAATGGGAAAACACACCTCCCTTCCGACGCTGTGGAGGTGAAATCCTGGCCTCTCTGAAGGCAAGAGCTGTAGTGTCCTTCAGCGCAGCTGCTATTTCATGATGTGCATTTTTAATCTGTATTATAAAATAAAGCGAGCTGGAGTAAGGCCAGAATTAACCGAGTCAGCTTGGCTAAAACACTTGCAGGTCAGACTAGGCAGAAGTCAGTGTACTGAGGAGCAGATTAATTGTGATTTCCGCATCTCTTTGCAGCAGTTACACTTCTAAAAGCATCCTGGAGATGCAGGGTGGTCCTCATGGATACTCCTCAACTCCTGAAATGTGACCAGACCTCCCTTTGCCCTCTGGATGGCAAGAGCACTAAGTGATCCTCCTGGTGACATTTAACATAATGAACCTCCTTAGCTGCTATGGAAAGCTTGGATTACAGGTTCTGCAAGAAAGGGACTCTTTTCCATTTGTACTTGCAGGTCAACACACTTGTTAAGAGAGGAACAAAGATGCTTTATCTGATAAGTCATCTGAGAGGCATCATCTGTTCTATAGGAAAAAAAAATGTGCAATTCTTGCCATATTGTTTCTTGCTCCACTAAATTAACTCTTTCAAACAAAAATTGGACCCGAACATCTACACTAAAAGGGTATGCAAGTGCAGGAAATGCTACTGGTGCTAAAGCATTTAGGTGAGGGCTCTGGGAATACTTTATTCCCATTCCCGCTGGCAGAGCAAGGTTTGGGGTTGCTTGCTTTGTGTTTGAACTTGTGGCGGAGCTGCTTGCTGGGCACCGCACTCGAGCTCGCAGGGCTCCGTGGGGAGCTCGGCTGGGAGATGCCGACGGCGCCGGGCACTTCCAGAGCGAGTCCCCAAGGACGGCAGGGCTCTCTGCAACCCGGCACCCGCATGGCCAGGTGCTTTGCGTGCTCAAAGGAAACCAGGCGAATGGCAAAAAGGTCTTTGGGGCTTTTCTGTTTGTTTGCCAACTTGCAAAATAAAGCAAAATACGAAAGCGAGAAGTGTAAGAGCACGGGGAGCGAGCACGGCTCACGGGGCCTTGCGGGCAGCCCCGCAGTGCCCAGCCGTGCCCTGCGGTGACGTGCGGCCGTGTCCCCCTCCCGCAGAGCTGCCGACATGCGGCGCGCGCCGGGGCCGCTGGCCGCGCTGCTCCTGCTGGCGGCCGCAGCCGCGCGCGCCGGACCCAAAGTGACGCCCGGCCTGACGGACACGAGGACGAAGCCGCCGCCGGCCGAGGCTGCCGCCGCCCTGGCGGGGAAGGGGCCCTTCCTGGAGGCCCCGGGCAGGGCCAGGCCGGGCACCCCGAGCGCCGCCACCACGTTGCCGCCCTTGGAAAACTACACGCTGGACGCGGCCGATTTCTTCTTTAACTGCTGCGACTGCTGCCCGCCCGTGCCGGGCCGCGCGGGGGAGCGGGGCGAGCCCGGCCTGCCAGGTGGGCCCCGGCCTCGCGCCGCGCTCGGCGGCAGAGCAGCAGCTCCCGCCTCGCGCCTGGGAGAGGTCCCGACTTGGCAGCAGGTGCGGGACCCCGGCAGGTCCCCAAGCACCGCTGGGAGTGTTTGCATGTCGGTTTGTTGGGGTTGTGACAACCCCAGCTGCTGCCCTCTGCTCCGCTGCGCCCCGCGTGCCTCCACATTCCCACACTAAGGAACAATTGTAAAAGCTGGAGCCAACTTGCCTGCCTTTCAGTCCATTCCCTGCCTAGCACGGAGCCTTCTGCCAGGCTCCACGCTTAAATTTGCAGAAATTATAAAATGACAGGAGCTCCTTAGATGCGTTCAGATGTTTGGGGCAGGTTACTTCTGATGTTTATGAGCATCGGAGCTCCTATGGCTCCGAAGCAGCCAGAAGGGAGTTTTAAAAAAACCTTTAGGAGAGTTTAGCCAACAGCTAAATGCAAAATTACCACACTTTGGGGTTGCAGGAGCTGGAAGGTGGGAGTTGAGGCATTAACAGGCTGATGGGGGTGGTTTGTGAGCCCCTTCAGCCTCCGTTTGGCCGGGCAGCAGGTCCCTGGGCAGTGCCCTTCAGCCTTCCTGCTTTCTTTACCTCCGTGGTGTGAAACCACATGAAATAGGTGGCGCTTTCCAGGGAAACAGGAGCGTAATCTGCCTGGCAGGCGGCTCGACGCCACTTCGCTTAGTTATTTCTAAGAATTTTCTTTATAAAGTTAATCCTCTGAGTTGCTGAGATGATTTTGTTAATGTGATCACAGGTCCCAAAGGAGAGAAGGGCGACGCTGGTCTGCGAGGTCTACCAGGAACGCCAGGACCTCAGGGTCCGAAAGGCGGTAAAGGAGAAAGAGGTAGTCACAGTCACAGTGTGCATAATGACTGCTGAGCTACACATAATGTCACTAATAGCACGTTAATGCTAATGTGTCCTAGGTGGCAAAGGGGACCAAGGCGAGCGCGGAGCCAACGGCACGCCAGGTTATCCAGGCAAACCTGGAGTACAGGGTAGGTACCATGGGATGCTGGAAAAGCCAGGGATGCTGCCCCTTGTGCAGGTGTTTGGTGCTGGTGACGCCCTCCAGTACCAGCAGTGCCCTCTGCCCTGGGGGTTTTCATCTCCGCTTGTTTTTTGGCTTTTGTTTTCCCCTCCTTGCCAAAGTGCCTTTTCTGTTTGTCTTTTCCTAGGGGAAGCTGGAGCCAAAGGCAATAAGGGCGGCTACGGCCTCCCAGGACTGAAGGGCCAAAAAGGCAGCAAAGGGGACACTTGTGAGAATGGCACCAAAGGAGCCAAGGGAGATCAGGGGGATCCCGGCGTGCCGGGGCTGGACGGAGACCATGGGAACAAGGGGGAGAAGGGCGACATCGGGGAGAAGGGGTATTGCGGGGAGCCAGGAGGGAGAGGGGAGAAGGGCGAGAGGGGGGACGGGGGCGCGAAGGGAGAGAAAGGCAGCAAAGGAGAGACGGGGGTGGAGGGTACCCAAGGGATGGACGGAAAACAGGGAGAAAAGGGCGAGCAGGGAAGTAAGGGGGAAAAGGGGGACCTGGGGCCTGCCGGCGTGATGGGACCCTCGGGGCCCAAGGGCGACGCTGGCAGCCGGGGTGGCCGGGGGGCTCCCGGCAGGAAGGGCTCGCGGGGGGCGAAAGGGACGCGGGGCGACCGCGCGAAGCTGCCGCGCTCGGCCTTCAGCGCCGCCCTCTCCAAGCCCTTCCCTCCGCCCAACGCCCCCGTCCGATTTGACAAGGTCCTGTACAACGAGCAGCAGGATTACAACCCCGGCACGGGCAAGTTCAACTGCAGCGTGCCCGGCGCCTACGTCTTCGCCTACCACCTCACGGTGCGGGGGCGGCCGGCCCGTGTGAGCCTCGTGGCCCGGAGCCGCCGCGTCGCCAGGGCCCGCGAGACCCTCCACGGGCAGGAGATCGACCAGGCCTCCCTGCTCACGGTGCTGAGGCTGCGCGCGGGCGACCAGGTGTGGCTGGAGGTGGCGCGGGACTGGAACGGGCTCTACGCCAGCGCCGAGGACGACAGCATCTTCACGGGCTTCCTCCTGTACCCCGATGATGGCCCCGAGATGCTGCTGTAGGCTTGAAGGGGCAACCTGCTACGAAGGGACCCGTCGTTCCCTCCACTGTCGAGTAGAGAGAAGTGAAGTGTCACTTAGTGACTGTGCTGTGTCTGCTTAGTGGCGAGGTTTCCTGGTCTTTTAACAGAAATGCTCTGTTTGTGGGAAATTGATTTTAATTAGCAGCCCTGATTTTAACTAACAGTCCTTCTGGGTAGATGGATGATCTCTAAGATAACAAACTACTGTGCAAATGAGCCTCAAGGGATTTCACGTCACAAACTTAAGGTTTGTAACCAACCTGTTCAAATTACATAGGGAAATTCACCATCCTGCTGAGATTTTAGCCAAAGATCCTGCAGTCCCTGCATGGTCAAAATTCCTATGGCAATCCCTCCGGGTAGCCACTGGAAAGTCATGGTTTTGATAAAGACTCTAGGCCTTGATTTATAGAGCTTGTTGCAAGGCAAACCAGAACAGTAGGCTCCTTCTGACCACGTGAAAAGATTCAGCAGTGTTTGTTGCTGAATCAGTATTACATCCTACTTCAGACTTGGGCATGCATTACATGAAAGTTTGCCTAAAACAAGGATTAAAACTGACCAGCTTAAAAAAATCCATCTATTGAGCAAATTGTTTTTGTCCTTGGGAAATTAAAATATATTTGAAACTTTCAAAAGAAACTGGAAGAGATAAATAACCCACCTTAGTGGGCACCACAGGCCCCCGTTTGTGAGCTGCTGATGGCACTGTTGCAGCTGCTGGAGTGGCCCTTGGTGGTGGCAGAGGAAAAGCAGCTCGAGAGGAGCCTTTGGCACCCAGGTGAGTCCTGGGCTCCGTGCCTGCTGAGGCATGTTCCAAAAGGGCTGTTTTACCAAAATGGAGCTGAATCTTGTGAAATTTAAGTATTCCCTCCGGTCAAGTCGGGTAGGCTGAGCCTGAGCTGCTCTGCTGCTACTGATGAGTGGTCAGCCCTAACCCAGACCCTCTGAACCGGGCTAGTGTTCAGCTGCGCTCAGGTTTTGTGCTTAAACTGCTATTGTGCTTTCCATGCCTTACCTAAATACCATCATAAATAATCTTCTTTATACCCATGAGTGTCTACTATTTTTATATGTGTCTATATATACACAGAGAGAGGAAGAGAAAATTAACACAAGAGAACTTCTGTAAAATTTGAAGATTTAAAAAAAGCCAATTTTAAGTCTCACCCTTTCTGTCAGTAAATGGAAAGGGTCTTTCAACTCATCACCTTCATCATCCTGTTTCAGTCTCAGCAATAAAAAATACCAGATGTCCTGGCTTTGTCCCTTAGTTGGGACTTCCTTCAGTGCTAAGCTGAGTTAGCTGCTCTGTGGCTCAAATTCAGATAGCGAGCAGATAGAAGATTCAGATTTCAGTTTATGACTTCTCTGGCAGCTGTCAAATATTGAGGAAAAACAACAAGTTATAATAATAATTTTGGATTCCTGCTGTCACAACACCCTTAATTCTTTTGTTGTGCCTTCACGCTGCGTCACATACGGTCCCGGTAACAGATGGTGGTGCATGGACATCTGACTAGCAATTTCCAGTTCTCCTGCTGACATTTCTCATACTTTTGGAATAAATAATCCCTGTGGATGTTCTTAAGAAAACCATGCACAAAATCTGGGGTCTCTCAAGAATCTGCTCATATCTAATCCCTTCCATAAATTGCTTGGGCCCCTGTGGAAAAGAGGAGCTGGTAACACCGTGCAGCCAGGAAGGGAGCAGGATTCACTTGTAAATGAACCATTGTCTGGGCTGGCTCTGAAAGGTTTTAATTGGAGGCAAAAAAAGCTGCTGCTTCCTTACAAAAGTCTCTGGGTGTAATATACCCAGGGAGGAGAGCGCCAGATTAAGAACCTTTGGATGCTTAAACCCAGCCAAGGTGCTCTGGAGAGCATTAATCTGGGGATTAAGGGGAGCAGCTGGCAGGGTTCATGCTGCACTGAGCCAGGCCCGGCGGATCCGGGGAGGCCGGCGGGATGCTTGGATGCAGCTCCGGGAATCTGTGGCCCTGCAATGGACACGACAGGGTTGTGGCTGCAACCTGCCAAAGGACTCGTCCTATCATTAATACGGCTGCAATGGATTTTGGCATGAATCCCATTCCGTGGAGGGAGAGAAGTGAGCAGGAGAGGCTGCTCAAATAACACAGGGCTGCTTCAGGTGCTAGAGTATCTTAGAGGCAATAGCCTTGTCAGTGGTGCTTCTAGGACCACTTCATTTAAAGGGCATTCACGTGTACTCGATATTTCTTTTGAGAGCACTCTGGTTTTACTTTGGATTTAATTAAAACATATTAAACAAGTGTCTTGCAAGTCCTGCCTGTGGTAAGCACAGCAAGGGGTCGTTTAGAAAAATATGAAATGCTCCTTCGTGGAGGAGGCGTTATCTCAATCTACTAATGTCTGAATGTCACACTTCTCTTCAATATTGATTTTTCTACTTCAGTGTCTTGGTCAAACCATGTGTTGCTCGTTGGTCCAAATACCTTTAATCAGTTGTGACTACAGCGGGGTTCATAAATTGCTCCAAATCAGTCAAAAATCTCAAGGCAAGCAAATGCCCACAGCTCCTCGTGCGCAAGCCGAGTCCTGCAGCGCTGATGTCTCTCTAGCCTTTTTCCATCCTTTAAAGGCCACACGGAACTTCCTGCTCAGAGGCTTTGGGTGCTTTAAACACAGCGGAGCTGCGGGAGGGCCGGGATGGGAGAAGCGCGGGATGCGCCGGCCGGCGGGCGCCCGGCTGCAGCTCCCGCTCCCGCCGGAGCAGCCGCTTCCCGCTGCAGAGCCTGCCCTGGAGCGGGCGCTTTGGCGACGCCTTCGCTGCAGCAGCTGGTAGCGGCTCTTCACGTGGCGCTCGGTGTGCGTGAAGCGGCTGTGCGGGAGCTGCGGCTCCCTGGCTCCATCGCTACGGGTGCCAGAACGGCCTTCCAGGTCGCTTCGGCTTCCTCTTAGCACGGTTTTATGTCGTAGGACCAAGTGTGGCCAGTTCGTATTAACGATGAAGCAGGTTCGCACTGTTGTAAGAGAAAATAAATGCTTGGTGTGCGCATCAGAAAAGCTCCTGGTTTTAGTAACAAAGAAAAAATATTCTGGGCTGACATAGAGCAATTTCTTTAACTAAGTTGTTTAAATCTATGGAAAGCTTTGGTTGCCTTGCGAGCAAAAAGAAGCCAGTGGCCCAAGTTAGACCCAAGTCCTGTGGCCGAAAACTGGGGCGAGCCAGGGCCACGTGAGCAGAGCAGAGCGGGTGGCAGCTCCCACTGCCCCCAAAAGCAGCCCGGGCTCCGCTTTCCCGGCGGGTTTGGGAGCACCACGCAGCAGCCCCCTGGGAGCTCAGGGGTGCTCAGCTGGTCTAGATTGGGGGTTTTGGCTATAACTTCACTTACAGCTTCACTTGTGGAAGAAATCTCTCTTGAAAGAAAAAAAACAAAACCCTTTCAATGTGAATTAAAATGGATTATGGTGTGATCGCTTTCGGTTACCCAGTGTGTTTGTAAAACGCTGGTGCTTCTTAATAGGGGATATTTCTCAAGCGGTTCGTAGGCTGGTGCTTTCTTGATGGAGCTGCCGACACCCACCCACGGTGCGAGCACTGGCACCGCTTTCTGTGCCCTGTCTGCCACGCGGCACCTTCGCGACCAGAGCTTCAGAAACGCTGCTCGAGCCTGGCTCGGAGTGGCCCAATACTGCACAGAGCAAGGAGTTAATTTCAAAATGAAATGTGTTTGCTGTTGCAGAGTATTATAGGGTCTAGCTTAACAAGAACTATGGTCTTCTCCTGAGGCACCTGAATTTCGATGTGTATCTTAAATGGTGCAAAGTCAATTTGGGGTGAGCATGAATCACTCCTTGCATGATAATTTTTTCCCTTGGAGTTGCCCTTGGTTTTGTACTAATCAAAAAACAAATCCTTTTAGGGCACGAGCTTTCTGTCTGAGACAGAAAAGCAATTTGGGTGTAAATCCACTTGCAGCCAGACCTTGCAGACGCTGTTCCTTTTATCGCTTATCATCTTTGGGGTGAAACCTCAAATCTCTCATTTCTGTAAGACAACGATGGACAGAAACCAAACTGGCCTCCTTTTGGCTGATTCTTCTCAGTGGATTCTTCCATTGAAGAAGAGGGGATGCCTCCCTTCTGCACAGGCTGGGAGGAACCTCTGCCCCTCTCTGTGCACTTGGACTTCGATGTGCAGCACTCGCACCTTTTCTCAACGTGGATATTTTAGTGCTTTTTTTTTGCCTGGAAATTAAAGCCTCCTCAGTTCAAACTGTTACATCTTTCTTGTGTAATAAACCAGCTATATATAGTTGCTTGTAATACACTGTGATTTACCACAATTTCTGAAGAATGACATAAAACTAATAGATACAAATGAAGAAGATTAAAGGCCAAATGCAAGGGCTGCATTATGCTTACTTGGGGTTTACAAAGACACGTTTTTTATACAATTATTTGCTTTAATGCTTACTATTCCTTAGAGAATTGGGACTTTTACTTCAAACACAAATTAAACTACAAAAGTAGATGAATCATTCTTGGGCAAAATGTATTTGTCTGAAAGTGCCGTGTTCTGGTGAGATCAGTCTCAACGTGATGTTTCTCAGTAAAATACCTTCCGTGGCAAGGCACTGACACTGAAGACAGACACTGAACTTCTGCTCTGTGTAAGATGGCCCAGGGCTTCAGCCCAGTTTTCCTGCATGCTGGGTGCACGTGCTGCTGCTTGTGGGGCTTTGGTGCTGCTGAAAAGCCCGAGGCTGTGTGGGTGAGGAGCAGTGTTTGCTGCGGATGAGGGCTCCGTGCATGAGGAAGCCTTCTGCCTTTTCCCTGCTCCTCTTTGCAGGGAGCTCCCGGAGCACGCGGCCCAGTAGAGGGTGCAGCTGGACAACTTATTTCCAGTTTCCATCACGCCTTTCAAGGGATGCTTTGTGAAAACAGAAGCGATTTGTTTTCTGGCAGCACCTCTGAGGTGCTCTTGCATCAGCCCTTCTATGAATGTGTGCAAGGATCGTGTTCCACGGCATGTTGGGGTGCTCGATGGGAGACGCAGAGCCTGAAACGACCCCTCTGCGGGCGCGTGTGGCCCCGCTCTGGCCCTCTGCTCCCCTTGGGAAGCCAAGGAGACGCCTGGAAGAGGAGGAAACCACAGACAACTGCTGCTTCTCTCGTGTGGGACTCGTAAGAGCTAAGTGTAAATGTCTCTCCTCGGGACAGAACGGGATTTACTGGCTTCTCCCTCAGAAGCAGCGGTGGGGAAAGCGCTGATGCACCATTTCTTTGGGCACAGGAAGCACCCATTTTTGTTTTGTTGTTAGACTGTCTCCATATTTGCCTCTTGCCCATCTTTCTCTCTCTCTCTCTTTTTTTTTTATACACATTAAACATTTCTTTTTACACATCAAAGGTTACTACTGCCATCCTCCAATGAAAAATCAGCTATCAGTAAATAAAATTAAATATGTAGAATTTATTTGCTTTTCAGAGAAGTAGTCATGCTAAGTCATCATGTAGCTAGCAAGTGCAGGGAAACCGAAGTTTTCTTTGAGGGAAAGACTCATAAACCAAACAGGGGGTTTTGTTTTGGTTGGGTGGCTCAGATGAGTCACACTTCATTTTATGGAGCCTTTGAAATGCTCTTCTGGCATTTCTAGGGATCTACATAAAGTCTCATGGCCCCATAGCAGTTTATTAAGCTAGAGGGTCTTCATAAATATGCAGCTCATTTAATAAGATCGTCTGCCATGATTGTTCATCAGTTTGGTATTGAAAGGACACCAGCCTAGTCAATAAAAATATCTGTCTCTGATCCCTGTGATTTTAGCATTTATTTCATTTTAACGAGTCAATAAAAAGCTAGACTAATACAATCACTCCTTTATGAAAGCTAAATTATTATCTTTTTCATTTTGACTCTTGCCCTTCTTCTCTTGGAATCCAGCTGCATAGCACAGACCAGCCAGTAAATTGGATTTAAGGGTACAAGTTTGGGGTTATAGAGAATAGCTTTATAAATGCAAACTGTAAGAATTCAGATTCAATGCAGATATGACTCAAGAGAACAACTTTGGCTGGATGAAATTGTTGTAAATTTGTTATATATTGCTATAAGTTTCAAAACACTTTACTGAGTAAAGACATTCAGAGTGATGGAAAACAAGCTGCAACTTGATGAGATATTGAGAATAGGAAGATACAAAAAACAAGTATTTTACAATTACAGATTCAGTATTAAAATTCTTGTAAACAAGAGTGGAAATCTGTAGTTGTTTGACATTAACCAATCTCATGCTTATCTAGATAGCGCCTTTTTAAAAGACAGCCCCATTTCCAGTGCTGATGAGAAAAAGTTTTATACTATATGCAATAAATCACTGTATCATTCTGAAATGTAATTTATTTGTTGGCTTTCACTTTTATAAAGTCAATTCCACTATGAATTGGCTTGATCCATCCTCCCCCTGCCCAGCCCCACCTGGAATCCTATCCCTGATAAGTAGTGTGCCTTTAACGTGGGTAGAGCTGGCTAACACATTAGAGCTGCTTTGCTGAGTTTTTAGTAAGTTTCTGGTATCAAAATTAAAGGAAAATCCTGGTTAACCTGACAATAATTTTCTTCAAGTTTTTGGTATCTCTGTAGTATATAGATCACAGTCCCTAAAAACATATGCTAAAATATGTCTAGGCTTGACTATTTTGGGATGTTTACTCAGGAATCATTCATGATGGTGCCAGATTCTACAGATGAAGTTTTTGTTCCTCCAGGTAAGTTATCATAAAATGAAATGAAATGAAATGAAATGAAATAAAATAAAATAAAATAAAATAAAATAAAATAAAATAAAATAACAGTCTCAAGTTTGTATCTGCTTGAGCTTGTGGGCTTCCTTCGCAGCCCCTTCGTGCGCACTGCTCGCCTGGGTAGCTCCTTTCCTTGCAGTGAGGTGGGTTCCTGCCGCTGCTGGACGAGGTTGGGTATCTCAAACATTTTATCCTCTGTCTCTGCAACTAATGCCTCTTGTGTTAATACAGGACATTGCATCCTATGATTTGTGCATAGCTGGTTTCTAACCTGCTGGTTACAGTTATGGTAATGAATTAAATAACACATTTTAAAGCTTTTTAATGGGATTCAGGTAGTCTCTTCTAAAATTCAGTGCTAATAGGAAGAAAACACACCAGTGTGTTGAAAGATACATGTTTTACTTTTTTCTCAGCACACCAGCTCTGCTTTTGAACATGGGATGAGGGGCAGAGCGGGATGGCAACACAGGGCTCTCTTTAGCTCTGCTTGTTTCCCCGCTGTGAGGGAAGAAGGAAAAACACAGTCCCAAAAGCTGAGTCAAGGTCTGTGCCAGATTGGAGGAGATGAATGCCACACACAAACTTTTTATGAGCTCCTCTATATTTGGTAACAATTACTCGGGAAAACCTAATTACATAGGAAAGCTCAGTATGGATACAGCGTTTGCTGCCCAGTAGAGCTCTAGTGTTTTTATAGCTTCTGTAAGTGGCCAGGGTGACCCAGAAAAGTCAAGGTTTGACCATAAGCATCACAGAGCCCAGCACTCCAGCTGTCACAGGAACTTGAGATCCTTCTGGCATGCAATTATCTGCACTAAACTGTAGATTAAACTGTCCTGCAAATGCAGCTGCAAGTTAGTGCTTTGTGGCATGTTCCTCTGCTTTCCCACAGAAAGTGTAATTAACATAGCTGCAAATGAGCTCTTTCAGCAGTTTTCCCCACTGTCCCATAAAATGTGAAAAATATGGGTCAGTGCATTTATTAGTTAGACCCTTCGAATCTGCACAGCTCTATCAGCTCCTGGCACTTAGCAATAAGTCCTCTGCTCTCCCATTAAAATGTAAATTGGAGAAGAAAATGTCTTCAGGCTGGTGGGTTTCTAACTTGGCTCTTCTGGTACTGCCTGGGAAGTTAATGGGAGAATGTGATTTTTCACAATCTCTCTCATGCTGAAAGAATTGGCTGTTTGAGGCTGATATTTAATTAGTTCTGCTTCTCTTGGATAATAAATGGGGAAAAAGGACTTGATGCATACGTTACTTAACTTCTGCCTGTAACGATGACTTGAGGGGACGAGTGAGGAAGTATTAATTCCTCAACAGCTTCGCCAAGGCTGACACAGCTTTATCCAGAGCTTTCTGTTTTCCTGTGTTCTGCAGGCTGCTGACTGTGGCTCAAAGGTGGACACGTGTGTCTCAGTGATCAACTCATGAGGAGTGTAAGCAAACCAGAGCTTCAGACTGCTGTGATTCAGCCCTGTTGTTCCCTGACTGCTTTCAGTAACTAAGAAATGTGACTGGCTGCTAAAGTCTCTCAGGGTACCTATTCCTTTATAAAATTTGGAGAAATTAATGTACTAACTAGTATAACTTTGCAATTAATTCAGTACAGTTAGCACCTCTCTGAGACAGCCACCATCTCCTACTGCTTCAGGAGCTTTGCCTCTGAGGGCCCCAGAGCTGACGGGAGCAAGTGGGCAGCAAGCTCTGCTGCATCACAGCAACCCAAGGAGCTTGGACCATCGTTTCCTAACAAGGCGCCAAATGCCCCAGGCAGCTTTTTTGAGGCTTTGGGGCATTTTGCCAGTTCTTATCCAAGAAAGAAAAATGAACTCTGGAAAGCCAAGCTGAAAGTGTTGTAATAGGCATTAGCACTATGCAATGGGCAACAATCTCAATGTACATGCGATGTAGGGAGGTGCCAACAGCAATGGGGCACCTAGTGGCACAGAGGGCAGTGGAAAACGCAGGGGGCTCCCAGGCAGGCTCTGGATAAAAGCAAAAATTTTTACTGATAGAGAAAGATTGAGCTCCAGTCTGGGCAAAGCAGGATATGGTTTGTGTTTTAAAAAGTGTACACATTCTGGCTGGTATTTGCTTTGAAAAACTGAATATGGATGACAAGTTTATAAAAGTAATAAACTGTACATCCAAAAAATCAACTTAAATGTTGTCTTTAAGTAGCCAAACAACAACAGAAATGTCTTTAAATATTACTTTTCTCCTGTGTTCCAAACATATTGATGTGGATTTTGGTTTGAGACCGTCTTCAGGCTTTTTTTTTTCAGGTAAAACCTGTTTACTGTTCTGAACAGTATTATTGTATGAAGAAATGGGAAATAGCAACCAGAGTAATAAGTAGCTCATCCTTGTTAATTTACCAAGTAGAAGGAAACAGAGCAGGGACTAGTGTAACTGTCTTTCACTACCAGGTATAATCCAGGTGTCCAATGGGCTCCTGGAGAGAATGTTTAACACTCACAAGGCATTTTTTTCCCCTTCTATAAGGGTAAATACCAACATTATCACCCAGGACCTTGAACTTGGTGTCCTCTTGCTGAATGCGACAAGCGCCTTCAACTGCTCGTTGTGTCTGTGGATCTGGCAGACACTTTTTGGACAGGTGCAGAGTGGCGGGTCCGGCAGGACAACGTGCTGTGCGGCCGCTCTTGCCAGGCACGCGTGTTACGTGTGATCTGTAACGCAACCTGAAGGCAATGACACAGCACTGACACGAGAGATGATTAGATCATCCAAACCATCTTCTGCCTTGGCAAGATCGCTTCCTCGGGAATATTTCTTGGAGCCATCTCCCCTAGAAAACTGCTCTTTATTTGAAAGATGCATCTCTTTGTTTTTGACTTTCCTAATATTTTTAACCTTAAAAATCCATAACTTCAAGATTTTTCTGGATATATCATATCTATCTACAAATAAAAAGCTAGTTACCCACCCTCTCCTGGGTGGATTAAAGCCTTTCAGGCATGTTTGTTGAGGATTAATTCTGATTTCTCTGCCAGAAGGTGTGCATGCACCACACGATGCCCACGCAGAGTCTCACGCTGCTGGCAAAGCCCAGGTTTTTCACACACGGGATCCCAGGCAAATGCCCCATCTCCATTTTCATTTCCTTTTCTGTTATAAAAGCAGGCGCACAAAAAATGTGTGTTTAGCAGTGAGTTGCATATGCCTGCTGTCTGTTGCCTTGCCTTTTTTTTCTCTACTTTATAGCTCTTTCTGCCTTCTGCAGACTCATACTCTTCTTTCTTAGTTTTTTGGATTTTAGTTCAACTGCAGCCCAGATTTTTTCCCCCAGGGCATATCTATTTATTTGGATGATTAACTTGATTTTTCTATATAAATTTGAATTTCTAAGTTGCTGGTCCAAGTCTCTCCCTGGATAAGTCATTGTCCATCTGTTTGCTTCCTCTTAGCTTGCACTGTGAGCTAGAAAAAGGATTAATGTATATATTGTATACATGAAATTTGGACTAGTCAGCAAGAAAGGGTCTCATGTCTTGGTCTCCTATGTTCCAATTGACATTTGGTTTTCTTTAACAGTTTCTTTATCTGTGCCTGATTCTTTTCTGTGTCCTGTAACTTCTTGTGGACTTCAATGGGTGATGCTCACTCTTTCTGTGCATTTTTGCCTTCTGTTTTTTCAGGCTATTGTTATTTCCTATCTACTGTTCTAGTGTAAGGGTGAGTTTGGGCTTTTTTTTTTTTTGTACTGAATGAGCGTGACTAACCTGGTCATGTACTCCTATTTTATGAGCAAAAGAAACTGCAACATTGCAAAACTAAAAGATTTTTACAAGTTTTCATGATGGACTGGCAATCTAAAGGGGAGTTGCAGCTCATCTTTGGGAGGCACCTTTTTTCCCCCTAACTGCAAAATGGGGCTCTCCTGTTTTCTGGAAGTTGTTTGCAGAGGTGAGTAGGAAGAGAAGGTGGTAAAAGAAAGACAAAGACATGCAGAAGTTCCAGTTTCTTGGCTTTTCTCGCTATCAGAAGGACAAATATAATACTCAAGTTCAAGAAAAGGTGCTCCAGATGCTGTGCTCAGAATTGTCATGAAGGATGACAACATAAAGAACACCTTACCACAAATATTTCAATAACTGTTTATGTCTGGCCTGGATGTAAATCCATTACCATTAGGCAAATCAGGCAATTGCACTAATGTTCAACATGGAATTGGAATCACCTGAGTTTACTGGGCTGGACACCAACTGCTGATGCTCCTTTGGTGGGTTTGTTTGCTTGTGTCTGGGTTACTTTCTGAAAGAGAAGACTCTCATAATCCCACCATAACTAAAACACAGGGTTCAGCCTCCGTGAGTTGGGTGTAATTTGAGGCCTAAAGCCACTGTTTAAGCAGGAGATTAAATCCATTGCAAGTAGCTATCTGTGTCAATTCAGAAACTGATTAAAAAATACTATAGCCTGTTTTTTATCCACCAAATATACATTATTAGTTTAAGAAGCTGATTTCCTCTCGAATAACTGAATTGCTATGGTGCAAAATCTATAGCTACAGACCTATATGTGCTTCGGTGAGCTTTGCTTGTCATGAGCTGTCTGCACCACTGCATTTCATCCAGACATGAGGAGGGCGAGCAGGGGAAGGAAGGCCAGAAGGTGGCAATGTGGCGCTGCAAAAGAAGAGGCAAACTCGAGGAAATCCTTTTCTGGCCTACAAAGACCCCTGAAAAATCGGGGCGACTCTTACCATATAGGTCCCACCTTCCCTTCTGACCTTGGCATGGCTAGAGTGGTGCAGAGCAGCACTTTTATACTGCACTTGTGGCTGTATAATCAGTTCTGGTGTGTGAACTGAACTGATTCAGTGGCTCGACTCCTGTATTTACCAATCTTCTGCATGAGTTTTCTGTAACAGAAAAATGATTCGCCATATCACACTGATTTGTCCATCAAGGTCACCCTTCTTCTGTGTCCCCTTTACTACTAGCTCTTATTTTGATGGGACTAGAGAGGTTGCTGATCTAGTGGTTTTAGTGCTTGTGCAGGCAGGGCCAGGGTAATTTGTCATTTATGGTAGGTTATGGTGAGGTGAGTTTAGGGGTTCTGCCCCCAAAATGTGTGAAAGGGAAGATTTGGTTATATGAGTGAGCGGGGTCTGATCCAGCAGCTACTGTATAGGTTCAGAGTACATTTTAGGGCTTCTATGGACATAAATAATGGGAGCCCCTGGGGTTTTCCCTGCTACTCATCTTTTCCATATGCTTTTCCTACCAGTCTCTCCCTTATGCTCAGCCTTACTGCTTGGGAGCCATATATTAAACTACCATTTAACACCAAGTTTTAATCACCTCCCAGTTTACTTGGCATGTAGATCCTAAAGGCGAGTATATGGTTGACAAATGTAGAAAACAGCAGTAAGAGGCCACATATCAGGTGGAAATTGTGTGTAGATCCATAAATAATGACCGAAACCCTGAAGCTGGTACTTGTGTTTTTATTTCAAATTAAGTTCTGCTTTGCCACTGCTTATGTTTATCCTACAGTTAGTGCTAAGAAAGAAGAGTACTTGAAAATAGCACATAATACATGTGTATAATATTCCCCAAATGTTACAGTGCAGAACCTTAAGTATGTGCATCTGCGTGATGATACAAATAACTCCATCCTTGCTTTTACATATAATACCTTTATAAAAGCTTAAAACTGAAACTCCACATTTTTAAAGCTTCTCCCAACGTGCAAAACTAGGCTGCAGAGAAGCTGTGCCTAAAGTCCACAGCATTTGCAAATCTTGGTGATTTGTGAGGCTCATCTGTTAGTTCAACACACCTGAATACAGTTACCTGCACCTGCAATTGATTTTTTTTTTTTTTTTTTTTTGAGGCAAATTGGTGGATTAGATAATTAGGGGTGGGTCCAAAAGGTTTTATATATATATATACATATATATGTGTATATATATGTATATATATATAAAATATATGTAGATCGTCCCTGTGTTATCACTCTTTTAGCTCAGCAGCGCCGCTCGCTGGGGCTGCCTCGCGAGGGCGTGGCCGTTACCTCAGCGGCCGTTGGGAGCCGTTACCCACCGGCCGTTGCGGGCGACCGTTAGGCGCGGCCGTTACGCGGCTCGGCGCGGGACGTGCGCGTTGCGGTCTGCGGAATGGTTTTGGTTTCCGAGTGCTTCCTAACAAATCAACCCAGAGGAAAGCGGAATGTGAGCTCTGTGCTTGGTGACTCTGGCAGACCCTGCTAATATTTTTAATGTCAGTGTAAAAAGAGGTAGGTACTGAGTGGAGAGTGGAAAGCGGTAGCTGGATAGCAGCAGTCACGGCCAGTCTGTGCTGAAAAAGCACACCAGTAAGTTGCTGTCCTGCAGCATATTTTGAAAGTTGTTTGCAGAGAGATTATGAAATAATTGTTGTACTTGCCCTTCAATGAGAGCCTGCAACTGTTACGAACAGTTAACCTGGAGGCTCTGTGTTAGTCCTCTTCAATTTCATGTACTTATCTTATAATGGAAGATATGTTAAAATGATGGAGCTCTTCCATCGTGTGTTTGAGAAGAGCTGTGAATGGAAATTCTTGGGTGAGTCTACACTTAGGCTGTCTGCCATAGTCCTGAAATCCTGAACTGCTCTCCTTGCTGTAGGACATAAAAGCCTCCTTTAAAAGCTCTGCCTTTGGGTTCCCCCATTAACTAAAAATTTCATTTCTGCGTATTTCCTGTGGCGTCCCTGGGTAGAGGAGACTTGGTTTCAGATAGTGTGAGGCTAATCAGTGAACTGTTGCACCCATTGGATTTGGAGTTCCTAATATGTTAGCCAATTTTACACAAGGCTAAAATAATATTTCTTTTTAAAATGTCCCTGATGTTACGGACTTCTCATTAGGCTGCAGCACAACGATTCCTTAAACACTGTCAGCAACAGTCTCAGTAGTCTAAGCTATTTTAGAATGGCAATAATTATTTTTCAGTAGGAATCTCTAATACAGTAATGTTCTCTGAAATGTACTGAACCAGACAGGAGTGAGAGGAGATGAACATCTTGTTTTCGATTCAGTATAACTTAATGGAAGTAGCCTTTTTAGCCAAATAGTTTAAAACTGATTTTCACATAGTTTATATGTATGGAAGAACAAATTTTGTCGTGTCAGGACACCCAAATGGGTAACACCAGGCAAATGTCTTGTTATAAGAGATTAAATAAAGAGTGAGAATATAGAAGACAAAAGTGTTATTAACATCAGTGAGGAATGAAATTAAATCATGCAGAATGTGCTGAAGCCTGATGTAAGGATCACTTACCATAAGCAATGCTTTAAAGTATGTGTAGCATGGTAGAGTGTGACCTTTAGCTAAAGACCACCTGAGTTTTCTTTATTCCTTAGGCAGTTGTTTTACAATATTTAATCACTGACCCTCAAATGTCAAACAGTTTTAGTGGGGAGAGGTGGTGTGTGTCATTTGAGAACTCTTGAAAACTGAAACTTTACAATAAACTTGAATAATGCTGCTCTCTAACCTTACCAGTAAAGCAAATCTGTGCTCTTATATGAAGGCTTCCTGTTCTCATCCTCCCCTGGTTTCTTGGATGCTTTGGCAAGAATCTGGGGCTAATAACTGTGCTCATTCCCAGGCATCTCTGGGGGCAGGAAATGCAGTCACCGAGTATTTTTAGTGAGGAGATACCTCTGGAGAGCTTTGGTGCCTGCTTCCCCCCAAAGGAAAGCTGACTTGATCAGAGTCTTTTAATAACATCTGCAGGAAATGGATTGAAATGATAAAAGAGGGGGAAGAAAACAGGTTTATTACCTCCTTCCCCTCCTGCTTTCCTGCAGGCTGTACAAATGAAATTAAATGAAGATATAGGCAAGTGATCTTCATTGACTTTCACAAACACCTAATTCAATCCTGATTTGACACTTGTTAAACATCCCTGTGGAGCATCTCATCAACATTCTCATTGTCTCTATAATGCAGCTAATAGCAGCCTGTTTGTACAGTGTAATGCTTCAATTCATACCTGCATCTCATTCCAGTCTGCTAGGGTTTTGGATAATAAATCTATCAAACAGGTGCTTGCCTTTAAGTTTAATAAGATTTATTCACATGGATTTACTTTGTGCTCTGTGTGAAAAGTAGTCAAATGCTTTATTGGTTGGTTGTAGGTTGCGCTGTTACAGTATATAGATACCAAAGTACAACAAACATTGTTTGAAAGCAAAGAGCTCTGGAATACTGCAGAGTCTCATTAAGATGTAATGGTATTTGTCATCTTTGGTGCATTATATATTCAGTTTTGAAGGCTTCTCTGTAGGGTATACCTATTGGATAAACTCTAGATAAGAGGAATCTGAGTGCAAGTCCTTAGGATAAAGTGATTGGGGAAGAAATTGCTGGTTTGGCATACAATTTGCTTTTATTAATAATTTATTTAAAACAGTCTTTGAGTGCTTATAGTTTGGAAATAATGTTTCAATGAGAGGTGAAGCTGAATAAATGTACACAGAGATCATGCTTCTGTTGACAGCCATTGCACTAGACATTCAGAAATAAAATCATAGAGATGGTATTTATAAACTGGTTGAATATTCTATATCCAGCTGTGACCTATGAAAGCTGTATGAGTTCTCCTTTACTGTGTAACAATTGTGTAGAATGAGAGAATATTCAAATATGTTAAACTTTTTTAAGAAGTAATTGGTCTTGTGCCCTGGTAGGAGGCCACTGAGCTGTGTATTTACAGGGACTCCCTACCAAACTTGCCTTCTACACTGGTGATAAATATCATGCTTAGAACTGGTATTTCCAAGAAGCAACAGTGAAACTCTTGAATGTTGGAAAAACAGGTTTACAGTAAGTGGTACAAAGTGATGTTTTCTTCTGGGGAAATCTGTGATCTTGATAATGAAATGTGTTGATGTGTGTGCAGGAGTATAATTTTACCTGATTTTTTAGTGTTGTTGTTGGCAGATATCCAGTGAAATTAGGAGTAATTGATCCTTGGCAGGAGGACTAACTAGTTTTTGGAAGGGAGTGGGCTGCTTGATCTGTGGCTTTAAGTAAAGATGATCATATTGTAGGCAATACTAGATGCTGACCCTGTGTTTGTGCATTTGAGTTGCTTCTGAGTGGGCTTGCTGACTCCAAAGCATCTGTCTGCTGCCAAAACACCCATTTTGGTATGCAGGGACCTCCAGCTAGGTAACTGTGTGGGGCATTGTTTGGGGACACTGGGGCTGTCTAGCAGCAAGCTGGAAACATCCTGGCTCTTTTAATGCTGGGTATATCAGCACTGAGTTTGCCCTCGTGATGTAGGTTTGGCTTCCCACTGAGCTGCCTTAGCTTGTTTTTTTGTGGATTTACCTTTTACCAGGCACATCTAAGCTAGTGGGTTTCACTCTAGCTGGAATACTGATGACCCGAGTAGTTGGGGGTGGTGTTTTATAGTCCTATTGAACGTGTGGCTGCAGCACCATAGCGAGAGCTCAAGCCCAACGCCTGTGCGCCTGAGAAAATGTACAGAATAATTGAAATTGATTCGTCTTGTTCATCCTTCACATGGAAAGGGGACTCCCTACTAGCAGGCTCTTTGTTCTTAGTTCCATTAGCCTTAGTGTTTTTATTTTTTATGTAGCTTTTGGACTTGCTTTGCCCATTCTTGACTTCAAGCAGGCAGATCTGTTGTGTGCTATTAACATTCAGAACTTTCCTTCAAGATTTGCTCTGATGCCCTTTAAAAGGAGCAAAAATTGTGCTATGGATCCAACTTTCCAAGATTTTGACTGTAGCCATGCCTGAGCCATGGGGTAAAAACCTCAATGGTGCACCAGGATTGAGGGTCTGTATAGGCAGAACTGCAGCTAATGATGACTTGTTTGTTCCTAAATTAGTCTGGGTAGGTCAAAACTAAATATAACTTAGTGTTAGTTGAGTAATAATAATGAAAAAGACACCCAAAGCTATTAAAACAGTAATTACAGTTAAATACACTTTCCAGAGCCACTCCTCTTACTTCAATTCTTCCATTTGTCATTGACTTTCATCTGTGTTTAACTCTAATATGAATGATTCCAGTTAGTTGTAGCTCGCTTGGTCTTTAAGAAAGATGACTTTCCATTTGCATAAATGTCTCCTGTTTTAAAGATCCACAAACCCCTCCCTAGAAGTAAGAAGTCTGGAGATGAGCTGCTGTTCTCAATGGAGGCTAAATTCATCTGCAACATTATTAGACTTACAGTATCTCTTGGCAGCCAAAAAGAGTAATCAAAATGTGAAGCTTAAACACAAACCCAGGCACTGGAAATTTAGGTTAAAGTTAAAAGTATAACATGAAAGTTGAAAAGTAACTTGCAATGAAAGCAGATTATTCTTAGTAACAGTCAGCTTGGTTAAATCATGAATCTAGAAATATCTATATTTCTGTTTTGTTCTAAGAAAGCAAGTTGAGAAATTGAGCTGCAGTAATTTGATTCTAACATGTATAGTGAACTCACTGTTGTCAGTAATTGAAAGAACACAAATTCATTGCAGAAAACTGCACCCAGGCTTCAACATATGCCACCATTTTATTTATAAGTCAAGATATTCAAAAAGCAACCCTTTCTTCCCTAGATAATAATGTGGTTATTAACTTCTCAGGATTTTCTGTGTCATTGCTATCCTGCTGATGAAACATGAGCCTTCCTGGGTTAGAGAATTAAAAAAGGAGAGGCAAATGGACTGCAGACGGAGTAGGGAAGAAATGAAGAGGCAGAGGGAGAACCTGTTATTCACACATCGTTTTCAGTCTCTGTTATGGCCAGATATTGGGTTATAGGCATTTTGTTTGGCAAATGCCAGTTGTACTAGTTGCCTGAATGTGTTTTCCTATATTCTCAGTGTCTAGGATTGCAATTTTTATCTTCAGGTATTGATAAAGCTGCTATGTAAGCATTGCTTCAGAAATAAATCCTGAAGTCCTAGTGACTAACAAAATTGTGACAATCACATGAGGATGGAGTGACAAATCCGATGAGAATGATTTGAGTTGCCCTTGGCACACACAGCCTTATTACCTGATTTAAAAGCTATCGTCAGTCTTATCAGAAGTGGGCTTCGAAAGCGAGGCATGCCAGGCTGCAGCACTCAAACAGTTTCATCTTATGGAAGAGGGGAAATAGTTTCTCCCCTGCATGTCGTGTCCCCATGCACTTTTCACTCCCTGTGATAACACTGCCTGCTTCTTGGCACTGAAGTTGAGTGCCCTAGTGCAGTGTGAGGCTGCAGAAAGTGCTATGCCTGGTTTGGGCAGCCCTTGAGGCTGTGGGCAAGTATCCTGAAGGCAGTTTTCTTTGTCTCTGCTCAGAACAGAGGCTCCTTTTTTTCCATAAGGAGATGTATCTTCATGCCTCTGTTTGTCCTATAACTAACTTACCAAAGTTGGTGTGATATGGCAAAGCTTGTTTGCATGTGAGCTGTGCTGTTTAGTTTTCTGAACAGTTTTCGCTGCACTGCTGGAGTGGTTACAGCTGAGATCTTCATCCCAGTTTAGGGGAAAAAAAATCCTGACTGTGGAGAGCTTCACATGATTTTGCGATGCCAGGACTTCTTCACTAGCACTTCCTTAATTCAAACAGGGAAGTAGCTGCTAGCAAAACAGACTGACTTGCCCATCCTTGAAGACTTCATCATTCTTGGGCAACAATGTAATAGTCATTCCTAACCAAGCTCAGGCAGCCTCTCAAAGGGGTTATCATTCCATATTATGCTGAAAATCTCTAAGCGCCTTCATCCTAATGAAAAAATCTTTCACAATGGACAGTTTGAAAAATGTAAAAGTTATTCTCTGTCATTGAGATTTTATGGCAAAAGATGCTTCTGAGTGCCATCTCCCTAAGCAATCCTAATAAATCAGCTCTGCTGAAAACATTAAAAAGTTTAGTGGGGCAGAAAAAAATTATACTTTCAGAAAATGATGAGTTTTCTTTTTGTAATGCTTCAGGAGCACTTTACAATGTCGCTGAAGCTGGCCCCTCCTATGAAGTCTGTGGTGGATGTGAGTGGAATCCATATGCTGGAAGCAGTGATAGCTGTGCAGTCGCCAGGTATTCTTATCAGACAAAATGTGTTTAATGCGTTCTGGCTGCACTGGGATTTATGGTGAATCACATTCCATGAGATTTAAAGTGACTTCAAATCTGCCCGAGATTTAAAGGACTTAGAGGAGGGAAGCTTTGGGGATTTACAATGTTTTCAAATTTACAAATGCTAGAAATACCATTATCTGAGCAAGTCTTTATTAATCTAAATAAAACCATTTTTCTTTCCAGTAGGAAGCAACAGAGCAACTCCAGAACTTCTGGGGAGTGTGTGGTAAAATACATACTTACACATAAATCTACAATCCTATGTCTTGGGTGATAAGCAGTTATTTAGACCTGTGTCATGTAGGTATAGTTTAGTTTGTTGTTTTTGAAGTCATTCTACATTCATAACTTGGAATAAGGTTTCTCTGAAGCCCACGGGGGCCTTTGTTGTTGACCTGAATGAACTTTGTGCCTGAAGGGAGAACATGATGTATCTTTGGGTGCAAACCCCACTGTTTGAGGAAAATGGGTTCTTCTGTAGTGTCTTGGTGTAGATTTGCTTCCCAGGGCTGGGAAGTGAGACCTCCTTTGCTATGAGTGGTTTCAGATTCTTTGAGCTATTGCTGGGCTGGGATTTTGAAGATGTGGTACGTGAACTGACGGGCCTCTGAAATAGCCCCATCAAACCTCGACATGGTAATTTCTGCTTTTATCCAAGCTGTTGTAATTGGGTTGTGCAGAGGAAAAGTCAGTTCTGTGCAGCTCTGTGGGAAGCAGTGAAGAGCATATGGGCTGTCCACAGGGGATGCTGTGAATGCTTTGCTACATGCGCTATGTAAAAATGTTTTGCTTTGACATACGGGCTCTCTGGATTGAGCTGGTAGTAGATGTCTGCCTGTAATACATCAACGAGCTTGCTAAAATCAGTACTTTGGTCTCTTCTGAGCTCTCTCACAACAGCATGAACAGGTAGCAGAGTAAGCTTGTAGCTGGCATTGTATTTTATTAAGCAGGGGGCTGTACCTTTTTACAAACCTGATAATTTCTATATGAGACAGTCTAGGATTCTGTGTGAAGTGCTTGGCCACTGTGGAGAATGCTGGTAATTTCAAAAATGTGCGTGAAGTGAAAAGTATTATTCATGGGTATGTTCAGCTGGAACTAACCAGGGTGTCAGCTCAAGGCCTGAATTATTGCTACAGGCCTGAAAGCTGTTCTGAATAAATATCTGCCCTGTAGCATAGACATTACAACCAAATTCGAAGCAATAAACAAATTTATTTCTTGCACTCAGGGTGGTTTTTCCTCTAAAACAATAGAAAAGTGAGAGCAGTTTAATTCTTTTTTTATTCTGAAAAAGCAGACTTCTGTTTGCTTTAAGATCTCCCATTTTTAAAGTGGTCGGGTAACTAACTATAGGGATTTGTACTAAGTACTTGATCTCCTTACAATATTCATATGATTTTTTTATCCCAAGTCTTGTTTACTACTTTTAATTCTTACTTAAATGTTAAGTAGTTAATTTAGGAGACTATATCTGCTAGTTGTTGTAGTGTCACTGATGAGGAAAAATGTAGTATTTCATTCCTTAACTATGTCCAGAGTTGCTGTGATAATGCTGATCGGAGTGGGGAAAAAATGAAGAGGCAAAATTAGAGACCTAAAACATTCTTTGATTTGCAGGTAGCTCCTCCAGTATTGCAGTGCTATCAGAGTCTACATCTACTGATTTTCAGTTTTTTGCATAGTCTTTTGAAAAATCATGTGCTGGTTACTTTTCAACAGACCTCAGGCTGCACAGAATGGAATTTTTATTTCTGAGATATGGCAGATGTACTTGTAGCCCAAGCACATCCCCTTTATCTTGTAGCCTAAGTGTATCTATATCTTTAATGCAACTTGAAGTGAATGAATAATCACTGTGAATAAGTTATTCAGGAAATAAAACTTTTTCTATTTGCAAATTGAGAGCACCAGGATTTTTGAGCTCATTTGAAAGTCAGTGTTAGCTTTTAATACATTCTGCAAATACCTACTAGCCTGTGGATTTCTCACGGACAATTTGTTGCAAGTATTCAGAAGCCAGGTAATGCTGTTTTCTTTAATCACTGGTATGGATTTATCCTTGTACCTTGCTTGAGGCATGATCAAAAGCCAGCTGTGTCTGGTGAGAGTTCTTCTAAACCCACTAATCACTAGAATAACAAAGTATGTTAAAGGTCTGACTCTGGTTCTACTTACCAATCCCACTGGCTTGAACAAGGTTAGAAAGATTAAAGGAAGGATATATGTGAGATCAGTTCCAAGAGTGTTAAAGTGAATGCTCCTCCTGTTGGATAGATCATTTGTAGCTTATTAAAACCAAACTGTAGACTTTTATTACTTAATCAATGGATCTAATCAAGTTTTATAGGAAGGGTGGATTTATTTTTGTTTTCATAAATTCTGTTTTGTCTATTAATATTTATAGCATATTTTGAAAGTAGTTTCAAAAAAGAAGCCAAGTTTTTTCATGTCTGGTTTGTTAACAAAACTCTTAAATCTGTCCATGCTACATTAAAAGCAGAATTGAGAAAGTGTTTGATAACTGTTTATTAAATCTGTTCTACTAAATCAAGTCAAAGCTTAGCCATCCCAGATGGAGACTCATCTCATTTTTATACACATGAAGACATTGGGCATGGATAGTGATGAATTACTGAAATAAAATTCCTGTAGAGATCAAAAAAGCTTGTATTGTTCACTTTCAATTCTATGTGCCTTTTCTTAAAGTAACCTTGTTCTTGTTTGTGCCTGCACTGTCATTAAGGCAAATAACACTGGAACTGAAGCCTTGTAGTTGCAAGTAAAAAGGTTGAAAATCAGGTGCTCAGACTCAAACTCCATCCTTAAAACACCTTAAAACAAATGTTTCTTTCTATGCTGCAACAGGGAAAGTATTTAAAGGATTTACAAGCCGTTTGCAGGCTGAGAAGTGAACCCTGGGGAGCCAGCTGCTAGTGCAGTTTCATGCGGTATTGCTCCATTACTTCTGCTGCAAAGCAGAAACTTAGGGTGCAATACTGAATTCTCTACTTGAAATACTGTAGCTAGATGGCAAGGGCTTTGAAGTCTCTAGCAGTACCTGGTGAAATAACTTTCAAGTCTTCTTGGGGGAAACTTTGAAGTAGATCCTCACAGCTTCTACTGTTTCAGAGCAGGTGCCAATGGAACTGTTTCTCCCATGCTGAAGTTCACTGGCACTCCTCATGTGTTGGGAAATGCTGGGAAAATGGGACTTCCTTAAGCAAGAGAGTCCAATGCACTAATAGCTGAGACCTCTGGTTAGGACTTTTTTTTATACCAGTCTTCTCCAGTAGTTTTTGTGATAGAAGGGTCTCACTTATTGATTAACCAGATACTTAGGTCTCAATTTTATAATAGATCGTATGACAAGGTACAAATGAACAGTTGCCTCCCAAGCAATATGTGAAATTGGATCTGACAACTCAAGAATGAAACTGTCAGTGTTTTCCGTATGTTCAGTAAGGTTTATCTGCTGCCAAGTATTAAGTGGAAGGATGTAGGTGTCAGAGGAGGGTGCTCATCAATCTGCAGGTAGCTCTTTGCTGTATATGCACCCCACACTAAGAAGTTTAGTACGAGACTGGGTGCTGCATTGGTGTTAAAGCATGATATGTACTGATATTGATGAAATTTCATTCCGTGTAAGGTGCCAATAGCAAGACAGGTGAAATCAGAACAGGAAAGAAAGCCTCCCCTCAAAAGTTCCTGTTACTTAAATACCTCCAGCACAGAAATTGCCTTTGCAGACAGCAATGGTCAACCTTTCTGGCTGCAGAGAACTACCAGTAACTCTTCCCAGGCCTCCCCTGTGGCAACACTTTAAGTGTCTGATCACTTCACATT
>VZSG01000104.1:703798-896507 GCA_013398315.1 Nothoprocta pentlandii
TTCTGCTCTGGTTTTGTCAAAATTTTTCAAAGTTTTCTTCACAATTTATTGTGTGGGTTTTTTTGTTGCTTTTTTTTTTTTTCGCTTTTATCTCACATTCCTCAGGCTGGTTTCTCCTGAGGAAGAAGTGGAGTTTAACTCCACTGTTGTTATAAAAGCCTGCCCTGACTCATTATGCACATCTGACACATTGTGTTTCATGCAGGGAGTGTATTCATGGAGAAATGAATTGGGGAACTTTTTTGCACGAGAACTGCAAATATCAGTCTTTGAATTGTCAGCTGTGTGAGCTGCACATGTGTGAGCTGCGATGTGTCGATCCTGAACTTTCTGCACCAGCAGTTAAAATTTGTTTGCTTCTTATAAAGGTCCACTTCTCTTGTGTTTTTTTTGTTTTGTTTTTGTTTTTTTTTGTGAAGAACTTATTTATGTGGACACATGTTTCACACAACTGTGTAGAGCTGATTTAGTTCAAGGGCAGGATTGGGAAGTCTTGCCAAGGGATTGAAAATGCCCTTCTGTTGTGCAATATTGTGTCCTATTTGTGTTGTGTTTTCACAGCAGAGGAATAGTCTGCAGAAACCTCATATTTAGTAGTTGCAGTATGTTTTAATTTATGTTCACATTTTAATTTATTCATGGCCGAGAAGATACGGCTAGATTATTAACAGTCTCTTAATTATCCAGTGGTAGCTTCCCTTGCATGACTGAACAGGAGCTGACAGTGGAAGTGGGATGGTAGCTTGGGTTGATGTGACCGCTTGGATCGTAATTTTGGAATGAGAAGGCCAGGTAGCCCCCCCCTTTTTTTTTTTAATAGTAATGCCTTCCTTCTGTTACATTCATCATAATTTCAGGAGTAATTAGCACTGAAGTTGAGCTCCTTGATGAGAAGGTTAAAAGAATATTTTTGGGAGTGGGTAGTTGACTATTTTCTGTTCATTGTGGTGCACTATCTATTTACTTCTAGACTATTTTTTGCCAGCAGGAGCTACAGGTATTAATGATGAGTGAGGCTTTCCAAGAAGTCTGAATTTTAATGCAACTTTGAAGCCAACTTCCCAAGAATTCCTTGAAACTTTAACTTGTATGTTTTTTTCTGGGAGGGAGGAAGGACACAATAAGAATTTTGTATCCATCTGATGCTATAGTTACCACTCTATAGTTGTAATTTTATTGTAAGCGAGATTAGTACAGTATAATGTACTATCCTTATATGGGTCTCTGATGTACTTTTGTACAATTAAATGATGACCTTGAGAAAAGGCTTGAAACTGCATCATGAAATTTTGGAGGATATTCAGAATTCACAGTATATCTGAATGGTGCAGGAGGCCCTCTGAACGGATTTTACACAAATGGAATCAAATGTTTATAGAGAGAGTATTTGAAATCCTGAATATGATTCAAATTCCCATTTTGTAACACAAACCTATCTCTGGTGTTGTCTTTTGCAATCACAGAATGGTAAATCTTTCTTATTCTCAGTTAAAGAAACTATTAACTCCAATCAGTGTTTCAGTGCTCCTTTGCCATGACTGTACCTTCACCTTGACATTTGATAGCAAAAGCTCATAGATATCTATTGTTCCAAAAAGGAATTAATCTCTGCTACCCTGTACTGCTGCTATTTCCTCCTCATTGGCCACTTATTGTCTGATCAAAGCCCCAGTGGTGGAGGAGCTTCTGAATGTTCTTTATGGGTCACAGTAAAACCCTCCTGATGAAATTACATCCATCTGGTTTCAAAGAACTGTTCTGCTACAATTAGGATGATGCTTGATAGCCCCTCTGATCCTGTGGCTAATTAGCAGGTAATACGGAGTTTCTTCTATTAAGCTAGCCCAGAACTAAGGAGGGAATAGGAATTATTGTATTCCCACATTCCTTCTCTTCTCACCCACAGCTGCTGAGGAAAGCAGAAGTAGAGATGGGTCAGAGCTGTGCTGTACAACCAACACCTGCCGCTCTCTGTAGATCTTCTGTACCGTCTGGCTTTCTGGATTGTGTTTTGTATTAATGACTGTGAATGAATATGCATAGCATCAAGTGATTTTGTTTTTAGTTATTTTTTAAAACCTCCTAAAGGTCTAACTCAACTTGTCAGCCTTTAGTTACTCATGTTATTTCCATTCCAGTATTGGAATGGTGCTTCTGAGTCCTGTAACTGGGTCTAGCAGAGCAGTGCGTCTGGCCTTGCATCTCTGTGTATTTGTTATGGTGCTCATCTCGGCCTGGCCTTTCTTCTGCTGTAGCTCTGTGAGCTGCTCCTGAGTCACCCAGACACTTCAGTGGCTCATATATGTCTTTATGGCAGCTCCTGCATTATGAATGCACTGATTTACTGTCCCCAAGCTCAGGCACATGGAGTAGACCCCATCAGTCACTCTATTATGGGCAGAGCTTAGTGTCCCTCGGTGCCTTTGATCATTCTGTCTTAGATTCCTGTTGCTGTCTCAGGGAGAAACTGTTTCCATTGTGGTACTCAAGTCTCTGGCAAGTGATGCTCAAACAGCCACATCCCTGGGCTCTTCCTTAGTTTCCCTCCTGGTGTGGAGGCCAAACTGGAGTGGCTGCTTTGCTGAGACAATTCTTACCTTTTTGTGAAGTGGTTTTTTGTTTGTAAGCAGGAAGGCTCAATTTCTCTCTTCTCTTTCTCAGCTTTCTGTCCAAGAATTGCTTTTGGAGTCTTCTTAATTGAGATAAAATCCAAGAGATGCAAAAAAGGAGACTGTTAATGAAGCCCTATGACCAGGCCTGCCTGCAAGCTCCATTTTTAATTGTGACTCTCACCTTGCAAAAGAGAAGTTGGCAGGGGAATGAGAGGTATTCAGGAGCTTGGAAACTGTGCCCTTTTGGCTCAATTATTTAGCTTCTGGCATGACCTTCTGAGGAGCTTGTTTTATTTTTTCTTGTAGGCCAGTAGGTGTGACCTTGATGCTTGAAGGGTTGATGCCTTGTCCTGGTGCTCCACATGTCTCACCTGCCATGAGCCTGCCAGGGCTTTTGGGTGCATGCTCACCTGCTTGAGAGCAGGCCCAAACCAAGGCTTCTTTCTGCTACCTTGCCATAAGGTCAGCCAGCCCTTGGGCGGTGTTGTGCAGCCCTGTCCTCACTCATGGTCTTTGAGTGGAGGTTGTGTTGGCTGGAAGTTTGTATCTGTGTGCTTGTATACCTATATAGTTCATGATTTATATGATAGCTCTATGAGTTGCATTAAAACTTGCACAAAAATATGGCATAAAATTTGGCAGCAGTGCATATTCACTTTCTCTCATTTTATAGCGTGTGAAATGCTTTGGCTCAGACTCCTCTCTCTGAATAGGTGTAGTAACCACAGTTCTGCTCACCCTTTCAAAGAAATAATTGATATTTGCTCGAGGATGTCTGTGACTCTATTGTCTGTTGCTTTATTTATGTGGGCTCAAATCCAATCAGTTCAGTTTGGGGGAAAAAAAAGATATTGTCCTTATAAAGTCAGTATTTCAGAACAGCTTCGAGGGGGAGAGATATGTTAGAGGATAACAATATCCAGAGTGATGGCTTTTTAATCCCTTATCTTTAGTTTAGGTCAACATGTGAAATAATCTCATTATCTACAACTACCTGTCTGAGTAGGGTGACATATTTCTTCATTGCTCATGTCTGTTCAGCTCACCACCATCCTGGTCAGTGACAGAAATGTGTTGCCAGGTCCCTAATGGTGGCATGAGAAGTGGGTAGTATTTTCAAATGTCCTTTAGTGAAAGCTGTGAATTCATAATTAATGAAGGCTAAGTGTCACAGAGAGCCATTTCAATTATATTTCAGGTTAAAATAATGTCTCAGAAGACATTGGAGGGCTATGAGAAATAATTGTACATTATTTATGTGGCAAGTAATAACGGAGAATTTTTTTCTCACATAATGTGTTTTAGTCTCATGGAACAGTGATTGTCTCTTTCTGTAAAGTGAAGTTTCAACTGCCACTTTCTTGAGATGGGAATTTGATAGTATTTTTTCCTTCCTTAGGCCAGTGGCTTTACTGGCCATCTGATTTAAATGGTATGATTTTAATTTTAGCTAAATTTCCTAGTCTGTTTTGTATGCAAAGCAAAAAGATTTTGTGTGACAGATAATGGATCATTTACAAGAATTATTAAAATAGAAAAGGGACCTCTTTGTCCATGTCAGCAGTTCTATTCAGTTTAGCTTTAGTTGCTCAGTTTTGAAAGTGTGTCTGGCCAACTGCCAACTGAACACCAGGCCTCTTCCAGGAAAAGAATATATACCTTTACAAGGCACCCCTATTCAAAAGTGTCATTGTCCACTTCATGTGAAATTCTCATTACTTGCCATAGGAGAAGAAGAATATGCCCTATAAAATCTTTATTTTCAGGAATCAAAAAGAATTAAAATATATTTTAAGCAGCAGAAAACTTTTCTGGCGCCACTGAGAATTACTTCTCTGGTTACAGAAAATGCCTTCTGCTAAGGGTAACATGATATTTGGTAACATGCAGTTTATGAAAATGTTGTTGACTGATTTATGTTTAAATGCAGTCATTATTTCAAAATCTTTTTGCTTTGCGTAAGCAAAGCAAATGGCCTCTGACACTGCCTGCACTGTACTTCCCGTGCAAGCCCCAACTACCAGGTCTTCAACATGAGTGCTGGGTGTCTTTGCAGAGCCCTCCCTGAAAACTTAAAATCTACCTGCTCTTTTCTTGCTTCTTGTTTCTTGCCTCTTCTAGCTTGCCAAAATAGCTTGCCAAAGCTCTCCTTTAACATAGAGCCAATAAGAGAAATATCCGGTCGATTTTAAGGAAATTGTTTTCAGGCAGATACTTGCCTGAAGGGCGTTAATTTAATAGAGCTTAATATCGTAATAATCTCAAGCACTTAGTATGGATTTTATCACTTTTGTGAACTGTACGTAAGTATTGCACCGAATTTCCTGTTGAAGTGCATACAGCTGCATGGATGCCACAGATTTTCACTAGCTGTGAACTGTCTTTTAGTGAGTTGCACTTCATAAATGCAATACTTTTCCTGAACGCTTGAACTGCAAATCCTTGAAAGAATGGTTACTGATTCTTGCCTGTTAAATTAACAGTGCTAGTTTTCCTGCATATATAGGAATTGTTAGATCAATTCTCTAGTTGCTCAGTAATAACTCTTAAATTAGAAGTTTCTCAAAGATTGGAAGGCAGTTTAGGAATTAAATTTTCCATGGTGCGATTTGGGCTCCTTGGCTCGTGATGTGTGTGTTCCATGGCATGTCCTGCTGCCAAAGTTGCTCACTAATCCAGACTGTCCAGCAAATCCCCTGGTAAAAAGCGTCTCTTACAGGCTGTGAATCCAGGTACAGATTTGCTTACAATGATGCTTTTTTGTTTTGTGTTTGTTTTTGCATATGCTTGCTAATGTAGAATTGTTTTCCATTGAGCAATACGTAGCACATTTTTTCCTCTTGGTGACTGAGACCAAAACTGCATTTCAGAAACAGTTAGCACTAGCAGTCCTAACTACTGACATCAAATGTTAATTGGTATGGACCATTTGGTAATTAGTCATCTAGCCAAAATAAAAGCAGGCAAGCTGAGGAACCCCTTGAATGGTTACAGAACAACCGGGACATCAATCAGAGGTTCAAAGATTTTGGGATTATTCTAAATTTAAATGTGCAGACCCCCCTGGGAAACAAAAACCTGCCTAGGAGGCTTAATTAGTCTAATTGTCTGAAAAACAGTGTAAAACAGATGGGTGAGTTCCTCTCGGAAGTTGTTCAGGGCACCTATTGATAGCTCCAGCAGCATGTGTCAACCTAGAAGCATTTTCAACTAAGTCTTTTTTTTGGCATGTTGTTTTCTTATGGAGAATTGTAGCAATGTAGCTATTGTAGCAATGTAGCAATTGTAGTTACAGAGGAAAGCTTCCTGTTCCTGAGAGCTTGGAGTTGGTAACACTGGCCTTGGATGGGGACCCCTGAAACCTACCTGGCTGGTTAGGTGAGTGATTTTATTAGCCTGTTGGCTTGGCTACCCCTGGGTGATGCTTTGGGACTTGCGGGGATACTTTGTAAGTAATTAAAGCATACCATGTATTAAATGAAATATTATTCAGTCATGGAAGTGTAACTGTGTAAACTGTCTTGTAAAGTAATCAAGAACTTCTCCCAAGCTTTTGTGAGGCAGAACAGCCCCTATTTTCTTTCCTTGCTGACCAAACCTGCAGTTGTGCTACTACACGAGTTGTTGCAGTTAAATTGAAACCAATAGACTTTTCTGCACCTGAGATCTTGTCCTGGATTCCCCTTGTCTCACTCAGCCTGTCCCCAGGTTACCAAGCATGGACCTTGTGTCCTGGTCTACTGTGACTTTCCAAGATAAATGTTCTCTTGGCTCCTGCAAATCCATGGTTACACAATTCCTTTCCTTTGAGAAAGCTCAGGTAATATCATGTGATCTTGTCTTGTTTTGCACAGGCAGGCTGAAGGCAGATTTTTTTTTAACAAAGTAGAAAGTAAGGTGAGTTTTAGTTAATCTAGTCTGTTTTCCTGTAGTTTAATACAGCAGTTTGGGAACACTTTTTGGGTCCCTCCAAGCCAGCTGAGGAGCTGTATGAAATCTTAGGGAGTGTGTCCCCTCAATTTGGCTTGCTTGAACACAAGACCACGAGGAAGATAACTTCATTCTTGATCTAAACTCAAGCAAAATCAGGAAATCACTACAAAAGCAGAGGAAGAGAAAAAGACCAACATGTTTCTTCCTGGCTTATAGAATTCTTTCATATGCTGGTGACTGTTTTCTTTTGTCCCTTGCCACCACAGTGTCTTACTGCCTTGGTGTGGTATTCAGGTCACCAGACAGAAAGGATGACACCTTCTGCATTTAACAGCTTGGTGAGGGCTTGTCTGTTTTTTTGGTTGGAGTCTTGAAGCAATTTGAACAACCAATTTGGTTAATCTGTGATTCACTCCTGAAAACAGCGATTTAGAGTTGTTTGACTTAAATACCTTTCCTGGAAGTCAGTATTTATGTCCCTGAAGTGACAATTTCTATAGTATTGTGTTTTGTGTTGCAATATTTTCTCAGCCTTCACAGCTTAAAATAGTGGTGCTTCCTAGCTTTACATCTTGCTAGATGCTTCATAAGCTATTTGTACTACTGTGTGTTTAGATGAAAAAGTTTTTTTGAAAATACTAGGTTTTCATAGATGAATAAGACCTAATTCTGCCTAGTGAAAACATCACTATAAATAAGAGATAATGCTATTGCTTTGAGAAGAAGCAATTGTAAATAGTTCTACTTGTGAAATATTGCTTGTCCAGAGGGTCATACCCATTACTGCTTGTGTTTAACTTACAAAATGTCTGCATTTGGAGTGAAGATCCAGTGCTGTGTCTTTCTTGGCCAAGTTTAGTATAACTCAATTGCTAAGAGTGCTTATTTTATACAGAAAACCTCTCTGTATGATAGACACTGCCTGGCACAACCAGCCTATTGCTTTTTTTCAAGCATGGGAATTTATTTTCTGTCTTAGAGGCTGTTTTGATGCTTCACAGTTTATCATATAGTTGTTGAAATTTTCCAAGATTAAAAGGTGTTACAAGAAGTTATCCTTGAGGTTTCCCTTCACCAGTTCTCTCTGACATTTAATTCTTTTCTTAATACTGTATTATGCTTGATTTATCCTTAGTTCTTCTACGCTGCCTTCCTCTTCTTTCTTCCTTTTGACACTCTAACATGTTCCTTTCAGTGTTCTTATAGATCAAAGTACTTTCCCCTTCCTTTCTTCCTGTCCCTGTCTTTAAAACAGGTATTTCAATTAATGTAGACTGCAACTGCAGAGGAAAGGAAAGATGATTCAAGAGCACTGTATTACTATGGTAATTTCACTTAGATGTCTCAGAACCTCACTGAATTTCCACATGTTAATGTACTTCATTTCTTTGGCCACATTTTATTTTTATGGAAATCTTATGGGAAATGGCCAAACAGCAAGAGATGAGCCAAGTGCCCCAAAAGAAACAGAAGAAAACTTGAGAGAGCTTGTTGGTGTGGATATAGTTTTGAAGAGGGAATAAATCTTTAATTGGCAGCCAAATTTGTAAACTATATCCCATGATTAGAGCATGTCCTTCAGGACTTGGTCACTGTGTAAGGGATTTTTTGCATATTTTGAGCATCTGTGTTGCTGGCGACCTCCCTGCAGTTAGTACTGCAGAGGGGGAGGCTTGTGTGCCCCCCTGAAGGAGGGGACAGGAATTCTTCTGGCTTCACTGAGATCACTTCATCAAAGTAGATAACTAGGGATTTGTGCATTCCGTCTCTTAACTGATGCATCTTACAAGGCAAATTCCCAGGAAGAGAATGGAGGTGGAATCTCTCTTCTTTTTCAACTTCTGTTGGGAACAACTTTACTCAGTAGTATAGGCAGCTAGTAAATCAGAAGGCCAGAGAAAGAGGAATACAGTATCTGTAACCTCAGAAGTATTTGAAAAAATTATAAGAATATTATGCTTTCATTAAAAAAAATTATGATAAACGATCAGTTTCCATAACTAGGGCTGCTTTTGCCTTCTAAAGGAAAGACTTAGTAGCTCAGCTACTCAGCTGCATGGAAAAGTTTTTTTTCTCATGCCTTGTCAGGGCCAGGTCACAGCGGAGCTGCAAGAGGTGTGCAGGTGTGTCCGTTTAGGGTGGCCTAACCTAGAAAATGCCCCTCCTGGGCTGTCCTCTGTGGTGGTAGCTTTTGTTTTATGTGACGTGAGATGCTGTGTGCACTGTCCGTCATGTGTGGAGGGTCTAGCCTGAATGCAGCCCAAATATAAGGTGAAGGAAGGACAGTGGTTTGGAACCTGAACCAGCTTCAACTCAAATATGAATTCAGGCAACTCTCTTCTGAGGAATGGAGGTGGAGATACCCATGGACTTGTTTGCATCCAGGCCCTTGGGAAGATCTTGATTTGTTGCACAAATGGTTGCTTTGAGGTACCGAGCACTCTTAATAGCTGCCGTTTGCACTTTTGCGCATGTGGTGTACAGCTTTGCCAACAGGGAAAGCTCATTGGAAAAGCTGTCTGTAGCAGGAGAGTTTTTGGGAAATTTCAACAACCTTAGCTGAAAAAAAGGAATTGATATCTACCAAGGTGCTGAAGGCTGCTCTGTTTTATGCATATTGTGTATGTCTAAATGAAAGGATGGTCTGCTTTCTAGGTAGCTTGTGGATCTACCAAGACCAGGGCATGAGGAAATTAGAGAGTTAAGGAACTTCAAGGTGGAGAGTTTTGAGATATCATGTGTGTTCACACTTCCTTCCCGTTGTAATCAACGGTTAGTTCATACCCTTACAGGAGGGGGTTATGTCTATTAAGTTTTACAAGCATTCATCTGATCTTTTCTTTAATCGTAATAAAGCTAGGTTGTGTCACTGTATTTTCACAGATTTAGTGGGAGGATTTCACAGAAGAGTTATGGACTGGTGGGCAGTGTAAATTTATATTACATGCAATAAAAATATCCTTTTGCAGCTTAATTAGCTGCCACTTTGATCTGTTGAAGTGTAAATAGTCCTTTTTTATTTTTTTCCCCTTCAAAGTCCCAAATAATGTTTTAACTGATGGACAAAGCACTTTTGGTTTGTCATTAGATGTGTTTGCTTGCTGAAGAACTGCTAGCGGTGCCATACAGCTGGTCTTCGCTTTCTCAGATTTCTTCATTTCATTTTCATTTACTGTAGGAGCATCACACTTGGGGTACGTTCTTCTATTAAATTCCCCTGAAATAACGTTGGTTATAAGTAATCATAAACTGACAGACTTGAAAAGCTAACATTTGCTAGTTTCAAAGGAATGGAAGCTAGTGATAAGTGAGGTTGCAAAAAGTCATAGGAAATGTTAATTGATGCAAGGCACAAAGCAGTGAGGCACCTAGTGTAGATGCAGGCCCTATATTTATGAGACTTAACAAATTGACCAGTATTGTTCCATGGATTTCTCATTTCTACGTCCTTTATCAGCATTTGTATGAAGAATATGCCATTAGAAAAAGAAAAAAAGGTTGCTAGAATACAGCTATAAACCAACTGTTTATTTAGTCTGATGTGAAATTGTAGGTAAGGATTGAATTCCACTGTGCATATTTGCACTTTTATTTTAGAAAAGACGATGATCTAAGAAAAGAACAGTACAGACTATCTTGATAATTTGCATAAAGAGAAAGGACATGCACATGCTTGGGGAATTAAACTGAGAATCCTGTCTTAATCATCATTCTACATTTAAATTATGTGAATTTGCATAAATCCTGATGAATACTAAAAGCTGAATTTTTCATAATTGTCATAGAAACATAATAGTTATAAGATTTATAAAGCAAAGAGTTAAAGTTATCAAAAGCAAATCAGAAGTTAGGGATTATTACTGTTTTCTTTTGTTTCCAGCTCTCTTTAATAACCTGGGATGAATCATGGACTGTTTAGAAGTGTGTAATGCTTAAAATAGTTTGCAGAAGTAGGACAGCTACGTGAGCATACAATTTAGTATTTTGCATTGGCCTTCAAAGTAAGCTGATTTTATCCCCCCCCCCCCCAAAAAAAAAAAAAAAAAAAAAAAAAAACAAATAATTAAGAAAAAAAAAAAAAAAAAAAAAAAAAAAAAACCCCCCCCCAAAAAAAAAAAAAAAAAAAAAACACCTGAGGACAAAAGTCATCTCTTTTCTGAAAATTAAATTCTTTTGAATTCTAGATCAATGTGTCCCTCTCTTTGGATTCCCTCCGCATGCTTGAAGAAAGCTTTGGAGTGGAAATGGCAAAACTCGTCGTGCTCTTTAGATTTCTCTTAGGTCAAAGCCTTGTCCTACCAAATGAACAGAGACTTTGTTCTTGAAAGAAATGAAAGAAAGAGAGGGACAGATCAGCTGGCACTTGAGCTTGTCTTAGGACACATTTAGGACAACTTGGGTGAGAGACACGAGTGGGGCTCTGCACTGAAGTTACTAATATAATGTCTTCATAAACTAATGCATTTTTGGAGTCTGAAAATAGCTGCTTTTATAGTGATCATTTCTGTGCAAGTAAAGTTGTACAGTGGAGAAATGAAGACTAAAATAATTCAGCAGTGCATGTGCAACACACAGTCCTGGAATGGCAGGAGTAGCTTGTACAGGCCCAGGGTCTGGCAGGGTTCCTGGCTGCCTGTGCTGGAGCTTGCTGACCTGCTGGAAACATCAGCTGGGTAATTCATCAGACTGAGGGATTTTCATATTCAGTAAGCTGGAGAGGATAAACTGGTAATTCTGTTATTGTGTAAGAAGTCAGAAAGATGCTCCTGGTGGGTCCTTGAAGCACTGGGGCACTCTCAGCTGTGAAGGTAACTGCTCTCTGCTTTATAATGAAGAATCTCTCTGTATCTAGGACCAGACGGTGCCCCTCTAATAAAAATTCCGGCTTTTATTACTACATGGAACTGGAACTAGTCTTTTGGCATGTGCACAGGTGTTTGGAGACACCTTAAATCAAGGGTCAGTCTATTAGTGGAATGCCAACAGCTCTTGAGATTTCAGTTTTTTTAATAATAAAAAATAAGTCCAACAAAAGGCTGGGCCTGCATTCCCAGTGAGAAGGAAACATTCTGCTTATTCAACTGGACACATGAGGAACAAGTTCCTGAGTTTTGTTGAATATATGTGCATATATTAAAGTCCTTTAATTTATTTAGAAGAATTTTCTGCTTTACAATCCCATATAAGGTTCATTTTATATAGCTGGTTATAGCTGCTGATTTAAATTTGGCCTGAGTTTCTGCTGGTGAACTGGTGTACACAACAAGCACAAGGCGTGTGCACTGCCCTGTGCATGGCAGAACCAAGCAGGCTCTGCCCTGTTTTATAATTCCGGGCTGCAAGATCCCTCCCCTTGCTCCCTGCGGCGCTCGTATCTGCACTGCAGATCTCTGCTTTGTATTCCGCGCCCCGTCCGTGCGTGGAGCGCGCATCGATGCTGGGGAGGGCCCTGCCTGCCAAATATGCAATAAGGAGCTCTGGGGTGGAACACAGTAGACTTGTGCTCTAAATCTTTGAAACAAACCCTAAAATTTTGGACTTTTAACATGAAAAAGGTCCTTGCAGTATCTTTGGCAATTTATCACTATATAATTTTTGCTGGAATATATAATTTAATATCTTCCTTGCTTTTATTTGCTTAAAAACTTACTCATGGAGGGTTAAGAGATTAGCCTTGACTTTCTCACTGAATTAAACTTGTCTTTAGGCAGCCTGTGTGTACTATGAATTACTCCTAATATTGCAATGTATGATAAGATCATGGTAAGCCTTTCATGTTTTACAGAACATGAAACAGCTATCTAAGGACAGCTATTTGACTTACTGGTTTTTAGTGTTTCTGAAGTAAGAGTTTGTGGCCAGGTTTTCTCTGTTTATCTTATCTTGATAAGCACTTTCACTGGTGCATTTTTATTTTTATTTTATCTATTTATTATTTTTATATTTATATTTTTAGTTTTAGTTTTTTTCAGTAGTGTGGAGCACCCCAAACTATGGTCAAAATCTCTGGCAGGTTATTAATTTCTGCCCCTTGTGGCGCTGCTGCACTGCTTGACATGGTTCTTGTCAACTTGCTAACAGAAATAGAGCATGTTTTGGGACTGTCAACTGTTGTTTATTCAGTTACGACTGAGCTGAATGTACCATCCAATTTGTGCATGTATGAAAGAGGTGTCAGGGTGCAAATTCGGACACAATGGTACTACAGCTGCACACAGGTGAATGGTATAGTTCCAATCTCTCTTGGGTATACTGTTTATCAGTGTATTTAAAGATACCTGCTTGCATTTAAAAAAAAAAAAATGGAAAGCTAGCAAAAATCTGCCTGCAGTGCGTGCTCGCCTCTGTGAAACGGTGCGTTGGGAACTTTGAGGGCTAAGCTATGCGGAGCTTTTGAAGAACATTGCTTTGTTCAAAGACTCTTAGCTTCCTGGTGGGATTAAGCAAGCTTGAAAATAGTCAAACAGATGTCTAGAAAACCCATGGAAGAAAGTAGGAGAAGCAGAACTGTTGTGTGTTTTGCTAGCAAGAAATACCCCAAAGTATATGGATAAAGTATAGAATTCTGTTGCTTCTGTTGTCAGAATCTGTGTATAATTCTGTTATCTCAACAACTGTTTGCCTAGTAACACTTAGGAGGATTCAGATTAATTGCATAATTATCTTAAGGCCATTGCATAAAATAATTTGGATACATCTGTGTAGTTGAGAAGTTCCTTTTGATTTTATTTTATCTTCTTCGGAGATTTTAATTTATCTTCTTTATTTTTATTTTATCTTCTTTGGAGATCTTTAAAACCCGCTTGGATGCAGCCCTGTGCCACGTGCTCTAGGTGACCCTGCGTGTGCAGGGAGGTTGGACTCGATGACCTCTGAGGTCCCTTCCAACCTTGGGCGTTCTATGATTCTATGATTTTTTTTCAGGTGAGAAACTGGTGTGGGCCGAAAGCTCCCCATGCAGTAGTGGGGAAATGCAGCAGTGGAGCTGGTGGGCTAACCACGGTAGCTGTGTGCGCTGAACACCTTCCTAGGCCTGGGCCTTGATGAATTCATATACAGCACATATAAGGGTTGTGGAGGTTACTAGCAGATCTTAGGGTTTTTTTTTTCCTGGGGTCATTTCTCCTCCAGAGATGAGCTTACTCTGTGCTAGTGCAGAAATGGCTTTAAAGTTACTTTGAGCTGATGTTTGTCTATGGGTAGCTAGGTTGCTGGTCACTGGGTTGCAGTTTTAAGGATGTTTTTTCTCCAATATAATTCCTATGCTGCTATATTTTTGATAGGTCTAAGAAATATGAAAGAAGAAAACATGCAATAAAGTGCTCTGAGCATGTAAACAGCTTTGTGTCAATTAAATTGCTTGTCATTAATAGGCTATTATTTTTTGTTAGAGCAGTACATCTCGTGCTGTGATGCAGCCTCTTGACCCCAAGGTGGACAGTCCAAGCTCCTTGTGTTGGGGTGACTGGACTCTGCGTGTGATGGCAGCACAAATAGAGCCTGGTGCAGGGGACCTGCTGCAGTGTTTGAAGTTACTCAGTAGCCTCCATAGGACCTGTTACCATGCAGTCGTTTCCAGGCTCTAGCTGTAAAGTCAAAGCAAAACAACAGAGCTTGAGAAATTGGAGCAGTTTGAAGCTGCTAAGCAATGTAATTCCTGCTTGCTCTCTCTGCAAGAATATGTAGGTTCAGTCAGAGAAAACAATTTAACTGGACCCCTGCGTTTAATGAAGAGAGTATTTCCATCTGCTCCCCCTTCTCTGTGTGAACTTCTGGCTTTTAAGATCTGGAAAGCATTTTCCAATTTAAAATAGCTCACTCGCACTGAGCCTTGAGGAGTCCAGCATCTCCCTCTGCTTATTTAGGCTTACAGGAGGAGGAGAGTTTTGGCGCCAGGGAGGCTTCTATTGCGAGGGCTGTTTTGTTGGAGGCTGGTATGGAGGTGAAGTCCTGTTGGGTTAGTGACAGCCTCAGCCGCTCAAGTGTGACACCTTGGTGAGATGCTTCTTTTGTGTATGTTACAAGAAATCTAAAGAAATAACTGGGGAGATAACATTTACAAAGTGTAATGAGTGCTGAGGTCAGCAATCTTAAAGCATTTACGTATGTGTGTATGTATATGCATGTATAAAAATGCCTTCCAGGATTCTTTTTTCTACTTTTTCACCTGAATGTCATTTTCTTTACGTTCTCTTCCTTCATTTGCCCTCTTAAAACCTTTTTGTTGTTACCAGACCTGCATTAGGTGTGTATGCAAGAGTAAATGTTTTGAGCTGGACTGCGTGGCCCATTTATAGACCTTACTCTTGTTATCTTTCATTTTTTGTTAAAATAACCAGTGAAGATCTCTTCCTCTTTGCTTCCTTAAATGTGCTTTGTGGAAATCCTTGCCTTTTCTTCGAAAACTTCAAGTGAGGAGGTCTCACTTCTAGAGTGGCTGGCGGTGACCTGCTGGGGAGAAATCTCCATACAGGAAAGAGTGGAGGAGAGGCGATTCCCAGGATATGAGAAAAGAGTTTATATTTTGACCCTTTAGAGAGAGCTCTAAAATTTGTTAGGAAGAGAAGGCATCACTTACAGTTGATTAGCAAAAATCCTTTGCATTTCTTTGGATGTTGTTCACAGCAATATCCAAACTACTGTTATTTGCAGGACGCTGTTCAATGGAGAGAGTTTGTTACATTTTGAATCAAATTCAAAATAAACAGACTTAAATTAGTAGAACTGATTTAATGTGGTTTTGACCTCAGTACATTTCAAAATTATTATTTCCCTTCACTTCAGCCCCCTTCTCTGAAAAGGAAAAAAATCCCTTAAACCCTATTACTTGTAATAGTTAATCTTGTATTTCAACCTTTGTTTTCTTTTCAAAATACATTTCTGTTTGTCTTGGAATAATGTGTGGAGTAAATGATCTATTTTTCAGTCCATGTGCAACAGAGCATTTGGATGAGCAAAGCGGAACACAGTGCATGGAAGGTGTTTCTTTGCAGATATTGCTTGTATTCCAGCTGTGATTCACTTGTGAAAACCGTCCTTCTAAACGTACCTAGCTGGTCATGCACAGCTATGATCATATTCCTTTTCATTTTAGTAATATAAACTTTATTTTAAAAAGTCATCTTTAAATATAAGTAAATGGGATAAAAATACATGTAAAAAACTGGCCAAGCACTTAGTCAATGCTTAACAAGTGAAATAGCTTTTTGCACCTCACCATACAGCGTCTCTTGCTCTTTGTGCTTTCCTGTGATCCACGAAGCAATATTCTCATGCGTACCTGCATGACAGGTCGTCAAGCTGCCTGCAGGTTTGCCAGCAGTCAAGTTGCTTGACAGAAGTCACTGATAGAAGCGAATGTCCCTCCTCGCTGCCCATTGCTCTGTTAATGCAGTATCATTCCTTGCAGGATCTTATATCTATCTTTTATTCAATACTGGAACAACTCTATACTTCTGCCCTTTCTTAAGGGACCCTTAATCCAATGCTACCTGTGCTTACTAATTTTTGTTAATGCTGAATTAAATCAAGAAGTATAGCTGTAAGCTTATCCTAATTTTATAGCCAAGCCTGTGTTCTGCTGTGTGGGGAAAGGTTTGGTAACGGTGTATTATGTTGCTGTCCCATTGCACTACAGACAGCTCAAGGCAGGAAAGGGAGGATGAGTGCAGAGAACAGGGTGTGAGGCTCCTTTACCCTTACACCTGCACAGACAAATTTCTGGCCAGAGCATTTGAATTATTTTCAGAACTTCTATACTAAGAGTTGAAACAGCATAACACCGCATTTATTGTGGACTATATTGCAGAATGGAGAATGAACAGCTTATTTTTTCCCTGTAAAGTTGTAATATAAACACAAAGTGCCACAAAATGAATGCATTCTCCTTGCGCTTTTGAGATTTCAATGTCATAGTCTCGCTTGCATGTCGTACTTTGGTTTTGGTTGGTTTTTTTTCATTTTGGAAACTTCAGGTTATTTTGCAGATGCTAAAGGATTTTGTGCAGCAATTTTCTTTAGGCCATTACCAATCACATTCCATATCCTGACTAATGTTTCATTCTCTTCTAGAAGTTAGAGCTTTTCTGCACCAGAATCAGGACAATTACTCCAGCAAAATTACCCTACATTATCAGTGAAGTGTCAGAAGATGGCAGCCAATTTCTGTTGTTTGATCAGGATATTCAAGATCCTCCTCGTTCAGTAAGAACAAAAACTCTCAGAAGAGGAAATGAGATGTAATGGTAATTTTCAGATTGCCTGTCATCCCTAAACATATTTCTATCCATCAAGATAGTGACATAACATTGACTTCTCTAACATTTTGCAGTTAATTTGCATAACCCCTCGCACCAGTATTTTCTTGAGTCTTCCTAGCAACTTTTCCACATATAATTTGTACAAAACCTTCTGTATACTGTAAACAAGGTTAAAAGAACTTTGCTGTCATTGTACAACTTGCCATCTCTTTACCTAAACATATTATGGGACTGTTGCACTATTTGTATATAGCTTGCACTAAAAGAACTGCTGCTGAATCGAGGCTCTGCTCAGTTAACCTGAGTGATGCTGTTTTATGCATCTTCTGTTGATGACTAGGGTGAGGGGTACTTGCCAATTGGGTCTTTACTGCTTTGCATGGTTTGGTGGTAGATGACTAATTAAATGAAGGCCTGTCTGGTTGCTAGATTAGGGCTACTGAATTTGTCATCTCTTCGGATTAGTAGAGGCACCTACATGGTGTACGGGCTGCAAACAGAAAATATCCCAGAACAAAAACCAGCAAAGCAGTGCTCATGTTTTCAGCCTTGTGAATGTGTGGTTTTTGGGGGGACGAGGGGTTTTCATATGTGCCTCCTGCCTCATGGGAAAGTCATGCCTTTTAAATAATCAGAAATCTTCTGACCGATTTCAGTGACACCACTTAGGCTGCAAACATCAGACTGTGAAGGTGAACAGAATTAATCTGATAGTGAAACTTACTGCAGTGGTATTGGATACAGAGCAGCTGCCTAATGAGTTTTTCTGATCTTTCTGGCAGGAATTTTGTTTTTGGTATATTTATGCAGTAACAGTATCTGAAATGTTTTATGAGTTACCTAGTGCTACAGGAAGACATGGTACCTGCCTGAAAAAGTGAGGGTTTGGCAAAGGCTGATCTATCAGATGAGCAACATGCACTGAGATTGTTTTATGGAGGATCAGGGTGCACTGTTTATTTGGCAACTAGTCTGTCTACCCATATAAGACCTTTACTGCACTAGTTTCTCAGCGTATGCACATGTGGTTGAGATTAAAATCATGAGAATAGAGAAATAAAATTGATTGTGGAGGGCAGTTGACTTGAGGGCAGGGCCTGAGAAGAACAGGAGGCTGCTGGTTGAACAGAGTGCTCTAGGCAGGAGAAAATGGCCAATAGTAATGGAGAGAGATCGGAGAAAGAGGGCAATAAAGTTGAGAAATAAGATTAAATTTGGGAGAAGTAATTCCAGATGTCGGGGCTAGTTTCTTCAGGATGCAGAGCCTGGGAGCCAGACCGAAGTGAGTGTGTGGATGTGGGCAGAGTGCGAGGTGCTTTGAGATGCAGGGGAGGAGCCCAGAAGGATAGCGCTCAAAATTACATGTCTTCAAACAGCTTGCCTACAAGACAGTGTGTTTTGCTCATGGAACTACAGGAAAGGTATCATTTTTGATGACTATTCTATCTATAATTAGGTTCCTAAGCTGCTGCCAAGGAAAGAATGTTTTTCTTTTCTTCAAAAGAGCATATGCCAAAAGTATTGAATTAGTTAGAAACAAATAGGCTGTATTTACATTTTTGAGAGGAGTTTTCTAATTATGTCAGGTTCAATTGCTCAGAATGTCAGCAAGTAAAGAAAATAAGGTGACTTAAGGAACCCATTAGATACCTCTCCCAGAGTGAAAAGACTGATAGTGTATTCTGAAGAAGCAAGACTTTTCCAGCTGAAGGGGTCACGTATAGGTAGCCTCTAAGGGTTAATCATAGACTAACATGTACTTCACTTATTACACTGCAATAAGTGTAGTAATATTGCCAACAACTGCAGCTCACCTACTTTGTTTTTGCTTTTATTATTTTAAAGATGTAAAATAAAGTGTCATATGAATGTAAAGTTTTAGGGGGGAGGAATTCAGTTTTGATCAAGTCTGAGGTTTTCTGTTCACACTATCTAATCCAGCACCGATGACTGTCTAGGCTGGGCTGGTGGTGTCTGCAGACTTCCAAGCTGTAATACTCTAGTGCATTGCTGCTCTTACCATCGAATTGTTAAGTTAAATGCAAAGTTAAATACTCTTGTCCTATATGTTATGAACAGGGATGTAGAACAAATGCCTGTCCCTTATTTGAAGTGACTTTTTCTATGCTCGAGATTGCTATGGTTTCCTTCCTCTTTTGTCTTCCTGCCCACATTGCCTGCTTCTCTTCACTTTGATCAGCTGTTTTCATTTCATGTAAACTAAACCCAGATTTGCTACAAATGACATGCAAGGAGAAGTCATTTCCTATTTAACACCCAAGCTCTGCTGCTCGTGGCAGTTGGATTACGATGCCGTTATCTGTTGTATTACAACGGTGATGCTACACATGGGTTCTGCTGTTATCAGGGTGCCTTAGAGTCCATAAATATTAAAAGGAGGTATTTTTTCAGACATAAGTGTATCAGTGTATTCACAGTATCCTTTAACACTACAAGCTATTTGGAATTTACTTCAGTGTTTTGAGCAGAAATGTTGTTAGAAGTCAATAGCCCCTAAGATGGAACTTACTCTTTTTGTAGTTTTCCATGCAGTCTTCATCTTAGCTATGTTTCTCATTTTGGAGTAGTAATGTGCTGGTTTTAAGCCTAATAATGAATGATTACAGCTGCTTGCGTGTGTTGACCAGGATTATAGAGCATTGTGGAACATAAATTGGTGCTGAGACTTCAAACAGGTTGATATAGTCTTTGCCAGAGTTCAGTGTTACTTCTTTCTGTTGCATCTCTGTCTGATTTAATTTCTCCCATGAGCTGAGGGTCTGTGTAGAGTAATTCTGGAACTCTCCCAGTGATGAGAAATCCAGTTTTAAATGGAACTGGAGTTTCTCTAAGGCCCCATCAAAGAGGCTGATGATTCAGTAGGTGGGTGCTGGGAGGAGGCGGCAGTAGAGCAGGATTCTGGGAAGTGCTGAGTCTGGGTTCCTGCCTCAAGTACTTGCATGGCAATAGAGAGGAATGAAGAGGAAAAAGAAATAACTCTCATCCATCATCAAAAGAGTAAAATTTACCCTTCTCAGATGAACTGCTGATTTTTTTCCACTCCATCATCCATCTTACGAATGGTAGATACCTGCTGTTGCAGTAACTACAGAAAGATTGGTAGATGATTAGCAAGAGTGGTGACCCTGTGAGTTTCAGAAATTTGTTAAAGGTCAAATAAGAAAAGGTTTGGCGCTCTGGCAATGAAATATACCCAGGGAAGGGGAGGTTTGCTTTCTGCAGACACCTCTGACAGCACTCTCTTTGCCTCTGCACATTAATCTTGACCTAGCAGCATTTTTCCCATTGTAAGACTTTTCTCCTGCTAAAGACAAAGATTTTTTTTTTGTAATTATGAGGGCACAGTGGCCGAGAACAGCCTGTAATGTATATCGGACTGAACAGTCACCTCTCAGTTCTGAGTATCTTCAATGAAGTGTGTGTGGGAGGAGAATATTCTGGTTTTAAAGTATTTTAAGTTTTATTTTAACAAAGGCTGAAAGTAATATAAGGAAAAATATTGTATGTATTTTACAGGACAGAGCAAAGCTTTCCTACATGTAGTGTGTCCCAAGACCCTCTGAGAAGCAGCTCACTTTTCAGAGCTTTATTTGCAATATAATAGGTATAGGTGACAATTTCTAAGGGTTTGGACCTTTACTAGCTACCTTAGCCTCCTCTTGAATTAAGCTAAATAATTGCTTTCTCTTTTTAATATATTTATGTTCCTTGAACTCTAAAAAGCACATCTGGTCTTTGAGTTGCTCCCACTAGGTGCGATGTCAGCTGCATGGATCTCAAAGGAACTGCAAATACCCTGTTCATTGCAGACATTGGGTATGTGTGGAACCAAAGATAAACCATCTGACAGCAGATTTCCTTCTCTTAAAGGTGAAAGCTGCTGAGGAACATTTATTTCCTAGAGGAGAAAGAGTTCAGACAGAAAACTCACATTACTCAAAGGTATGTTCCTTAAATCTAAAATTAAGTGCTAAATAACCTTAAATCTCAACCTCTTGCTGCTTAAGTTGAAGATGCTAAAATCCATTGAGTGATCTCTCGAAGTTCTGCATGGGAGTGGTAGCATTGCTTCTGACTGCACAGTAGTTAAAAACAGTTGTTTTTACCGCATAGCAGGAAAAGAATGAGAATAATTCATGGAGGAGATATTGCTGGAACAAAAAGTTGCTTATGTTGCTTATTTTAATAGTAAGAATGAAAACTAAGTCTTGAGAAATTTTCATCTGTATCATGACTTGCTTCATTTTTTGATTAACAAAAATTAACAGAACACTTAAGTTTCATCTTGCTGTTAAGTGTCAGCTTTTGTTCTGCCAGTCAGTCTGCAGAAGAAAAGAGTAAGGCTCCCTCCATCTGAATTTTGCATATCATGTGCATGATGATTTCTTTTCGCTTGTGCATTAGATTATGTCTTGACCTCTGCAATTATTTGATGAATAATGCATGAATTAAGCTACTTTTTTTGTAAAAGTCGCAAACATGGGACCTATGAAAATGTGTATTCTAGCTCTTTTTTGCCCCTTAACTGCAGTACACAAACGTGTATTGTCTACTAATTGAAAAATACGATAGTGGTATTCATACTATTCAGCAGTTTTTACAAATTGAGATGAGTTTGTGTATTTTATTGCTTTGATAAGAATTTGCTCTTTTGACTGGGCTCATAAATGCTGACATTCACTGTTTGGCAGTACAGGATTAACAAAGCTTTACTCCTTCAGACTGTGACTAGGTGCCTAAAAACAACCTTGCACAGAGAAGTGCATCATCTTGCTCATATAAAACCAGTGGAAAATTCCCCAACTTTGAATTAAACTATTAGCTATTGTCTTTAAATCCTTGCTATGAGAAAGTACCCAAGTATTAGCTGGCTGAGCAGTATTTAACGGCATGGTGGTGATCAGATAGGTTGTTTGAGACAGATGTTGCTCATGCATTAGAGTTTCTTGCCTCGCCCTCTGCAAAACAATTAACAGTAAAAACCTTTTGAACCCATGGGAACTTTTGTGATCTATAGGATCTTGTTGCACAGTGTAATTTTATTATGTGAGAAAGTGTGTCCTTTGGTTTGCAAGTGAGTGTTGCTGTGAAGGAAAGGTTTGTGCTGGGACCCCATGGCCCCCTATCTACTTCTAGGGACATGCGGAATTTCTGTGCTGCAACAGAAAAACAGCTGGCATTGACACAGCTTCAGTTATAGATAAATAAAAAGCTTTTATTTACCAGCCGGGGGAGCAGCAGTGTAATAAACTGCATTACTTTTACATGAGAATTGTAAAAGGTACACTTAAGGTGCAATGTGCAGTTTCTTTACAACTTCATGCAAAAACGATATGTTCTAAAATGGCAATATGAGAGGTACTTTGCGTAGTACATTACTGTTATTTTACCTTAAATGTTATTGGTATAAGATAAAATTGAATTAATCTTTGTTAAAAAATGACCTTTTGAAGAGCTTCACTGCTGTGTTTTAATTATTTGAGCAGGGATTCATAGCTTGAGACCCAGGAAAGATTGATTTGTTGTTAATGTGTCAAAGCATGTGTCAAATCCCCTGAGTAACCTCAGTGAAGTTGGTGCAATTTCTGAACAAGGAGCAGTTTGAAAAATTCCATGTAGGAAAATATTCCTTTTGTCCTGCAGACTTTGCTGGACTTTGCTGGAAATCTCATACTTGTGATATACTAATAGTGCAAACTTGATTAGCTATTTGAAGGTTGGTGGGTTTTTTCCTTCTTCATTTTTTATTTTTTATTTTTTTATTCCTCCATAATGTATAATAGGAAAGCTGTAAAAGGCATAAGAAATGGTCTAAAAAGGTGAAAACACGAGGTTTTGCTGAAAGACTGAGAGGTGGGCAGGAGGGTAACTGTTAGTGGCCTTCATCAAGGACTGCTTTAGGACCAATATTTAATATTTTCCTTAATGACTTCATTACAAAAGACAAAGCGAACTGAGGAAATTTGCTGATGACATAAAACTGGGAGACACTGTCAACACTGAGGAGGATTGGATTAATTAGGCAGAATAAGATGCCCTCGAAACCTGGAGTAATGAAATCGGGATAAAATTTAATAGTGCAAGTTCAGGGTCACGTCCCAAGGACTAAGGACATGTGCAGCATTCAGAAAGCCAGGAGGAGGCGGCAGTGCCTGCGGGTGCTCAGCTCATCCCAGTTTCTGACCTGCTGATATGAGGCAGGGCCTGGTGAAGGGCTCCTCTGCAGCCCCCTTTACGATGTGTCTGTGCCTCTGGTTACCTGTTCAGAGTAACAGGGGTTCAGAGTGGGACGGATGAACACAAAGGTTGCCAGGCTGAGCAGGGTCTGGGAAGCTGGCCCTAGCGGAGGCTCAAAAGGCTCCGCTTGTTTAGCGGAGCAAAATGAAGACTGAGCAGAGATGTGATTGCCCTGTGTAAATGCATCGGGGGAAAAACTGGAGATTGGGGGGAATGCTTAGAGCATAACGTCAGCTGGGTTAGGATGTAAACTAGTAAAGGATAAATTTAGACTAGAAGTTAGTGGAAGGATTTTGGCTGTGAGTGGGAATGCTGGGCAATAAACCTGACTGGTGTTCAGAGGAATGGGACTTAGGCATGGTAAAGGTTACACCTGTCAGGAGAAACAGAGGGCTGGTGTTGATAGCCCAGGGAGCCCCTTCAGACCTCTGATCCTGATAGTATTTAGAGGTTGGAGCTTCCTCGCACCCAAATTGCTGCATATACCTCTCAAAAGGAATATATAGGCATGTCTAGGCAACTCTCTCAGCATTCAGATAGCTTGTGACGAGGTCTTCACACCACTTACAGTGAGAGAACATGGTTAAATTGTTAGCCTTTTGAGTTATGCATTCATGTGTGGGTGTGTCTCACAGAACCTAAGTTTATTTGGAAAAATCTTTGGAGGGTCTGAATTTCGAATGAATGCAGAATGCTTAGTTGGCACCTTCAAATGCAATGTGCATAAGGCCTGCTGAAAAGGCTTAGCCTTTAGCCAAAGGGACAACTGGCAGATAATTTGTTGGAACACCATCAGTTTAGTCAGTCACCCCGCATAATTATGACTTATTACAGAGAAATACCAAGCATTTTTTGGTCACTTCAAAATGAAGTGCTTCATGGCCTTCGCTTGACAAGTGTGGCCATTCATGTATGGGTGTAAATGTGAAAGGTAACTTGCTCTGTCCACAGATGTTCTTAGTGACTGTGGTCCTGATGCTCCAGGGACTTTCTAATTTACTGTGACATGGTTGGATAGCCAAGCACCCTAAATTACCCAGCAAGAGAGAAATTCATTTAGGAATCTGTTTCACCTCCTTACCTGTCTCATACATTCTGTAGTTGAAAACTGCCTTCTGTTGACTCTTGTCATCTCTTGTCATGTCTTGTCTGTCTTGACAAGAGTAAGCTGAGAGCAGAGGGAAGCTCTCGGAAGGGCTTTGGCCTCTAAATTGTCCTTTGGGAGGCACTACAGATAGAGTGGGGCAGACAGCAGTGATCTCTCCTGCCAACACCGGCCTTCCTTCCAGGAGCCACGGGCACTGGTAACGTATTACAGTAAGTGAACCCTCCCTCATCACTCTGCCAAAACTCCTCCGTGAAAAGAAAACAATCTTCTCTCTAATGGCAGCTTTGAGAGGAAGAGTCCTAACTGGCTTGTTACCCTTTAGAACGTTTAGTTTTTGTGTCAGATCTTCATAATAGTCACTGCATTGATTTAGTGGTGAGAACTTAAAGAGCAACAGAGGTTGAGAGAAGCTTGATGAAAGAAACAGGATGATGGAGAAACTTTTTTTTTTTTTTTTCCACTGCTTACATGATGTCTAGCTCTGCTTCAGCTTCTAGGGCTGCTTTCTTACAGGTTTCATTGAGGAGTATTCTCTTCTGTATTTGGCTGTTTTCTTTGAACACCATTAAAATCCCTAAGAGAATTTAAGAATGTGAAAAAAACACTTATTCAGATCCTACTTCTAAGCCTGATTGTAGAGATAAGTTTTCTTAGACTATGGGATTTAGGAATATCTTCTTAAGCAGCACATTTTTTTCCATGTGTAGAAGCCAAAAGAAAAATCCCTACTACTTCTAAATTTGGTGGGTGGTTATAAATATCCTTTTTTATTTCCAGTTGGTTATAAATACCCTTTTTCATTTCCCACTCTTGCAAAGTGTTGCGTACAAAGGTGGCCCCGTGGGGACTCCTGAGGGGAGCGTGTCGCAGGCAGGGTGAGGCGGTGCCCGTGCTCTGCAGTGAGCACTACCGCTGTGCCTCGCTTACGGCGCCAGATCCCCACAGCCCCCTTCGATCTCCAGGGGAGCAATAGCAGCACTCTTTGAGGCAAGCTGCCAGGAATTCGGTTTTCGTGCAGCCTTGTTGCTTTTGTTGGCTCCTGCTGCCCATTTCTGGCTCCGCTGCCCCCCAGATGCCCCAGGATGGAATCCTTTGCACTGACACCTGCTGAGGCCATGGTGGCACCGTCACAGTTACCATAGCAATGTCCTTAGCACAGGGTATGCGGGGAGGGCTGCGGAGCCACACGTGGGGTGACATCCCTCTCGTCTGCATGTGTCAAAGTCGTGTGTGAGGCTGGGAGTGTCTTGTTTGCATCTTTATGAATGCACCTTCAGAAAGAAGTGTGACCGCTTTGAGCTGAGACCGGGAGTCTGCACAGTTCTCATCCGAGCTCATCTGAAAAGTTTATAAAGAATCTATCACTGTGCATCTATATAAAATAATAGCTATTTTATTGCATTAGATGTCTCCTAATGAATGGATTCTAGCATATGCTTTCCAAAACACAATTTGTTTGCATTGCAAAATGATTTGTGGCTGGGGTGCATGTAGACCCATTGGTAACTTGAGAAATGCAGATTTCTTGGCTTGTGTTTTAGAAACCATTTCCTGAGAGCAACCTGTGACTCTTTGACTTCCCCACTGCAGACAGTTCTAGCGCTGTCTAGCTGACATATTCTAGATGATTAGCCTTTTATTTTAGCGTAATTATATTTTAAGATCAACTCTCTTCTAGTATTAATTCTTTTCTTATGAGTAGGTATTATTTGCTTTATATAATTGTAGATCTTTAGTTGCCAAGGCAACGTAACACAGTTTTAAATTTAGAAACTAATTTGTTTCCTGTCACTTTGCACTTTACAGTTAAGGAGACAAGCTGTTTGCTATTAAATAAAACTTAAGGAGAGAGAAAATGTGGATAAAAATATAATGGATAAGGTACCATATAGAGTTCACCGATAGATGAAGGAGAAAGCACTGGCAAGGCCAGAGAGGCAAACACTGTTCCTTAAGAATAAAGTGGAAACTTCCTTATGCTGCCAAGGGTGATTTTTTTAATGGGCATGTCACTGGTCTGCTCTTCCAGGAGATGAGTGCATCTGTCAGCTACCACCCAGGTGAGACAAGGGACAGCATTTAGTTGGCCTTCACGAAGCATTTTGCAGGCTAAATGTGTATAGTTCATGGTGAAATGTTTTATTTGCCGCATGCAGAAGAATTGGCTGCAGACCCGCCTGGCCTAGGAGCTGTGTGGCACATTGGTGTGGCCTGTTCTGCACCCAAGAGCTGCGGGGCCCTGGCCTGTCCGCCTGTCTGCAGGCTGAACCGTGTAGCACCATGCGGTAAATACATATCAGAGATCTTGAGCAGAATCAAAAGAGTCCACATGCTAGAAGCTGCTGCCTGCACAGGGCTGCCGTGGTAATAAATGGTCTGTATGGTCCTGAAAGGAACTCTGTTGCCCTTGGGTGGCTAACCTGGAGCTGGTATTCCCAATAGGAAGGGGGAGGCTCAAAGTAGAAGTTTCAAGGCAGTCCAAGAAAAACAAATACTCGGGCTCCCTGCTCTCTTGCTCTCCCGTAGCTTCTACAGAAGACTGGAGAGTCTGAAATCTCCTCAGCTGCTATTTAAGTCCATTTAAGTCTCTTTCACCATCCCTTGGTGAAATATAGAAAAGTACTTTCTGTTCTCTGGCATGTTTAAAGGCTGCTCTTGAGCCTGTACTGACAGGATGTAGTGCAGGAAGAAGCACCAAAATTGTTGATATGCAAAGAACAAACAGAATAAAAACACCTTGCCCCTAACTATTCCACCAGACTTATATGTCATCTCTCTAAAACATCAGTAATGCCAAGTTCAGCTAAGGCCACATGTGGTATTGTCATGAATATTTGCTGTATATCGTTATTGAAGCTGAGGGGGTGAGGTTGGGCAAGCTGTGGTTGGTGGGAGCACTTAGTGTGCCTGCTGATGGAAAAGTTTTAAGTAAGCCCAGGATAGCAGAAGACAGTGGAGATGCAGGTGCCTGAGGTCATTTCCATGCAAGGCAATTAGGAAACCATAATTAAGCTCTATAGCATCTTAATAGTTACAGTTTCCTAGTCAAGGCTATGAAGATGGATCCTGTTTTGGACAGAACTTAAATGGGTGCTTGATTTCAGGGGTATTCCAAAGCTGTCTCAAACTGATACCTGTACTAGCGTGTCACTGCTTTAGTTTGGGGTTACAGAATAGGTAAAGTGGATTTTTTTTTCTGTTGATTTACTTTAGACTACTGGCTAGAAACTTGAGAAGGAGAGGGGAGGCAAGGAGAAACACTGGCCAGCATCCCTGCGGGGGCTGAGCGGAGCTGTTCCTGCTGGGTGTTTTCTTGAGCTTTTTACATTATTGTGTTATGCTTCATTAGTAGGTTTGATAAAAGCTATTGAAGCAGACAGAATTGCCAGATTGGCTAGGACTGAGGTGCAGATCATCTCCCAGCAAAAAACTTAACCTGGTGATTGTGATTTTCTGATTGTTTTAGCAGAAGATTGCTGAGGAAAAAGCCATGGTAGTCGTCTCTTCTAGATGCCCAATTAAGCATCCATTTTCACAGCTTCGTTAACAATGTATGAAGCTTGGCTGTATATAAAAAGAGGTCCCTCGCATGTGTAACTGGCTTTTGTCTAACTACTCTTATTTGTGCACAATTTCATAATTGGCCCATGAAGTCAGGAAAGTTTATGCAGATTAGATGCATAAAAACCCATACATTTTACTTTAACGTAATGCAGGCTTCCATACCTATGTATTTAGACTGGTACTTCCTAAAATTTTTAAAAAAGGAGAAAGCCAAGACATTAGTACAAATAAATGGTCAGTCTACAACTGGATAATAAAGGAATGAAAAGCAGGTTGAATAAACGTTCGTGCTGGCAGAGATGGATTGCTGGGCTGAGAGCTACTGATAATCAGCATTGCTATCAGCCACATTTTTAATGGTTCTTTATTCAGTCACTTAAAATAGATTGCTTGTGACAATTTAGGACACCACTAAATATGTGCCAGATATGTTGGAGAAATAAAATAATTCTCTAAAATACTTCTGGGGATGCTGGATGGCAAAGCAAGCTCATTTTTAAAGAATGTCAAAGTTTTCTTTATCTTAACACTTTGTCTGCGGTAGGTTTTGTTAGAGATTTAAATCCCAGACTATTTCTGTAGCTCTAGCTTTGGATTAAAATGTGATGTTCCCTTGGAGACAAAGGTGGTATTTTATAATACATAATATGATGGATTCAGTACTTTTTTTAACATATAAATCAACCTGGTATCTTTACAGCAAAAGGGAGAGTATCAAATATTAATGTTACTGCTGTAAAAGTAGGTCTTTCAGATTAATTTTTTTAATACAGTGCAAACTCGGGAATGCCTGAGTAATTAAAGGAGAAGGCTCTTCAGTCCACCCAGCAGTTGCACGTCTGTGTTATAGGAGATGTTTCTGTCCTGCTTACACTGGCAGCCTGCGCTGGGACTGGCAAAAACTGAGTCTGTGGTCACAACCGATAACCAGTGCCTGGGCTGTTGACTCCCCCGTTTGATCTCCAAAGCGTTAAGGGAATCTCTGTTCACCAGGGGAGATGGTCTCCTTTGCATCATCTTTACTGGCGCCTTGATGATGCCTCACTGCTTAAGCACTGTTTGTGCTAGGAGTTTTAGCTAAACTTCATGTAGCCTCCACATCTGTAAATTATTTAGAGATGACAGGATTGTTTTGAAGGCTTTCTTCTCAAGCAAGGTGGATTTTTTCTATTTTCTATTTTTAGAAAATGCAAAACTAACAATGCAAAAACGTTTTTATATCTTTGTATTGTTGGAAATAAAATCCTGTAGATGAACTAAGTCTGTAGACCTGCATGAATTAAATATCAGTGTGTATAAGGCATTGTATAGGTGTTATGCTGAGCTTGCTTCATTTTAACCAGAGCAGCGGAGCAAGAACGGGCACTTCAGTGCCAGTTGCTGCTCTTTGATTATCATCTACAGTCTTAATATATTAATGCCAAATTTATCCTTCAGATTTTCCTTTTTTGTTTTTTTGCAGAAACTAGTAGTTGTCTGTGGAGAAGAGGGGGGAAAAAAAAAAAGGTTTCATCTGGGTAAGTCTGAATTCAGTTGGAATGAATGCCACATTCTCCATGGTGCCTTTTTCATGTAACAAAGGCCAGACCTGGAGTGGATGGAGCACTACCTGTTTGTGTGCCAAGGTGTACAGCAGGGCAGGGGCTGAATCCACCATTTTTTTTTTTTGTTCTGCTAAAGTTTCATTGCAAAAACTGGCTTTGGTTTTGGAAGTGTCCTGTCAAACTTCTTGTGACCTTGCAGGGAATCCATAAATCCATAGCTGGCAAGTTTCAGGTTTTGGGAAAGGGTGCTTAATGATAAATGAAGTTACTTAGATGTGCAGTAAGGTACAAATTTGGCTAGAAGTCACAGTATCTGAAGTAAAAACATATAAAGTAAATTTATCAAAAAGATTCTAGGCTTTTCATGAGTGTTCTTGGAGAAATAAATAGAATTATCCTTCAAAATCATTTCTGTGCTCAGAACAGATGAGGTTATGTTTAAAAAGCCTTCAACTCTTATTAAAGATTCTGTGTAAGTGAAAGGCACTTATGTAACTCTCACATTGTGTTCAAATTAAAGAAAAGATGGAGCCTGCCCATAATCTTAAATGGGAAAGAGGTGGGTGTCAGTTTTATAATCCCGGTGTCTGGTTTTGAAACCCAAATCTGAGAAGTAGGCACAGCTTGTGTTTAGAGTAAGACTTGTTCACTTGAGTTCAGCTGTAGAAAAGAAAGCCAATTATGGGCAAGTCTTCAATTTTTTAATCCTAGTAGGATAAGAAGCCTGTATAGCATTTCGGTTACTTCATCTTTTACCTAAGCAAATAATGTAAAGCATTTACCAATCACTGGTTACTCTCTTCCTTAGGTAAAATGTAGCAAGGTCAGCAGAGCTACACTGGTCTGAGGTGACTAAGGAGCTTATTTCTCTGTGATTTGCCATAGAGCTCTACCCAAAATTACTTGGTGATGTTTGAGGAGAAAAGTAGGAAAAAATGCACCCCTTTCCCTGCCCTTCCCTTCCTCATTGCCTGTGTTCCTGGGCTAAATCAGTGAGAGGGAGTGTGCTGGGGTTCCTGCAACTGCGTGGGGACAGGGGCTGCTGGCTTCTTTAGCATGGAAATATTGAAAGAATAAGAACCTACAAGATTGAGAGATTGTGCTGCAGAATCACCTAGAGAGCTTGGCTGGTCTAGACTAAAACAACTCATGTTTTCAAGCTGTCCTTAAAGCTTAAAAGACAGTTACTGTCCTTTGCAGTGCAGCAGTTACACATCTAGGAGTGGTGGTTACTGAAGAACTGAATCAAAAAAAAAAAAAAACAGTGGAAATGAACTGCCATGTCCTGATGGTGTTTCTTGATGTGGGTGAATTGGGTGTTTGGACAAAAACTCCACTTTAAAATCTCTTTTTCTCTTCCAATTATTGAGCAAGAGGAGTATGTGAAACAAATTTAGAAGTTCCTTGGTGTCACTGTTCTTTTACTTTGCTGTGACACTGACTTAATGACATGTATTATACAGGATGGAGCAATGCAGGAAACAGTGTGCAAAAGCAGGGTTTGAAATGAGACGCAATTAGAGCCTGGGTGTGTTCTGTCTAAGCAGACCTGTTGAAAGGTGGAGTACTGACGCCTGTCTAAAACACTAGTATCTGGGAACAGAAATCATAAATTTAATAGGTTTGCTTAATAAAGCCTTCTTCATTTCTTTCTTTTTGTGCTCCTTCATGTGTCTAATCACGCTGTGTGACAGTTGTGAATATAAAAGGCTGAGAGGTGTCCCGCAAAACTGCTTGTAGCTGCCCAACTTCAGAAACTGCAGGCTGATTTAAAAGACAGCCTGCTCTTTAATTAGCTTGATCCAGACTCCTGTACCTATTTCGCTGTGTGGAAGCAGCCTTCCTGTGCATGGGGGTGTCCACCTCCATGAAGAGCCCTGCCCTGTGTTTCCCAGCACGTGACCTGCTCTGCATGGAGGCACCAGGACAATGTCTCCCTGGCAGGGCAGGTTGCCATTGGGAAGCATCTTCTGGGACCAAGTACCAGGTGTGCAGCCCCTCACTGACTTGTCAGCATTTCCTTAAGAAGCTTCAAGGAGGTGGATGTTTTCTTCAGGCTTTGGTAAAATGCACTGACAACTTCACTGCATACTAGCATGAGCTTGGATCCGTCTTTGGGATGGGTTTGGAAGAAGTGACAGAACTGTAACAATTTAGACCCTTTAAATCAAGGGTTTTAAAATAAAACTCAGTCAGTCATTTCCTAGCTACTGAGTAAGTATTTTTAGCCAAACCTACCTAATATTTCTTTTAAATTGAACATCTCAAATGACCCATTTTGCTGCAAAGGAATTCTAGAGATGACAAGTCTGAAAATAAAACGTTGGAAATAGATTATGAAGTACAATTTCCACAGCTGGTTTTTGTATATACTTAACAAAACAAGAGGACTTCTGCAGAGGTAGGTGTTAACTTTATGCCCCCTCAATCTTCCTACCAGCAGTGTGCCGGTGGCCACATGCCTCCTTCCCCCTCTCAATGCTTGTTGGACCCAAGCCTGCCCAACTTAGTTTGGCTGGTGATGGCACTTCTAACTTCCTCAAAACACAGGGCTTTCCAGTTTCCGAGAATGTTTATAGTATCATAATAATTTGAAACAGGTGTTTAAACGCCTCTCCTGTACTATGCAACAGAAGGTTTATATATTTTTTATTATATGTGGAGGCAAACTGTGGCACTTAGGATGACCATCTGTCATTGCACTTATTCTTTTTGACTGTAAATGGTCAAAACTGTCAAAATGATTTTTTAAAAAAAATTTAGTTGGGAACACTGGTGAAGGTGAGGGAATGTCCCATTCCCTACAGAGTTTTATGGTTAATCCTTTCCTAGGAATTGGCCTGCTTGATTACTTGATGTGACTGACTTTCGTGTTTGGCTAATTGCAATAAAAATAAGGCTGTGTCTGCTTCAGGCAGAACTTCGTGTCGAGTGTTCATGTTCAGAGCTGATGGAAACATCCTCTGGCAAGATAAGCACTATGGAGGAGGAGCTTGTTGTGCCCCTTGTGCCCAAAGGGGCTTGTTGGTGCTGGCTTCTTTGTGCTCTGGGCAGGGTAACTGCTGCCCATGCACCAATATTCCCCTGTCTGCACCTCATTTAGGCAGGTCTCTTGCACTTCCCTGTAGAGAATAAAAATCTTACATTTTTTTCTAGCAGTTGGTTTTTGTGCCCTACTGAGAGCCCTTTCTTGTCTGTCCCTTTCTGCCTGGCCATCTTGCCTTCTATTTGTCCTCCTTCCTCTGTGCCCCTGGACCTACCTGCTGCACTGTGGCCTCTACTATTTTCCCTAGGCCGTCTCCTTTCCAGCTTGTCCCACCCCCCACTGGAAGTCTGCCTTCTCCTTTCAGCAGTTCCTGAAATTCCCAGCAATTGCCAGCAAGGCCAACAGTCTCTGGCTTTGGTGTCAGGGCTGAGTGCATTTTTTTAGGTGATACTGAAATGCACAAGCTTTACTGCACCAGATTGCTCCAAGATTTATCTGCGAACTTGCACTTGTGTTAGCAAGCTCATGATGAACTACCTCAAATAAGATCTTCTGATGAAAATGAAAGAATAGCAGTGGCGGTTGTGTTCTGAACAACATTCAAGCTTTGTGTGGGCTGTGGTCTATACTGTGGAACTGAAAAATTTCTGTTTATATTACTAGAATCACCAAAGTAAACTGTGGTGGGTACTGGTCATTTGGAGTTTATATACGTTTTAGGAATAATGCTTGCATAACTGGGGCAACAGTGTCATTTGAACCTTAGGCAGTTTTTGGCAGCACCTAATGTTTGAGCTGGGAAGGGAGGTGGAAGATGTGGCTCTCCCAGAAGAGCCTTGCTGCTCATGGGCCTGTGTGTGACAGCCTGGAGCTGGGGGCTGTGCCTGCCCTGAACGCCTTGCAGCTGATGTACAGAGCAATCTGGTCAGCAGCTCTGTGGGCATCCAGCATGTGGCTGAGGATCACTAACCCCTGCTGGTTTTCATAAGCTTGCACCAAGGAGGGATTGGCGGAGAGCTGCAGGGGGGGAAACCTCATCAGGCTGGTTACGGGGTGGGGGACAGCTTGAGTAAGGGAGAGAAATCCAAAGATGTTGGGCAGGGCTGGGAGTCAGCAGATAGCAGCGCTTTTGTTAGGAGACTGACAATCCATTTGGGCTCGGGATGGGTTTTGTAACTTGCTTAATAATATAGTGTCATTAATGTGCCTCTAAGCATGTTAACACAGCTGCAAGCTATTGTGTTTTATGGATATAATGGATCTTGTATTCCTGCCCAAAGAAATCTTATGGGAAATTTTCCAGGAGCTCACTAATAGCAGACACTAAATATACATTCCCACTGCAAGAACAAGCACTCCCAGGTATAGCAAATTATATCAATTAATTTTATACAAGAACACTTCCAAATGAGTCTGCAGGTAAAATCTGTATGTAGGTGAGAAGTTGTATTGGCCTGTGTTCCATCACATCCAAAGTTATCACCGCAAGTGTTTCCTCAGAGCTAAAGAAGTGCGTGGGGCCTGGAGAAAAGCTCAGGCTAAAGCGGAGCCTTTCCCGTATCCATGTGCTTGAGAGGATGGCTCAATTTAGTCATCTTGCTATCTTTGCGGTTTTCAGAAGTAGAGACTGTGCTTCTGTAGGTAACCAAAGGACATGAAGGCTCTTCTGCCCTTACGTAGTTAATGTGTGGACTGTGGTTTCGGTTTGTTGTTGCAGCCTGGGGATCATGGCTTCTTTTCCCCAGGGGAAAAAAAATAGGATAAATGAAGGGTAGAGAAATACACGGCCTCTCTGTACCTCTACTGTGCACCAGTCAATGCGAGGTATCTGGCCAGCTGGCTATCTGTCCTTGCCCCGTTCTTTCCTCTTTGGGAGTGTAGGAAATGGCTCTTCAAGGATATTTTAGGAAGACTTAGCCTTTCCATGGCCAGAGATTTTCATGCTTCCTGCTGTTCACTTTATCCTAGGATTTGGGAAGCCATTGTATGCTAGAATGAATGGGAACTGGGCACCCAAAGCACTCTGGCTGCATAGCAAAAGATAACTCGTCTCAGCCAACAGTGGAATCGAGCCCCAGAACTCTTGAGCTGGCTCCGGAGGGACTGCAGTTCAACAATTTATTTTCAGGCATGCCTAATTCTGATACTAAGGAAATAATAATTAGTTCACATAATTTCACTATGTTAAAATAGTAAAGCAGCAAGCAATAGGCTAGTTTTATTAGCTTGATTGTCAGACAAAAGCTAGGTAAAAAAAGGTTAACTTATAAAAATACTATGACTGGTAATAAGCCTGTCCTTTCTCACAGCTTTCCAAAGTAGCTCAGAATAAATAACTTTGGCTAGTTTTGCATAGAAAAATTGGTTAACAGGCAAAGACAGTTTTCCCAGGCTTTCAAGAAGGGCAGTTAAAAGGAAGCAGTAATAGCTGGAAAAGGAGCTAGAATCAACAGAGTTCTGAGGCTCCCTTTTGACTGTAACTAGCAGGAAGCCTGAGCCGGGTCATCCCTTGTAGATCTGTGCCCGCTTCTGTCTCACCTCCTTAGAGGCATCTGTTTGTGCAAATCCACTTCTGTAAGGAGATTGGGCCTGGGTGTTTCTGTGCTGTCAACTGCTGCTATAAACCCGAGACAGACTGTAGATAAGTTTGCTTGGGGGCCTCTTAGAGCTTTAACCTGGACTACAAAATTTTATTGCTCTAACTTAAAGCTCTAAAAGAGGTTACTTCTGTGCAGAGTTGATTGTCTTCTTGTTCAGCCTTTGAAATAGAGTTTGCAATTCTATATACATCTTTAGTTTCCTTACAAGTTATATATAGAAGGAGTTATAGTTCATACTTACAGGACGTGGTAGTCTTTCTGGAACATATAAGAGGCAGGGATGGAGCTGATGTCGATGCCTGCACTTCTGAGACAAGCATGGGGGCCTGGGAGACACTTGCCACTGGTTCATGTTGTGTTGTCTGACCTGGATCCTCTTTTTGTCCTGGACTAGTAGTTCTCATCAGTAGAAGTTTTGCACAGAGTGAAGTTATGAAAGGAGAAACAGCCAAATGATTTTCTAGATAACCATTCGGGAGAACTAAGCAGACTTTCCAAGCTTGGTAAGGGCAGGGTCTGTTTGTGTTGTCCCTAGCTGAGTCTTAGGAAGCTGGAATGAATGTAAAAATGCTTCTTGTGTATAGCATGCTATGTGTCATGTTATGTTCTGTATAAATGCATATGTAATATAGCGTATATTTGCTTTCTTTAATAACATTTCTGGCCTCTCAGTACGGATCCCATGAATGAAAGTAGGTAAATCATGTTCCAGTAGCAAGTCTGCCACTCAGTTTTGTTTGCAAAATGACAACAATGAATAATCACAGAATGCTATTTACAAAATTAATCAAACAACAGTACCTGCCATTCAAAGAATATTCTCATACACTCAGAAAAAGAAACCTAAACAAATGAAAAGGAATTGTTAGATGGCTGTACAAAGTGAATAATAAAATGGAAAAAGAAATCCCTTCAAATAGTTTGAAGCTGTTTGGCTTTGAATAATTTGAAATAGGAAGGAGAAGTGGGGACAAGTAAGATGAAGGGGAGAAAGCTGAGTTTTTAAATGGCTGGTTAACTTGGTATTATCTCTAGGGAACAAACTGAGTGATGAGGTTACTGAGTGTATGAATGGCAAAGAGGAGAATGTATGATGTAAGAAACCAGGCAAATTGGTTAAAATTTTGCAAGGTATTTTTCTTCTTTGAGCTTTAGAAAGATGCTGTTGGTAACAATTCTGTGTAATTAGTAACACAAGTGTAGAACCTGCAAATTCTGGTAAATTTGTTGTTCACCTCCCTGCAGGCTACAGAAATGGAAACTGGAATCTTATTAGATGTTTTCTGGCACTTGTGAATTGTATCTGAAGATGTGGCTTTCCATAGATCAAGCAGGCATAGTAATTCCTAGTTTGCTCTTGGAATGGTCTGATTTGAATTTGCTCTAGCAGAATGCATTTTCCTGGGCTGTAAGCATGATAGTCAACAAAGTGTTTTCTTTTGCATCTACAAATTGACCCAAGAAAGACAACTTTCTATTTGGAGGTAATTTTGCTAATACAAGGAGTGCTCTCACGCTCCTGTCCTCAAGCCAGAGATCTGTTCTCTAGAGATGACATATTCTGGAGGTAGCTTGGCTTGTGTTGAGTGAGGTTCTGCTGGGCATGTCCTTGTCCTGCAAGAGCAATGCTACTAGCTCCTTATGCAGTATATATTAAGGCTGGAACCTCAGTGCCTTTTCCATCAATGGCAAAAGTCCTTTTCACTTCATTGAGAAGGAATTTTGTGTCCATTGCTGGCATTTCCCAGAACCCACTGAGGAAGAGAGAGGGTGACCTTAAGCTGGGTCTTCCTGAAGGTGGATGACTGTGGGACACAGCAGTGATTCAAGTGTGGTGTTTCTTGTCATAGCAATGTGTGGGCACCGTGCCTCTGGAGCACTGTTGATGTGCTGTCCTTTAGGTGAGCATTTACCTTCTGTTTCTTACAATACTGTCTTTATAGCATTAAATAGAGGTGTCAGCTCCCACAGTGCTTCGGCCTTACACTATCTCCTAGCTTTTAGCTGATCTAGCTGGAATGACAAGCATTGACTAAGGATTTTTCTCCTGTGCAAAGTCTAGGCTTTTTGCCTGTTTTGCTTTTTTGAGCTTCCTTTGAAGAAGGCAAGAGACAGCAGTAAGGTGTGATCTGCACACTGCCATCCTCTGAACGGTTTTGATTTTTGTTGCTTTTGAGGTGAACAGATGGAGAGGGGCAAGTTTGTAAAGCTTGATGTGATCAACTGCACATCTTACCTTGCTGCCATGCTGTGAAGCAGCCTGCAGTATTAAATGCTGGGGCACTCCAGCAGCCTGAGGATTCAGGAGCGCATCCGCTCTGCCTAGCTTCATTTTTTGTTGTCTTCCTAATTGATATGTGAACTGAGCTCAGACTAAGTGATCATCTGTAATTGCATTCTTATTCAAATTTAGAAAAGAAGATAACAGATCACAGAGTGAAACTGCATATGTGCTCTCATCCCCATACGGACTATCACTTTCTAGTTTGTGGGATATTTTTCTCCTCTTACTTTTTGAGAGAGAAAAATCCATTCAAGATAGTGGTGCTACCTGTGTGAGCTGAGGTTACCCCCATTGGGCTAGAAGTTGCTAGATCAGTAATTGCTTTGGTTGTTTTTGTTCTGAAATATTGATAATTTCTTGCCATCTTCAGGTGTTTCTATATCTCACTTTGTTTCCAATGTTCTGTGCCTGTGCTATATGCAGATTGGTAGCATATCTCAGCATTTTTCTGAATTTATATTTATTGACCACAGATGCATGATAATTTATAATGACACCAGGTTTAGAGCTATCTGCATGAAAGATGTATGTGAAAGAAACATAAGAGTAGCAGATAAGTAATATCTCCTTGTAACTACTGTGACATTAATATCTAAGTAATAAGTAGGACTGAAAAGCTGATGGTTTCTCTAGGAAAGCAAGGCTGCATCTGTTACAATCTGAGGTTAACAGTAAGAGCATTTTCCTCTTTTCTGATTTTAGTAAATGCCTCAGGGCGTTACAGCTGGTTGAATGGAGCAGCAGACTACATGCAACGCGCTGCTAACCTCCGAAGTACGCGCAAAAAGTTTCTGCATAAAGCATGCAGCAGAACTCAGTAATGATAACAATGCTCCCTTGGCTACTCTATGAAAGATTTAGTATTTTAGGGTCTGTAGTCTTTGATTCTTTTGAAAAGAGTTCCAAGTATTTTCCTTTTATATTTGTTTACTGGTGACAAACTTGCTGTGGAAGTTAGCACATGGAAGTCATGTCTCCGCAGAGTGTGCCGGGAGCTCCCTTGGCCTGAGTTACAGCCTGTGCCAGGACAACCCGTCCTGCTGCCCGTAGGTGGCATTCGTGCTCAGCAGTTTACAGCTGACGGCGATGACAGAACTAGTATCTTTCTTTGTGCTGATATAGAAGATATATTTTAATTCACGATGCTCCCTTCCCCCATGTCTGTGTTGTGCATGCTGGGGATAATCTGTTTGGGGTGGTGGCATTTCTGCAAAGTAACGGAATGATAAGAAAGTGCATGAGCTTTCCTCATAACCATTTAAGTGATTTCTTCTACAGCTGTTAAATATGTGCCCGTTAAAGTCTGGAGGCTTCACCTGGGTGCAGAGGGTGAGTTGCACCTGGGACTGCTTCAGTTACCTCCCTCCTGGAGGAGACTGGTATCATTCCAGGTAGCCTAAGTGGTTCTCTGTAGAAGGTTTGGTTATCTGTAGAAGACACACGAGGTTATTTGCAGAAGATGTTGGTCTGATGCGTTACAGTGAGCTATGGAAAAGAAAGCCGGGAGGCAGGGGTAGCTTGGGGTATGTGGGGAGCTCTTCCTGTTCGCTTTCTCTGCTTTCTCTGTTAGATATTATATTGCAAAAGAATGAAAATGCTCAGCATTTTAAACATTGTTTGCAAATATTTCTGATTTCTGCAGGACTGTAGGATAAGGGGAGGAAGAGGGCATGTTGGTGGGGGAACGATGGTCCCAAATGTTTGGAACTTCTTTCTGGCTCCTCAGAAGGCAGAAGATTTCAGAGTCTGATGCTACTTGCGATGCTGCAGCAGCTTCCAGGGGACATCTCTGTGCACAGTTAGGTTTCTTTTGCAGCAGTGATGATAGGTACCCAGTTTCCCTCTGTGAACTCTCTGAGTTAATTCAGCTCCAGGGCTAAAAGCGGAAGTCCCAATTGTTCCAAAATTCTTTTCTGCATGGTAAGAATTAGCCACTTGCACATGAATTTTTGGGGAATAGGTCCTAAATGTTGAGACTATCCACACTGCTTTTTCTTGCTGAGTCTAATCTGCTCTTCCTGTGCCAGGGCTGCTGCTGCAATTTAGCTTCTTGTTCTTAGCACCCAGCAAATGTTTTGTCAACGCCTTCTGTGCGCGGACACTAGAAAAACTCAACTGAATCCCCACAAGTGTCTGTGGAATAACTGCCCCTTCCAGGAGAGCTTAAATTGCAAGCAACAAATCCCCTTTTTTTTGCTTGGGAACAGTGAAAGTCTGTTGGGCTGATGATCGATCTGCTGCTGCTGCAGCAGGGCCTGGAGAAGGCAAGTTTGCTTCCCAGATCCTAGCCTTCCCTCTTGGACTTAACTTTTCCCAGTCTTGGAAGGCTCTGTGGTTTTAGAGAACAGTCCCAGATACCAGGTTGGGTCAACCTGTGTTGAATGAACAGCAACCACACGTGTGTAAATACTCCAATGCTTCTGCAGTGGTAATTTTTAGAAAGGATGAATGGATGAAAAATGTGCCTTCAGGAGGTGAAGTCAGAGGCAGAGTGTAATATATCCTTAATAAATAGACACAGCAGGAGAATATTGAGTGAGAATGACCTACTGTTCTAGGAGTTTTTTTGGATATGATCAACTTTCTTGTAGTATTTCCTCTGTGGTTTCTTTTCAGGATCTTTAATTGTCAGATAAACTGGAAAGCAGTGGCTAGGTGCTTATGCAAGGTTGCTGTTGTGTTGTGTTTGCTGAAATACAGAAGGAGAAAGGCAGTAAAAGTGGGGGCAGTTTTACTGCATGTGCCAAATGTGTCACGAAGCTGCATGAGTAAAACCTCCCTAAAGGAGGGATGGCGTGAGACTGCCGTACGGCTGTGCAGGCTCCAGCACACAGGCTGTTGCTGGCTTCTTGCTTGATGATACAGAATATTTAAAATTCCAGGTCAACAGCACTTTCCATGTGCTTATTAAAAGCAAAAGGGTTGTATTTATTCTCCTTGTCATTGTCAGCCATAAACAACTGGGATGCGGTGCTCCATAGTCCGGTGCTAACACTGTGCACATGAAACAGAGTAAACAAACGATTCACATAGTTCTGTTTTGTAAAGCAAAGAGCAGAAACTTCTGTCTTCTGGTGTTCTTGATCTTTTTATATCTACCAAAGGCAAACAATGGTGTTTTACACCTAGATCCCCCACGGCAGGGGCTCCAGGCACAGTAGTGGTGCCTGAGGGGCTCTGCTGCACTGGAGCTAGGAAATGTAAAACTACATAGGAGGGATTTCTGCATCAGGAGGTTGTAGTCTAGGTAATACTACTAATAATTGGGTGTGTTACCCCCAGTGCCTTGGACATCTAGTGATGGGCAAGGAGGTCTATGGTCAAAGACACGACAAAGAAGGCGGTTTCTGCCCTGAAGGGCTTATGCTATGAGTGTAAAATGGGAGGAAAGTGATGGACCTGGTGAGAAACAGGAGGAAAGTGGCCTCGGCAGCTTATTGGGCAGTGGCCTCGGTGCATTCATAGCCAAATTGGAGCCCTTAAGGGCAGGGTGTGGGATGAGAATGGGCTGCATGTGCCTGGAGGGCAGGAGATGTCTAAGTTCTCAGATGCAAAAACCAGTGCCCTATTCACCGCTAGTAACATGTGTATACGAATAGGGGGATATTCAGTTTTATTCATTGATATTCCCCCCAGTAGTGGGGGAATTCTCTGCTTTTTCCTGCTGTTTTTCTTGCTATGCTTGTAGGAGGATGGAATTTCTGTGTTTTGTTGTCTAGGTCTCTTGAAAAAGTGATGGATCTGGGACGGGGATGAAGGGGAGCTCAAGGGAGCGAAGGGGGCTGCGTCTTTCCCTGTGCAGCTGCTGCCTTCGCCTCCCCGTGCTGCCCTTGGCGCTCAACTGAAGGGCCTCAGCAAGTGTTAGTAGGTAAGGAGAGGGCATGAAAGGAAGAAGAGCCAAACTCGGCACAGTTTTACCTCAAATAGATCCATCTTTCTAAAATAATATATTAAATAACCAGTCCTGGAAGATTAAACTTACCTCCTCTTCACATTTTGTCATACCGTCTTTTGATCTAGACGGTATTCAGGGAATACCAGGGGAATGCAGAATAGAAGGAATGTGTGAGTGGGATACCAGGAAAGGAGAGACTACCTTTTTAGTTCTTTTTTTTTTTTAAAAAAAAAATATCTCAGATCTGAATATGTGTAACATTAAACGGAGACTGTTGGTCTGTTGGTCTCTATTGATAACTGTAATTGTGCAGGGACACTGCTGTCCTTCCCAAGGTTGCAGGTGAATGTTAACTCAGCTCTGTTTGAAGACAGAGGAAGAAAAGTGTTTAACTAAACCAGGGAAGCTTTAGTTTCTCTGTACTTGCTAGCCACGTAGTCCTGTCACTGGTTTTCCAGGAGCACAATGTATTCCAAGCACACACTGGAATAAACAGCACACATGGGTTTCCTCTGATGAATACTCAATACAGAGCTGTCTGTTGCCTGAGCCAGATGAGTTTACACTTTTTTTTAGCAAAAACTATTCAAATGCAAAGACCAGCAGGAGATCAGGAGTCACGGACCTCGTGTGGATCTGCAACACTCACTGACAGGCACTAGGTTTGAATGGCGCTTTCATTCCTGTGGTACCTTCCACGCTCATTTTTTCATCTCTGGCAGATCTAATATTCTCATAGTTAATCTCTTAGAGGCAAAAGTCACATTCTGTGTATATTGAATCCAGTAAAAAGGCTCCTCTTGACTTTGGAGTGGCAGTACTGACACCTTAGTAAATATTCTTGGAATAATTTGATCAGACTACTAATGTATTTGAGAATTACAATTTATTTTTTGTTTCGAACATGAGTTGGCAGAAACAGCTTATGCAACGAGAAGACCGGAGCTGAGAGCTTCAGCTCCAGAAGCCCAGGGAGAAGATAGCTCTGTTTTGTGCTGCCTTGGTTACTTCCATGTGCACCGCTTTGCAGATGTCTTGTCTGCAGCCAGGGAGAATACCCCTGGAGCCATTTGTGCCTTCCGGAAGGGTGTGATTCACTGAAATCCATCTCTCCGACAGCTGTTAGCATTGAGAACTTACCTGGCACCGCCATGGTAAATAGCATATATTGCATTTATATAGAATAACATTCCTTGTTGCATTTGAGATATTAAGCTGAGCTTATATAATTGCTCTGAGCTATATGGTAGCTTTTATGATTGAGGCCAAGGAATACAAGACAATTTACTAACCTAGCATGACATTTTAGATATTAATGGAACATTTTAATGAAAGCAGAGAAAAATCTAGGGTTTTATTAAATGGAATTTAAATAAAACGTGAACTAGAAGCAGTGTGTGAAACTTCTGGAAAAATATGTGCAAGCTGCTGAGCAGCTAATGCCTTTCTAAGAATCTGTCATGCCGGTGCCCAGTTTCTAGTGTTGGGCCTTGTCTTAGAGGAAAGACAATAATGTCAGTATGAAGCAATGGCAAGGAAGAAAAGAGATTCTGAATGTAAGGGGTGTATGTCAACCCTCATGTTATCTTCCTTGTACTGGGAAAGGAAGGAAAGAATTCTGGTCAAAAGCTTGAACAATTGTCTCAGATGAGATGTATTCAAAAAGAGTAAAGAGTACTAGGCTCTGAGGAGCAGAACTGGCTGAAGCACCAAGAAATGTCACTATATGATTTGGGATTTTGGATTTGTTTTTTTGTTTGTTTGTTAGCTCTGGAAAGTACTGAGCTCGATAGGGATTTTGCCAAGCTCTTTGGCTGAGAAGGGCCAGGCTGCCAAGCTGAGGAACAGAGCAACCATGGCACCTAAAGGCAGAGTTCTAATTAATGATCCTTTGATTATGGCATCTCCTCCTGGCCACCTGGATAAGGTCAGGAAGAGACAACGGTTGGTATGAAGTCCATGTGCCTGGTAATAAAGCCAGCCCTGTACAGCCTTAATGTGCTGGAGCTGCCTTTCTCCCCAGATGACTAAGCCACAAGTCAATGATGAGCAAGACCAGCTCATCATTATGTAAAGACTGCCCCCATAATCTTGTCAAGGTCAGTGTCAGTTTGGCTTATTGGCTCTATAAGTAGTGGGCATGCAAGTTAAAGATGCCTGGAGGCAGCCTTAACCCCAGAGCACACTTCAATGTGATTCAAGTGTCGTATTCTTCCTTTCTCCAAAGCAGCTGAAGGACTGTAACACTACTTGAAATACATGCTCTTACTAAGGGTTTAAGAAGTATTTCCACCTCTATGCCAGATTATATTAAGTAAGTCTTGAAAGATCCAAGGTTAAGTAAGCTTTTTATTTATTTTTAAATGTGCTCAAGCCATGAACGTTTTGCCCACTTCAGTGAAGTGCAGGGAATTCTTTCTTCTCTTGCATACAAGGGACTGGAGCTTCATGGGTTCTGGTTTTAGATTTAGAGCAACGTGGCTTCCCTTTTCCTGACCAGTCCCTCACACAGTGACAACGTATCCTCCAAGAGCTCACGGTGCCTTTCCCTGGTGAGAGGGCTGGTGGCAACAAGGAGCAGTGTCACCACGTGGAACAGGCACAAGAGCCTTAGCCCCTCGATGCAGGGACACTGCCTGCTGGGACTGCAGTATTTGGTACTAGATCTGCTGGGCTCCTCCAAGAAGCCTGAGAAGTTTGCATAGTCTTGAGCTTGCAGCCGTGTCTATATCTCCTCTCTGCCAAGTTGCTGAAGATTTGAAACCCTAGTGATGAACATGTGGTGAAGAGCTTAAGCCTGCTTGATCCTTCCTTTTGGCAAGAGGAAGGTTGAGTGGTGAGACCCCTCCTGTCCCTTCTTGCAGGCCGTGTTTTGGGATGAAGATGCGTGTGCCTGCCCAGGGAGCGGGCATCTTGGTGCTGAGCACCTGGAGGCCCTTTGTGTAACGCTGTGTAAATGGGCATGCGTGTGAAGCACAAAGGAGGCCGATGCTACAGGTACCACTTCTGGTACCACAGAGAGCAGGGACGTGGACCATTTGTGCAAAATGCCCGTTGTGAAGTGTGAAGAAAATGCAGGAAAGTTGCCTGTACTTAAACCAAAGGGCACTGATACAGTCTTTAGCCAATTAGTTGGTATTTTAGTGCTGCTGCTATGAAGTTACTTGATTATTTCTAGTATAAATATTGCTAAAATGATATAGCCAAATGCCTTCTGAGTGATGCTTAGTTTGGTGGACATGGTTAAACAGTGCTGAATTCAGGACTTTTTTTCAACAAGAAAACCTCATTGATTTCCTTGGATTTTTCAGGTTTTCTGAATAACAAGTTTGAAATTTGTGGAGTCCATGCTGTGCAATTTGTCTCAGTAGAGATTGTCTGACCTTTTATTTTAATTTGGTGCCTTTTGTACTCAGTAATATTGAGTACTACATGGTATCATTTTGTGTTGTATAAAATCCTGCATGATTTCTGCGTATATGGGAGGTGGGAATTCTCTTTTCAGCTAAGAGATGAATTTTCATTTGTACATTTCCAAATTTACATTTGCAGCCCGTGCCATATGCTGTGCCTGCACCCATCCCCTTCAGCCATTTATTTTCAAACCTCATGTACTTTCTCTTACAGCATTTCACACATCCTTGGGCTCATTTCTGTGTTACGAATTTCAATCGCTGCTGGTTTAACAACTCCTATTTCCATCATTAGGGAGCCTATACACAGTGAATTCACAACTGCTTCTTTAACTGCATTGTCCCCTATATGTTCCGTGGCCAGGAGTGTCTCATTGCGACTTGAGGATACCTAAGTCTGCAGGATGAGCTGCAGAGCTTTGCTCCAAGTGGATGGCAGTTGATCCAAGGTAAGTAAGAGTCAGAAGGTTGTTGAACTTGCCCAAGGGCACCGCGAGCAGAGCCCTGGCATCCTGCCCTGTGGTGGTACCCCTGCATGACATCAACTCAGAGCTGTTGGGGAGATGCTCTTGCTACCTTTACCCTAACAGAGAATTGCACTTTTTATAAATAAAACAAATAAATTAGGCAGTAGAAGACTGAAGTGTAAAAAACCTGTGTGGATTTATCATTCTGGTGGTGCACGCTCAACTTCACTCTGGCTTATCTTTGATAAAAGAGCAATTTTGTTTTCTCTGATGAACTGTTTCAATGACTGTTGACTTTTGGCAATTATGAGGCTGTAGCAAGCAAAACAAGCCAGTGTGCATAGGGTTATTTTAAATATATTATTCTCTTTTAGATGGCATTTGATGGCTACCCGTTGCCACAATGTATAATGGCATCCTGTGACATATGTCAACCCTACGTGACAAGCACCGTGAGAAGTAGATTTGAAATATAGAGGAAATAAATGCAAGAATCAATGGCTTCTGCTGGCTGCAGTGAACTGTGCAGGCCTCTGTGCTTGACAATTTCATGTTTTATGCAAAAGATGAAGCTCTTTTGGAATGCATTAGGGAGCCTCTGCTCAAAGTCATTTGCCATAAGTGAGTTAAAGAAAATATGGTCTAGGGAAGAGGAGCTGCTCGACTAGTGCTTCCCTAGTACCTTGTGAGCCTGCAGGTGCTGGGAGCTGCCACTTGCAGCTCTGTCCCTTTGTCTGTGAAAGGCTCCAAACTAGAGCTCTGCACACACATTTCGGGAAAGGAATGCTGTTTGTCCTGGAGTTGCGTAGGGATTACAATATAGCCTCTTTAAGGGCATTGTTAAAGATTGCAATGTTATTGTGTTGGCTCTAGGAGACATCATAGGAAAGGAAATTTCCTTGATTTTTCCATCTTAAGAAAATGCAGAGAAACTTGCCTTTATTAGCTAGCTCTGTCCTGGCTGTGTAATTTATGTGACTACATCTACTGCAGACCTCCTTGGGCTTAATGAGAGGCTTGGACTCTGCTTATCTTTCCTGCATTAAAAAAACCTCCAAAACTGGCCTTGCTGTTTGCTTGAGTCCCCGTCATTTATATGAGGATGCAGAATGCGATAGTAGTTTCAAGGTGGATAATTTTGAGAAGTGAACTCTAATTTTGTAGCTGCAAATAACTGGGTGCAATTTTGCTGACACACCTTATTGCTCTGAAGTGTCTGATGATACCTGCAAATCAGAGTTAAATACCTATAATGTGCTGTTGCATTCGTAGAGCATCAGAGGCCAAACAGATCTCTCTACATTCAAGCTTGAAAATCAGGAATAATCCCCACTGTCATAAGATAAATTCAGGAACAGTGAGATGATCAAAGTTCTTATTCTTTTCCTTCCTTTAGTTTTTCAGTCTTTCAAGATCTTTATAACTGTCAAAGACAGATTATAAAAGCAGTCTGAAATTCAAATGGGGTTAATCTTGTAGTTTCTATGAATTAGATATAAAAAATGGATAAGAAAACTTCCATGAATTCACATAAGTTACTGGCACTCTGTGTATACAAAAATACTTATATAATACACAGAAGTCATGGGAACTGATATCGAATCTTGTATAAGAATGTTCATATTACATAAAAATGCAGTTCATATAACAACTAACTGTACTGTGACTGTGTACTTATTCTGTAAGTTTCAAAATATCAACGGATTTAAGTCAATGATTTTCCATTTGTGCTTCAAGGCACTGAACTGCCATAGCAATTAGTGATTACTGTCCTGTTAATGACAAATGACTTTTGCATATCTCTCTCTTGTGTGAAATATTTTATAAGTAGTTACTGTTGTTCTTAATTGGCTACTTTTCAATTTTAATCCAGATACATTTTTCTTATCTAAAGAATCTGGACAACATTGTAAATGAAAATCAGAATAGACTGGAGCCATTCTGGATGTGGTTAGGTGTGATCTCCATGTCAAACCAGAACGGACTCATGTCCCTGTGCTTAAACACACAGGGATTCTGCAGCAAAGTCTTTCCAAACTGGAATCTGTTTTCCTGGAGGAAGGAGAGAGGAGGGAGCCCCTGGGAGTGCCCAGAGCCCTGGTGCTGCAGCGCGCGGCCGAGACGAGGGGCGTCCACGCTCGGGTTCCCGCTCCGAGCCCTAAGGGCTACCCTTGGATTCCATGTAGGTTGGTTTTGATCTCCCGGCATTACTAGCATTCATAACAACACAGTGACTTTGCAGCTTGCTTTTTTTCATGTTTCTACTTCTGTTTTGGAGATGCTAGCAAGAGGAGCTTCCAGGGCTCAGCTGCATCCCTTGCCTGGGTAGCTAATTCCCATTCTCCTGTGGTGTCTGGGTGGTTCCATATTCACTGCTCGGCAGCCAGCAGAGCTCAGAGGGTGCTCTGGACATCTTGGAGCTAAAGCAGAAAGGGGAACTGGTGTCTTTTAAAACCATGAGGAAAACTGCTTGTGTGGCTCCGATGCTCCAACAGCACTGTCACGAGAATGTGATTTAAACTTCTCCTTTTCCTGGGGCTGCTCAGCAGGATTGTAAAGGATGATACAGTCATTCCCAGTACCATGATCTGAACGGATTTGAATCACTCGGGAGTGCAATTGTTTAAAACCAGACAAGACATGGCTGACCCAATTTCTTCCTCATTTTTTGTATCATAAATTTAGCTCTTTTACAAGTGTGAAAACTTGCACTGACACCAAACATGCAGCGTAACACTGACCAAAGGGCCCTGGTTGGTATCGTTGATGTCACACTGGGCCCGTTATTAAAGAAATGAAATTCAGAAGACGAAGCCCAAGCTGCGCTCTTCTCTACCCAACCTCCTAAATAAAGCTGCCTTTATGTTTGTGAATGTAGGTGCCTGGCTGCTAACAACTGGATGGACATGAGCAGCTCGTGCGAGCTGGAAAATGTTGCACCGAACCATTTTGCTGTTTCATTTGAGACACCTTCATATTCAGGTAACCATCCATTGACATCAATTTAATTCTAAAATCTGGACAGGTAAATAGGAGAGCAAAGAATGTGTTTTTGAACACCTGCTCCGCGCAAACATTTCTGCTTGCAGAGGTTTTTTGCTCAGGAATTAGCCTGGCCTTGCATGCCAATGAGTCCTATTCTAGCTAGAAAAAAAAAATTATCTGTGCTTTAAAGATTTTTGCAATGAGTAAATAGGGTGAGAGCTTTTCTTTAGAGTGGCATTTTATTTTTTGAAAGTACTTTTAGATAGTCAGAAATATCAATACTTGATATTTAGGTGGATATAAATGAGACAGTTGAAAGACTTGGTTCAAACTGTAGGATGAAGAGGGTGGAATGTTTTTATTTTTTTTAGGTACTTTGGTTTTGTTTGAAACAGTAAACTAGTAAAACCTCTATACTTTCTTCTGTATCTCAATTTCTTCTGTGCTGCTTCTCTGACTGATGTAGTAAGGACTAAATTTTGCCCTGTGAATAATGTATTAATTTCTCTGCAAGAAGTAGAAGTCTCAAGACTTTTTATAACTCTTGTGCTTCTTGTTACTTTCAGCAGAAACCTCCTCTTGTTCAAACTGAGGGGCAGATGGCAGCCCGAGATGGGTGTTGAGTGCACGACTTGTCCCCTGCAACTTGTGCCCGTGCATAAGCAGAACTTGGAGCAGGGTTGCTCTAAAAAGAGCACGTGGTCCCTGCTTGCTCTGGCTTGGGTATTGCACCGGTTCAGAGTGGTTGCACATCGTTCACCTTGGTAAAATGCTGTGTGAGCAATGAAATGTAGGGAAGTGTGTGGGTGATAGAATCTGCTCTCCACTCTGTGTGAAATTCAATGAAAATGCTACTTAAATGGAACTGAATAATATAGATAAGGGGAAAACACTTAAAAATTACATTAAAAGATGCTGCCATTGGCTTGTGATGTTTTTCCCTTCTGGCTTCTGAGGTCCTATAGCCTTAGCTCTCTATGTGTTGGTCTATGGAAAGCTGAGTTGAAGTTTGCTGAAGTTCTGGTGATGCGTCAGTCCTCTAGCAAGCCAAGCAGAGTGGGCCTAGGCTTCCGAGCCCGAGTAAACTTTAGTTGAATCCTTATTCTAAAAACAGAGGGTTTCAGGCAAGGGTGAAGTGTTTTATCTCTCAGATCAAATATGCATTTGATAAATCCCCCAGACCTGAAAATGAGAGGCACTGGGCAAATTAACAAATGACACTGCTGGCCATAATTTTGGCAATGTCCCTGTTTTGACAGATTCATTTTCTTTCACCCACTGTGATTGATAAGTGTATCTGTCTGGGATTAAAGAAAGCTGCTAGAAGGGGAGTGCTTGGAGGTCAAATTGCTCTAAGGAGACATTATTTTTTCCTGTCACTCTGCTTGGTAGGGTCAAGGCTTTTTTCTTTAGCTCTATAAAATGTAGAAAGCAATTAAGTTAGATTCATGCCAGGAGCTACTTGACATCTCTTGGTTTTCGTTGCCTCAACCATTCTAGGAGAAGAGGAAAACAAAAACCAACTACCCCAATCCTGCACTTAGACCATATTGCTGAAAAAGTTTAGGCACATTGGGTAATGTGCTTGAATGCTCTTTAGATGGAGGGGGAGTTTTGTGATTCTTAGTCTTACTTGGAAAGGTGGATTACCAGCATGCAGGGCTCTCTGCGTAGATCATGAAAACAAGTGAAAAAGCTGTACAATACTGCTTATAGAGAACCAAATGGCCATATATCACCAGGGTGCTCAGATCTGAGGATACTAGTTAGTATTTCACTGATGGGACAAGATCCCAGGAAGGCTTCGTGGTCTCTGCTGTTGGCATGACAGATGCTTGCAGGTGCAAGAGTGTGTGCAATGGGTAATTGCAAGTAAAAGAGTAGATTGAAACTCGGAAGGAGCCAAACTAATGCTGTGCTTCTCCTCTGTGCAAGGTGAGACACGTAGTTTATGCAAAGAAGTTCTCAGGCACTTAGATGTTCGGTGGAGGATAATTAGAGCGGGCTGTCCTAGCTGGAAGTGGCCGATGTGAAATGGTCCATGACCGTTGCCATGGAAGCAAAGGGGAACGTTGCTGAGAGGTGACCAGTGACTTTCTAGCTAGAGGTCAGTAGAAAACTTCTTGTTTCAGGTAAAAGCAGGGGTTTGTTGTCAGGAATGTCTAAGTATTTGCAAAAGCCGGACTTGTTTTGGCTAATTGCCTTCCTGCTCCTCATTTTCTCCATCCTTTTTTTTCCCATTTATCATTATTCTGTTCCCTTTCTCCTAAAAAATATTGCCCAACTCTTTCCAATCTTCCTTCTCCTGTTCTCCAGTGTCTCTTATCTTACCTTTTGCCCAGAACACCCATGCCACAGCTGCTCATTTCGGATGCTCTGGGGGCTCTCAGGGGAGTCGCGTCCCCGGGTGCTGCTGCAGCCCTCGGTGACCGAGCCCACATGGGGCTTCGGGACGGGCAAGGCTGCTGCCAGCCAGCCTGCAAAATGAGCTAGGATTACAGAGCTGCGTTTAGTGGATGTAATCAATGCAAATGGCAAATAGCAAGAAAGCCTTCAATTAGGAAATGTTAAGCAGAATGATCCCTGAACAGTGCAATCTTTGCATTAATGGGGAGAGCAATTGCAAGTACTTGAGGCCACGCGAAGATTGGTATTGAGCCATCCCCAGTGTTCACTGTGCTATGCCTAATGGTGTCTGAAAAATGGAGCACAAAGCATCATTTTATCACTTTTACTTCGTGAGGCTCTTTTTTTTTTTAGTCTAATTCTGCTTACAGTGAGAACTCACAGGCTGGGGTCAGTAGTGGGTGCCAATTGCAGCGACCTGTGGCCACTGGCTTGAACTGTTTTGGCAAGTCCAGGTCAGTTGCCAGCCTGGTGGAGTCTGCAGGCAAGTCCTGAATTGGAGCACCTGAGACTTCTCAACAGCTGTCTACTTGCTGGGTGAACATGGAGGGGCTGGAGACCTTTTTTTTTCCCATTTTCTGGGGTGGTTATAGTGGTAGCAGCCATGCCCTGGGAATCTGCCTCGGCTCTGGGGATAGGGCCTTTTGCAGCCCTAAGCTTCTGACAAATTTTTCATGAAGAGACATGAAAGAGTGCAAGCTCCTGCACAGCTGCTCTGCGGTAGATTTAAGTACCATAATTCTAGGCACTTGACTTTGTTTTAGCATTTGGGGTGCTGTGGCAAGTGCTCAGTGTTTGCTTTGGGGCCATCTCAGGGCCCTTCTCTCCTTGCAGCTATGCAGTTTTGCTGCTGGGAAGAGCAGTTCAGGTCTGGGCACGTCTGTCGCTTCACTGTCCGATTCCTGCTGACCATGTGCATGTGTGCTGGGACTGCCCTGTGAGGTCCCAGGGCATTGCTTGGAAAGGGTGGGAAGTGCTAAGCTCGCAATGGGATGCGCGCTTGGACATGTGGGCTGGGCACAGGCTGCTGGTGTCACCCACTGCTGCTGGAGCAACGTGCTTCTAGCTGAGCATTTTATATATTAGTTTGTCATTTTTGTCTTGGAAGTAACGAAACCTGACAGCTTTGGCCTGTGCAGGATAACAATCCCACACTGGTATCTTTTAAATCCTTCATTGCCAAATTCATAAAAGAAGAATGACTTTTGCAAAACAACAGTAAACATGCTGCATTTTAGAAGACATTGTGGTTAACAGCCTGAAACAACAAAGTGTGTTTTTGAGCTACAGCTAAACTAATTTGAGCTCTATTAAAAGTGCTGATCTGGAAGCTAAGCCACTGTTTGCAAAGCTCAGAAGCTGGACTTGTCTGCACCGGGGCTGGGGGGAGGCGTCTGCGGTGTCCTCAGTGCCGGCAGGTCCTGCAAAGCGTGGGCAGAGCAATGCGATGGCATTGCTGCTGCCAGCTGTGCGCCCAGCCGAGGGGGCGAGTGCGCGGGCATTGGCACTAGCTGCCTCCTTATGTCTTTCAATGGGGCGCTTTGTCAGAAAGCACCTCAGAAAGATGCTGCTTCGAGGGAATGTGTGCGCAACTGAGCTGGAACGGCGAGGAGCTCCAGGCTGCTCTGCTCTGCTGTGAAGAGCGCCGTAGACGTGCAGAGATCCATGGTCATGGGAGCACTTGCTTCCTGAAGGACACACAGTTCAATTCTGTTCGAGTCAGATGAGTCACTCTGGAATCACCTTGGTGGAAGTGAGAGACTCATCTGTTCCCCTAAGAACTCTTGGCCCTTACTCTGCAGTTATTTGATCTGCTAATATTTTATACTTGGGATGTGCAGGTGGAAATGAGAGGTTGAGATAAAGAGCAGCTGCAGATCCAACCATCATAAGGGGCATATCCTGGCTGGAGAGTTTGCCGCGTGTTTTAAGTGAATCGATTGCTTGTTAACCCGAGCAGGCTAATGAGTAGAAGTGTTTGTGTAGCTAATCCACGGGTGCTTGTTCTGGGACACAGCGCTGCAGGATGCAGAGCTGAACTGGATTACAGAGAGGTTAAACCAGACTTGAACTTGCATTTGTAATTGCTTAATTTCTGCCACAAGGGAGCAAAGCTGAACCCATGCAAGGGGCTTCCCAGCTCATGCCCATTTTTTTAAACTATACTCTAATTATTTTCGGTAGTGAATTCAGTAAGAACATACTGCTACTCATCTGAAAACATATTAAAAGAAGTCTTCAGTGATTTATTGAAAATATCATAATCAAACTGGGCTTGATTATGCCTTGTAGGCGCACAGCTGCTTTGGGGGCTTCCTGGCGAACCGGGAGCGCAGGCACCCAGCTGTGCTGCCTGAGTCACAGCTTATTGAGAGCACTGCAAACAGAGAAGCGGGGGAGAAAGGAAACAGTAAGAGGGAAAAAACGGAGAAGGGAAGGACTGGAAGGCCATGCAGCAAAGGCTCCAATGGCCATCGCAGCTGAGTAGGAGCGGAGAGGGTTTCCTGCTTGGGCTCTCCAGCTGCCCTGCTTTTATGCCACAGGAGGAGCTTCAGTCTGCGCAATATGAACCGGTTGGAGTGGAAACAGCTCTCTAAGTGGTTGAAGGTCTGGAAAGGACCGTCCCACAGGGCTGGCGTGGGCCTCTGCGCTGCCTTTCCTGCGCGACGGAGGGTCCTGGGCCTCAGGACATGCCTGGTGGATTGGGGGCTGCCCACCTTTGCTCAGACCACGGGAATCACAAGGGGAATTAACTGCAGAGCACATTGGTTTTGCATCAGTTTCACCAGAAGAGAAACGTGCGTGGGGTCACTGCTTGCATGGTGGGCACGGGGTGGCACAGAGTGGCACCACAGCTGGCACCTTGGCCACTGACTACATCCCGGCCTAGGGAAGCTCGTGCGGCTCCCAAATCCTAGCTGAGCTCCCTTGGTTCATAAAGGCGCTCGCTGGGCGGGTGGGGAGGCGGCCGGCACTGGTGCTTCCCACGCTGGCACTGGAGCTGGAAGGCTTCCTGCCTGGCGCTCTTCGGGAATTCATTTTAATTTGAAGGGCATGAGAAAGCAACAAAAGGTCAGAGAAGACAATGACATTTTTTAAACTGAAAATGTAATTGCAGTTTCCCTCTGAGGCTTGTAAATACGCTCTCAACTATAAATAGGCCGTTTCCATCACTTTTATAAGACTCTTAATTCATTTATCAGTGATCACAGTAAATACAGCTCGGTACCTTTGCAGCGCACCCGGCGCTGTCTCCTTGAGGGCTGCTGTGTGTAACTTGACAGGAACAAATCTTAGCTGACAGATGGCGTGGGGGAAGGGGAAGGCTGTTTTCAAACAAATTTTATTTTCCTACCCTAAGTTTCCTATCCACTAGCAAGCTGTTTAACATATACATGGGTGTTTTCATGTCCTCACAAAGATATCCTCTGTAAATGCAGTGTGGTTGGGTTGTTTTTTGTCTGTCAACACCACGAGCGTAGAAATTGTTGATGTTCAAGGGATCCTCTGGGGCTGTTTGAGAAGGAGTAGGTTCCGGACAGAGCAGTCAGTGCAGGCTTGTGGAAAAGCAGCCTTGCAGGTAAGGAAATCGGAGGTGGTTTTAACGATATCCTAGAGAACGCGTCTGAGCCGAGGCCTTTGGAGCTGGGCTGAGGCCCGAGCGCAGCTCTCCCTGCCTCCCGATCCCCAGTCCCGGCGCCCATTCAAAGGGCTTTGCCGTGGCCACCAGTGTCGCCTTGGGAATGAGGCACATAGGTTTCTGCGCTGCTCTCAGGCTTGCGGAGAGATCCTGGGGCTTGGGGTGAGCTGATGTCTGAGAAATTCCTGGCTGTGCTCCAGGGATGCAGAGTGTGGAATACCAACCTTCCAACCCACACTGACCAGACAGAGCTGCTGCCAGAGATGGAAACTGTTGCTGAGTGGGGAAAACAATAGATGGCTTTAATTCTATCTGTTTGTTGTTGAGCTTCTATGCAAACTTGCAAGCACCTTTCCTTTTTCAGCTTACTCTCATGCTCAAAAAATGCTCATTGTTTTGCATGCAAACCTCTTATTTTAGTTTTTTGTTTTGAACTAAGTGCAAAAGCAATTGGGAACATGACAAACTAGGTGTGAAGTGTTTGAAAATATGAAACAGTATGTTATGGAGCCTACAACAAAACAATTCTTGATTAATAATAGCTATAACCATAAAACCATCAATTGGTTAAGAGTCTCTTAGTCATATGATTAATAGTTCATTCAAAATCTTAACAGAATGTACTGTAGAATTAATCTTAGGAGAAGATTTAATGCTACAGATGAATTGCTGAAAAACTATTGCAGAAATAGTCTTAAAATTTGTTTGCATTTTAAAAACATAGGTAGATCGGAGGCCTCCAACAGAAGCATGGCAATCTTTTGATGCAGAAGTACAGAACTATAGGAGAAGCTGCATTCCGGAGCACATCCACAGGGAATGTAAGGCAATTTGCAGTCTGTAAGAGCACAGATACATTTTATAGCTCCTTAGATGCAAGGTGCTAAAGATCAAACGTAAGATGTGCACATCAGAGCTCCTCTAGTGTCTGCTTTTGCAGGCTATTCCATATTCATAACCGAGCTGCTCTTTTGCAAAGACCCTCTTCAGCTCCCATTTGAAAGGAACTGGATGAGTCATTGCTGCTTTAACGCAGGAGCATCATTCTCGTCCCAGCTCTTCCCAGTTGGTTTTGCTCGGCCCCCAGGCCCTGGGAAGTCCCATGGGAGCCATGGATACCTGTTGGCTTGAAGCTAGGTGTGAATGGAGGAGGTTCTATGTTCAGGTGTGCTGTGGTTTTTTATTATGGGGCAGGATTCACCTGTGTCCCTTTGATCGTGGTTATCCTGTCTGACCTTAAGCTTTTTGCAAGGTTCTTTACCCTTACTTGTTCTTATTTGTATTTTAGAGGGAGGAAAGTATGAAACTAGTGACAACTAGTGTGATTCCCAGGAAGTTGAAAAATCCGTGCTCCGCCTTCAGTGTGAGGTAATTTAAGATGTCAAGTTATGAAGTGCTGGAAAGAAAATTGGGCCTAATGAAATGCAAGGAAGAGGTGCCTGTGACAGTGATGGGGGAGCAGCTCATCACCTTGTCCATCTGCACGGCCCTGGTGGGGCAGCCTGGCTTCGCCTGCCGAGCCGCAGACCTGCCACGCACAGGAAGGGCTTTAGCAAGCTGTTCCTCAAAATAAAGCTGCTCCTACCCTTTCACAGTCAAATTCTGAACTTCAGGGAGAAAAACAGATTTCCCCCCATCCCCTGTTTCCCTTCTGACAGGAGTTTGTTTGCAAATGCCCCGCTTGGCTGAAGTTGTGACAGTTTCCAGCCCAGCAGGCAGTGTCCCGGCCTGTCACTTAGCAGCTTTCCCTGGCGGGAGCAGCAACCTGCTCATTTGCCGGCCTGCGCTGGGATGCTGCGAGGCGCCCGTGCCCCATTGGTGCCGGGTGCGCTTGTCCCCCCTCGCTGTGGGAATGCCGGGAGGCGCCCGGGGCCGCGGCGCCGGCTGCGCCTCGTGCTCAGCGCGCCAGGAGGGCTGCCGGCTGCTGGCCCTGCTAACCGGCCTTGGAAACGCAGACCTCTGTTCTCCAAGACAGTGGTGCTGCAGCGTGGGATGCCGGGCAGTGCCTCATGCACACTGAGCCCAGCTCTGCCTGAGCCATCCCCTGGAGCTGGGAATACTGGGCCAGCCAAGCCTGACTTTCTGTGCGGGGCATGTGGCGCTCAGCCACCCGACGTGCAGGAGATGTTCTTCTCTGGGGATTGCATGCTCTCTTGTTATTTTTTTGTTGTTTGTTTTCAATCTGCAGGTGTGGCTTAGGTTACTTTTTTTTTTCCTAAATCATTTTATAACTGCCAGTTCTCCCAGCCTGTTGATCCGTTTCACTTTTTGAGGCTTTGCCACATCTCCATTTCTACACTGTCGTTCAGTAGGCACTGTAATGTCATTTGTGATAATCTATTTAATAACCCAGCGAGAAGCATCTCAAGGGTTGGACATTTGTTCCAGTGAACACAATGCATAAGTCTTAATCTGAAGGTTATTTTAGGTTAGAAAATGACAGTAGCCTATCTGGCATCCTTGTACTTGGTATCTTTGGCATAAAACTGCATCTCCTTATTTTACTGAATCTCCTTGGCATGAAAACACGGAGAGCTCATGTGTTACACTGGAGCTTTCAGCTGCTACCTACCTCCTGCACCTAATTTCATTACTATCCGGCCGTAGTCGTGGAGGGTGCTGAGGGCTCTGAGTATGTTCGGGCATTTCTTTCAAATATCGTTCATTCTCCAAACTCTGCATACTGGCTGTCTGCTATATTGATGGGCAGTGAACACTTGGCTTTTCATTTATGTCAGATCTATATAGCAGTGCAGAGTGTTTTTTTTCTCCTATATGTTTAGCATACTTGCTTCTGCATTCCATACTACAGTATGGTTTAGAGGAGGTGCAGAAAAATTTTTCATGATTAACCAACATGTGGCTTTGCTGCCTTGTGAGCAATGTGGAGATCTGAGATGACTTTCTGCTCTTGCTGATGTTACTGGTGACTACACTTTAAGTGGGTCTAAAATGCTAGACTAATTTGGGAAGATGTGACTTTATCTAATTTCCTGTTGTTTAGAAGTCAACATTCTGTTTTTTGTTGTATAAGTGTTTCTGCAGGAAAGGGTTAAGTATGTGCAGTTAAAAAGTTAAGGTTTAAATATGCAAATGAATTTGTAGTTTATATTTTTTGAAATAACATATTTATAAATTCATTCCTATGCCTGCAATTTATATGACATGTCAGCGCTTAAAGTCTGAGGGTTAAGGCACTGTGCCTATACAATGAATTTCAAAACTTAAGTGTGTTCCAAGGTGAGTTGAGCAGGAATATGTCTCTTTCTTCCGCGTTTATGGCAGTCAGGGTTAGACGTTTAGATAATAAGTCATCCAGAACATGGTGATACTTTAGCTCAGTCTGCACTGTATTGAATGTCAGCTTTAAGCACTGTCCACTATAATCTTTTTAATAGCCTGAACTACATCCATTTTTATCCCTGAACTGTTGATAAACTCTTATAACTCAGTGCTTATGAACCCAGAGATTATGAGATTATGAACCCATTTTTCATCTCTTGATTTCACATCGATGTTCTTTCTCACAGAGCCTATTCTGGATATATATGGGATCCTAGGAGTGGCACAAGTCACGCTGCAGGAAGTCAGATAGACACCTGGCAAGCCATAACTTCCCTGCTGCGAGAAGTGAGTTAAGTCTGTTTTTTATGTATTAGTATTACAGTGTCCTACACCCTTCAGGACAAAAAGTTTAAGCCAGAATTTACCATGCCATTTTGGAATGTTTTTTTCCCTGAGATAAATGATAAATATCAGCAAGTAAGCACCGGCTAACAGAAGTTTCAGTGGAAACTTGTTCCAGTAAATTCCAGGAGAGCAGACAACTCTGTGTATTGCTTCATACAGAGGCTCTGCATTCTGTCCATTAGCTAATTAATGCCTAATACAAGTTTTGTGGAATTAGGTGTTTCATAGCTGGCTTTTAATTAAGCAGAACAGTAAAAGAAGCATTTCATTATTGAGGCATTTTGATGAGCCATGGATAAAGTTGTTATTCAAATGTATGTGGATTCATTTTGTTAAAGACCATTTTTTTTAGAGGAAAAAAACCCCAATGCTGTGGACCTGCAGTCTGCTGACTGCTGGCCAGGCCATGTCTAGCACTCTTTAAATGCTCCCAGTACTAATTAGGAAACCAGATTTTTGTTTATACAGACACAATAATAGTTTTACATAAGCAGGTTCACAGTGTATGAAATTTCTAACTGAAACAGCTGTAACTTCTGAATCACTTTTTTCATATTTTCTTCTGTAAAGAGAATTTGCCAGACAAGTTTCTGAGCACACAGCCAAAGTTTTAAATGCCTTCGCACAGTTTTGTAGCTAGCATCTTTTCAGTGAAAAGGGGGAAAACTTTCCCAATAGAGGGATCTCTAGGAAAAGAAGCTTGTGAGCTTCTTTATAAGCTTGTGAGACTGTGCTAGTAGTACATATGTCTAACTGCTCCAAATGGGAATTTTAAAGCCGTTTCCAAGGAAGGGATAAACACCAGAAATCCAAGGGCTCTGCGCAATGTAGTTCAGCAGTGGAAATGTCAATTAATCAACCTCTCTGAGGCTGAGACAGTTTGATTTCCTGTGCAAGTGCCTGTTCTTAAATCACAGCTGATATAGTGTAGCTGCATACATAAAAATAAAATATACTCTCTTGTCAATGGATATTGAATTTTTGAATCCTCCTTCTGTGATTATGGATCAAAATACAGAGTATGAAAAACTGTCTGTGCTGGAATACATGCTAGTTTTCATAGACTTTGGCAAAATGTGGCTAAAGACCAATTGATTTGTCCTCAATTGACAGGATTTTATTGTGCCAAACATAGATAGAGTTAGAAAATTTTAGGGATGTTTCTTTCAAAAATGCTGCCCTGTCAGTTTTGGAAGGGACGTGGTGATTTGGTTGTTCTCTGCATGGCAGGTCTCACCTTTGGCAGGTGTGAGATCCACTGACTTTCCCCTGGCTCCTGTGCAGTCCTGCCTGGGGCCAGAGCAAAGTCCTGGCTCCTTGCAGAGCTCCTGGGTGGCACCTGCAGGTTCCAATGAAAACCCTGGGAAAACCCAGATTCTGATATCGATGTCTCAGCGCAGACCTGGCTGCATGTGAAGATGGGCTTCACAGGGCTCCGTGCCTAGAGTCTGCTGGATGCTCTTAGTTTTTGTTAGGTTTTGTTTCCACCTTCAGGGCTGCCCGAGTAGCAGCTCCTAAAAGGTGCGAGTTAGCTAAGAAAGCGGAAACCCAAGTGAAGACTGGAGTGAACTTGTTGTAAACAGGAGCTGTTGAACCCACCCTAATTGTGGGGTGCCTGGCTTGGTGGGGGTCTGGTCTGGCCTGGCACAAGAGCAACCTGATGTGGCAGCTGCCTGGGGTTTTGCCACCTGACTTGGGCAACCTGGGGAAGTTTAATACAGGGAATATGAGGAACAAGCTTCTGCAGGAGTGTCTCGGTACTTCTGGTACAAAAATCAAAAATATTCAGATCTTTGAGAACTGTTACGTATTTTTTATTTTATTTTTTATTAATCTGGACCTGGAATGACAGAATTATAAAACTTCTATAATGTTTTATTTTGTGCAGAGTTCGTGTGTGATTTGCGGATGGTTCTTGTCACAGCATCTCCTGATCCTAGCTGTGTAGTGATGAGGCTGCATAGTGATGTGCTGCTTTTCCATGCAGTTCCAATTCTTGTAATTGTTAAATTCCAGAAAGTCACAAGGAATGCACAGCAGGGAAGGAAACCCAAGCTGGAGGTCACAGACTGGGTTTAAAACACCGAGTAAAAAACCCTGCTCTTAACTTCTCCCCTAAAACAGAGATGCCACATGCGTCGTGGTCTCCACGTTGCTTCTGCCAGGGCTACTTCCTCCTTAAGCTCCTGCAAATGGGAAGGTCCTCTCAGGATAGAAGGGATAGGGAAGGGTGATCTTAATGCCACGTGTACCTAGATGCCTTTCTGATGAGATTTTGGAGTCCTGAAGCTAGTAGCAGGATGCCTCATATCTTGACCTTCAGCAGAAAGCCCCGCACATAGCTACATCTGACAAGTACGATGTGAGGGTGATAAAAACGAACTCAATAAAAATATTAGATGGAAGAACCTTGAAAAGATCAAGATGACCTGATTTTATTTCATGTGAACTGAAACATTTAGACGTGAGAGCCAAGTTCACCCTTGAAGAAAGAGGATGTCTGGGTGCTGCTTTTGGGTAGTTTGCTATTAAATTCTGTATTTAGTATTAAATATGTTGAACTGACCAGACTGCTTCCAGATCCCTTTTCCAAGGGGGTGATGCCTTCATGTACCAGTAGCACAAACTAGTGTTCTATACACATGATTTCCCTCTCTCTGTTTGTGTCTGTGCAGGTACCTACCTTGTGTTTATGAAAGTAGTCTCTTAGTCCACTCAATTGACAACATTTTTAGCACATTTTTGGGGACATCATGATATCACTAAGCGGAAATGTTGTATAGAATATCTGGGAAAAAACAGGACTCTCAAAAGAATTTTTGAAAAAGACTTGGCATCGAAAACAGCTGTTATCAAATATTTTATGTAAGTTTGGTTTCGATTTAAATATTTACAAAGAAATGTTTATTTAATTGCTTTATTCTGAACAATAACTAATTATGTTGAAAGGATTATTGTTGTGCAAAGAATAGCAAAATAACAACAATCCTAAAGCTTGGGAGTGTTTCTGGTTTGCAGTCTCAGGAGAGCAAAGGGAATTAACTTGAAATTTCTTCCACTGCTTCCCTACTCGAAACAGGGCATCAGGTCCTAGTGCTGCCAGAAGCTGCAGCCTGCTCTGCTTGCCTTGCCCTTGGCTTTGCTCGCCCTCTCAATGAATTTGAAAGCAACGCTGCTGCTTACATGGGTAAATGCTGCTCAGTACAAAACCCACAGACTCTGGTCCCTTGTTACGGGATTGAAAAATGTTGCTCTGTGGGAAAATTGGTAAAATTGGAGACTGGAGTTTATTGTTCCTGTTTGATTTGAATTGCGTGTGCTGCCCTTGGTGTGGCAACGCTCCACGCCGGCGCCTCGTGCGTGCTCTGGGAGACTCGTCTGCAGTGGCCTTCTGTGCAAAATGTGGCCTTGGGCCCGTGCTGGCTTTAAATTGGACTTCAGGAATCCACTAATACTATATCCTGCTATACTCTTACCAGTATAACTTGTCTTTGTGCCATGTTTATTGCTCTTTACTAATGTGCCATCTGGAAAATCAGTACTGTTGGTGATTTTAATTTGGAGCCTGCCCTTGATTGCTCCTTTTGGTTGCTCTTTGATGGGGGAGGAAAAGTTCTTGCCTGGAAGTGCCCAGAGCTCCGCAGTGCTGCCCAAAGGCTGCGTCCGCAGCTTGAAGCGCTTTGCTGCACACCTCTTCATGGCAGTATTTACACTGAGACACTGCAGCAGTTTTTCCTGGAGAAGCCTCCTGGGAGCCACGACCTTGGTTCCCGGTAAGTGTATGCGTCGTCCGACACTGCCCCCAGTAACCCTTCCTTGAGGAGTCCAAAGGCTGTTCTGTACTGCGGTTACTGATTTTAATTTAACTTTCCCAGTGACCTTTTCCAAGACCAAAACAGTCCTTTATCATTCTTTTACCCCTTGATTCTTTATTCCTTTGTCAAAGGTTTAATGTTCAGCTCCTTCCCTCTATCTGCTAAATCTCTGAAGTATTCACCTTTGTACCACTGCCTACAGCAAATATTGCTGGAGAAGAGTAGGGCCAATGTACAAGAGTTGTTAGTTTTCCCTTAGGACTATGAATGTGTCCAGGCTCTGCAGCTGCCAATTTGGCTGCATCCATCCCCAGGGGAACCTTGTGGAAGAGACAGAAGAAAAGTTTTTCTGGAAGCTACCTGGGCTGCTGTGTGACTCACTGCAGCTCATCCACCTCAGTCCCATTAGCAAATTTCATTCAAGAAAATCATTAAGGAGCCTTAGGGCTTAATTCTGCTTCCCCTAGCATGTGTGATGGGCAGGAATAAGTCAGGCTAAATTGATGAGGTTAAACTGCTCTGTACCCATATGGAAAGCAATTGATCCCTCTTTTCTTTACTTGAAATCAGTGTAGCATTTTGCCACATCTTGCTTGTCTGCCGTATGAAATATAGTTTAACTTGAGAGGGGGAGAAGGGAAGGCAGAAAGGATGAGATTTAGATACTTGAGTTGAATAAAATGATTTGAGATGAGCATTCAGACATAGGCAGAAGACATCCCATTTATTTTCAAATCTGGGAGCTAAGCTTTTTTGAGAGAATGATGCTAAAATAAATTCATTTCTATCAATGTAAAAGCCTGATGCAGATGCAGTCAGTATTGTGGCTGCAGGTGATGAGGGGTTTTTCGTGGGATCCATTTACGGAGTTCGGAATCTCTAACCAACTTAGATGCTGCGGCCAGAAAAGATGGCTCTGCTGGACAAACTGCCATTAGAGGAATTTTGCAAATGAGGGCACTCCAAAACTCATTACCACTAACAGTAGTGTTTCTAGTGACCTCAGACCAATTTGGGTGTAGCTTAGAGAAGAATATTTGAAGACCATAGTTATGCTGTTTGAGCAGCATCAGTTGGTCTGGCAACAGGCAACCTGATTACCTGGCAGCTTTTGATGTAGTTCACATCTTTTTGTATAAGTTCTTACCTCAAAGAAATATTTATTTCTTCTGGCTTTTGAAGAAAGAAGCTTATAATGAGCATATGTGAAAATCAAAGGGAAGTTGTAGTGGGTGTTGAGCTAGAGATTGAACTGGGGGGCAAGTTCTCTCTAATCGGTGCTGCCTGTTTATGAACCTCCTGTATAAAATCAGCGGCAACATCTGAGGGCCTCGGGGCCCTGATGGAGTCTCTGGCTTTTTCTGGGTTTTTAGATCCATGAATTCCTATTTTTGATGGGAGAATGGCCTTGTGAATGAAGGCGATAGTTGTGCATAAAGATACACGTTCAGCTGCAGCTGGAATTTGCTCCTTGAAATAAGTTTCTTCCCCCCAGTTCCCTGTACGCAGTGCAGAGCTGCGCTAAGGGCTCTTCCAGCCTGTAGCAACTCTGTGATTGAGCACGCTTGGGTCAAAAGCTTTATTCTTATATATTAGATGTGAACCAGCTGGTTGTATTTGCGGTACCTGAGAGAGAAAGGGCTTACTGAAAGGGCCGTGACCATACTTGTTTGTATGCAGAAACCCAATAAAATAAATAGTCCGCTAATTACCCTGCATTTTGCAAGAGCTGAGTATCATCGTTCCTGCATTGCGTGCCCTGGTCCGGATGAGGACGTGTCTGCTTAATGTGTACGTCAGGTTCGTTGAGGTAAATTGTGCATCCTGGTGTTTTTAAATTGATCATATTGTCTCTGCAAAGATAATGTCTATAGAATAGGACCTTGTCACAGGATAATGGTCCTGCTGCCAGATACATCCTGAGGTGGAGTTGGGACATTTATCAGAAATAAGCATCAAGGTGAAGCAGACACATTTATTTTCAAAGCAGGAGGCTTTTATCCTGTCAAAACCTTCTATGTGCTTTCTTTTTTTTTTAAAAAAATTTTTTCTCTCCTCCCTTTACCTGCCTTTAAACTTAATGAGTAATGGCCTAGATTCTGGTGTGTTTTCTTCTCTGACAGATGTTAATGGAGTTGGTGAGGCCCTTGGCGTTAAGCTGCACTCTGGTTAGCACAAGAGGACAGAATTGCTTTGCGTGAATGAAGGATGCAGTGAAATCACATGTAGATCTTCGTGAGAGTACTTAGCCCTGTCCTTGTGCCTTGTCTGGAGCTGCCATTGCTCTCGAGACATAATACTTCATGGGAATCTGACCAAGCTTTCCTGGTAAGGAAAACCATGCTGTTGTCCCACACAAATGTGCCTGCATTCAGTGAGGCTCAGTACAACAGCAGCAGTAAATCAACATGTCCATTTCTCTCTAAATAGCTCAAAAGAGTGACCATGGACACTTTGCACAGCTTTTGTGTAAGTTAGTTAAAAACAGATGTCTAAGAGACAGAAGAGAAAACCAAAATTTATCAATCAGCCTGAGCGTAAAATTCTGATGTAAAAATTTTCACTGCAGTCGTATAACTGAATAAACCTGCTTGTGGTGGTGTCATATGCAGCAGCCATCAGGAAATCCAACCTTCTGGACCAAATGGGCATCCTAAAAAAGCAGAGCAAAACAAACAACTAACATGATGCAGAGTGCTGCAATTCTGGAACTTAATGCATCTGTCCATTCACTTCTAAAGCTTCACCAGAAGCTTGACAGTGAAAAAGAGTCTCCTTAACAAGCATGGAGCTCTGAAGATATGTCTGTTAATTTTTTTCACCTGTCATGTCATGTATTGTCATTTTGAGGAATTTGGGTATTTAATCTTCTGGTCTAGGAGTCAGGATTTCCCAAAGCTAAGCACCAATATATTATTCATTATGCACTGTCAAATCCTTACAAACTCGCTATTTATTCACAGCAGTTTCTTTTTCATATTTAACAGAAAGTGCAACAAGGATGACTAATATTTGTCCTCGTCTCCATGAGGCAATGGGCATCACTCAGCTCCTTGGAGGAGTTTCAGCCGCCTGGAGCGGCTCTGCACAGTGAGCCTTGCACACAGCTCTGCCCTGAAATCTCCCTGAACTGAAAGGCCTGATGGCATCGGCTCAGAGCTATGGGCAGCACAACATCAACCTACACAGGTTTGTTCCCCTTTAGCAGTAACAAGAGCTGGGCCTCCAAAATGAGGCGGGCAAAGCGCCAGCTGCTTTTGCAAATGCCTGTGACTGCGGCTGGCAGTGAATGATTCTTTCAAGGGTTGGCATGTGTTTCACGTTCAGTCTTCTGTCAGATCCATGCTCGTAGCTGGCTTCACTTCAGAAATGGATTGGCCAATGTTTTCTGTTAGTATTTCAGCTGTATTTCTGTGAAATGCTAGCTGCTCTGCTGTCAATAAAAGCAGTCCAAGATTAGCAATCTTGGCCAATACGTTTTGTGGGGAGAGGGTAATCTCTGTGTGTGAAATCTTCTGTTATTCTGTTCCTGCAGTGCTGATGCATCGTACTGACCATCGAGAATAGTCAGTAGTTCTGCCAACTGTTAATAACGTATGAAATATCCACTTGCAGCAATACAAGTTAATGAGAAAACGTTCTACTAGCACCTGACTTCTCTAGAAATAAATCTCCATTTTAATTTATTTCCTTTTGTCCACGAAGCAGTTTTTGGTTTAGCACTACAGACTGCGTAGTTGCATAAATCCTGTTAGGAAGATGAGCAATTGTAGTTTCTTCCTCCCTGTTGCTTTTATCGTAGTGGTTTTCCTGCTAGTATGCAGGTGTATGCTCAGTCTTCTAAGCTCTAGGTGTGATGGAACAAATCACATCAAATAAAATTCATGATTACTGTTATTTCGTGTACTTGAGTTACCAGGAAGATGAGTCTTGGTAGCTACCCGTGTGTGTTCTCAGTGAATGCCCCATGCTCTCTGTGTGACACATTCCTTATCCTACCTGCTGCATGGCCATTTTCTGGCATGCAGAAACAGCTCTAACCTGAGACCATCTCGGCACTTCTCAAACTTGTTTTAGGTGGGAGCATATGGCCTGGCTGAAGCTTCACTCATTCACTTCATTCAAACCACTTTGAGCCTTAGGGAGGCAAAAAAGTGGTGTCACAAGACACAGGATAATGGAGCTGTGGAAGGTCATCAGCACGAGAAGAGCAGAAGAGCAGCCTTGCTGCCAATTCTGCATGCTGTGAAAGACCTCCTGACGTGTGAGAGGACGTCTCAAGCTCCTGCCCTGCTTCCCCACAACGGCAGCGGTGGGAATGGCCAAGGTATGTTGCCAGAAGGAGAAAGCAGCTTCTTTTGGAATGAAACTTCCTTCTTTTTATATTCAATGCTTTAAATGATTCTTGTCTTGCCACCTGGAAAGGAGATATTTTGGTGCTTTTTCTTTCTCCTCTAGCTTCTCATTATGAAAGTAAAAAGATAGTAATCTTGCAAATGGAGCTGTGCAGCTGGGTCTTTGTGTTGCATGCCTCACTGTGGCTCCAGGGAAGGAGGGAGGAAAGGAAGGGCCTGTGCCTACCGTGGCTGCTGCCTGGACTGTGAGGCTGCCTGTGCTTGTCCGTACAACTGGCGTCTGTTCTGCCTCCCGCCGGGACCCTGCGAGAAGTATATCCAGTGAAGGGAGACCACCAAACTGGGACAGCTCTACAGCATCTGGCTTCTCTCTCTATGTCAAGGTGAGAGAAGTAGTGTAAATCAGAGCAGGTGAGAGGAGGAGGGTTATTGGGAGACCCTGGATGTCTTGGTGACAGCTCCCAGGCCCAAGCCATGTGCCCATGGAGCAGCTCTCAGCAGTCCTGGCACATGGGGATTGGATGAGAGCGGGAATCCTTTGAAGGAGGGCAGGAAGAAGCCAGGGTGGAGAGAGAGCAGGGAGAGAGCAAATTGGAGGGTGAAACTCGCCTACAAGGCACTTAGGCTGTGCTAGGAAGGAAGGTACCTGGGGTAATGGTGATGGTCACATGCGTTTGTCAAATAATTCTCTTTGAGGCAGTCTGCTGATAAGAGTGCTAAGTGTTTAATTAACGTGTAAGCCAAGGCCGAGAGCTGGAGTGCGGTGCTCAACAGATGCTGGCTGAAGTCAAATGGAGCATCGCAGCTTACTCCGGTGTTGGACTAGACTCGAGAAGCTGAGAGGATTTTATTAACTGGGTTTGCTGGGTGTCTCCAAAGATTACCGAAGTCATGGCAAGGAAACTACCTGGGGTCAAGCTCTGCAGACGATAGCTGAGCTGCCTCTGGTAATCCATCCCGAGGAGCAGAGGTGCAAAGAGTTTGTGTTTCCGCAAACTGCTATACAGGCAGATTGCAGAAAATGTGGATGTGTGAGTAATGTTGCATTAAGAAACTTGAACAACATTGATCAACCTGGGAAATATTGACCAGTATTGCAGGGATCTCCACTGCAATAACAACCCCTCTGCATCCTCCCAGCCATATGGAGAGAAAAACAAAACAAGGGATCTGAAAATGAATGCACAGGAGAACTGTGGAAAGGGTGTTGATCACAGAAAAAACTTCCCCAGATACTGCATTTGATGGCTACACCTAGGTAGGGACAAGGTCTGATGGGATTTTTCTGGCACTGAAGGAAAGCGGGGGCTGAGCTGGAGTGATGAGACCGGGGCACTGCTCCCCAGAGGTGGGCCCTGTGCCCTGGGTGGCCCCGGGCATTGCTGCGAGGGCTGTCTCCCATCCGGGCTGACTTGCTCTCGCAAGAGCCGACATCTGCAGCACAGGTATGAGCCCATAAATACTGGATATGCACATTGCTGCCAGTAGTTAAGTCATTAGCTTGGGTGGCCCAGCGTCTCCTGGCTCCTTCGCATCCTGTCCTCGTTCCTGCGCGTGTTGCTGAGCAGGCGGCCGCAGCATCTTCTAACCTGCTCTGCACCTCCCCACGCCTTCCTCCCGCGCCGCCCCGTCTTGTTGCTGTGCGGTGTCGGCACCGGGCTCTGGAGCCCTGCGCCCCGCTGCTCCCCGCTCCCTTCCCCGAGGAGGGCGAAGGAGGTGCTTTCAGCCCAGTCCCACAAGGGTGAGGGAGGAGGAGATCCAACTGTGGAGGTGGCTCTGGTTTGGGCAAAGCAAACGCTCCCCTTGTGTGTTCAGGAGGGAGACGTGGCCTGCAAAGGTGACAGGTGGCAACTCCTAGGGAAGCACAGGAATGCGCTTGCCTGAGCAAATCTGCGTGGGAAAAGAGGGTTTTAATAACTGACCATTGAGTGCTTCCCGCCTGGAATAGTGTATGTGCTCTAGCGTTACAACACCTGACCTCAATTTTATCTTTTTCCAAAGAAACAGGCTTGCACAGGATAGAAAAACAGATCATACTTCCTCATTAATGAAATACTAATTGTATGTTTATATTTTGGTGTGGCCTAAAGTGAATATTATAGTGCACATCAATAAAACATTGCCATCTTTAATGCAAGATGGGGTTTTCTCACACTTGTCTTAAGTGAGCTCATTAGGTGGTGAAGATGATAAATATTTGATATCGTGGCATGTTAATGAGGTGCTTGCTTGTGAATCCAGAGTGTTTAACATAGTTTTTTCTCCCCTTCGAACAACTTAAATAGTGCAAATATTTTGAATTATTTAGTCGGGAGGATCCGTAGGCATTCAAGTGCAATGTTTAAAAAAAAAAAAAATCACAAAAGTAATTAATGGTTGCTGCTTCCAAAACTGACAATGGGTTTTGAATAGTAGGGTTTGCTTTTAATCCTGAGTTCCTGGGAAGGGCTTTCTTGCTCCCGTGGAGGAGATAGGCAGGCTGCTGGACCAAAACTGAGGACTACTCAAAGAGGCTGCATGCAGTAGTTGTGGTATTTAGGGTTGCTCAAAACATGAAGAAATTGAGGAAAGGTTTTTGACCCCAGTGAAAAACAGGCTGTCTGTAAGGTTTGTCAAATGTGTTAATGGCTGAGGCTTCCTCATCCCACTGGATAAAGGGCATCCTGCTCCTTCCAGGTGCCTGAAAAGGGCCCCTGGCTTCTGCCCTTGTACGAGAGCTCTGCCCATAACTGCTGAGCTGAGACCCGTGGGCGGCTGTGCGGCCGGGAGCAGCCCCGTGGCAGCCGCTCTGCACCTCCTGTCAGATGCTAAATGGGGAAGAGGAATTGTAGGCGCTAGTCAAGGCATTAAAGCTGCAGCTTTTTCCTTCCCGTGTGTCTAAATAAAACAGTCTCCTTGGAAATGATATGGTCAAAACTCTAGAGATTTTAGAAAACAGGGCCAAATGCAAATCCTTGTTTCGGTTTGTTGGCTTCCAGTGGGAGGCTCAAAGACACAGTCTCAAGTTGTCATAAAATCCCAGTGTTCGCACTCATTAGGCAAACAGAAGTTCAGGAGCACCCGTCACCCCCATACCTGCCATCCGTACGGTCCTTTTGACAGCTAACACGGAGGGAGGGCTTCCCAGCAGAGATTCTGCTAAAGAAGCTCTCTTTTAGCAGAGCTCTGGGCCTGGAAGTGCCCCTTGCCCCATGTGCATCTCCGTCCCATGGGAGAAGATGCAGGTGCCAGAGCTCGGCCCTGCTCCTGACCCCTCCCCGCTGCCCGGGATACTCTCCTCGTGCCAGATCAGGCTTTGGAGGTGACTCCCTGCTGGATTAAGCCTGATTTAAAAAACAGTGACAGGTAACTGAGCACGAGAAGAGGTGTGAGGAGAAACGGTTCTTGTCTTCCAGCCTTTTCAGGGTATAACTTAGTAATTTGTGCAACTCTGGGCTTTGAGGACGGTGAAAGCTTCTAAGTTTTTAGGAACTTTTCTCTTTCTTTGACAGTTCTGCTTTTAAATTCCTTTTCATAACTTAATTAGCAGAGCTATGTGTGTTTTTAAAGCAGCAAGTTCGAGGGTTTGAGATGGCAAGAGCCCTTCAGAGCAAGCTGGCGCGGGCGCTCGCAGGGTCGCTCCTCTGGGCTGCGCTGCAGCCTGCTGCGCATTTCCACCTCTGGCTGACGGAAAGACGATTTGAAGGATTTCAAGGTCAGATCCAACATGTGGAAGCTGAATTTCTTTTAAAAAGTGCTCTATGGTGCAATCACATCAAGGATTGTTTCTGCTCATTATAAAGTCTAGACATTTTGCTCAAAACCTGTTCCAAACCCACCCAGCTTCTCTTCTGAGGTAATTGTGTTCTATGACCTGTCTCCATTTCCTGGACAAAGGAAGTTGACCTGTGTTATTCAAAGTATATTTACTTTTTTTCATCAAGCACTACAATTTTAAACTAATTCAATAGCCTGAGTCTCAGTTTTAAACCTTAGTTTTGCATCTTGGAAAATGGCAGTTGAAGCTCTTTTGTGAATCCAGTCATATCCATTTAAATTCTATTTAAAACACTGAGTTGCTGGCAGAGCACATCCCTACCCTTGCCCTTCCCTTTGCAGTGCCAGGTCCAGGTGGCAGCGAGCTGCTTGTTGGCTCCACATCACGTTGTGCCTGTGGGGCCTGGCCAAGCAGCAAGAGGTCAGAGCTGTGGATTTTGCCCCAAGGGCTTTGGGCAGCACTGGTACCATTTCCACCCTGTCCTTTGAGCTATGCACTGCGAGGAGCCTGAAGAACCTGCTGGTTTGAAACCAGGGGGTCATTCAGCCAATATTATTTGCTTTTAGTGGAAATACTGATTTTTTTCATATGTAAGCCTAGGTGATAACTTGAGAGGTAGGAGATGTGCTGGGGGATGGCTGGGCTTCAGCTTGGTGCCATGGAGCACGGGGGACTCCAGGGCTCCTAGCCCTGTGCATTAAGGTGCAGAGTGGGCACCTCCTGGGAGAAACTCACCGCTCGTCCGAGGCAGCCAAGGCATTGACTTGCTAGAGATGAAATACGTCAGGCTGGGTCTGGAATGCTTATCGGGACAAAAAATCCCCAACAGCCCCCCGAATGATACTCTGGTGATGAACAGTTTTAATTAAAAGTAGGTAGTGAGCACTTTTAAAAAGATATAATTTCCAGCAGTTTCTATACTTTAGTGCTCCTGGAAGGGAAATAGTATTTATTCTTGAAGCAAGAATTGGAGAACTAATTGGGCTTGGCTTTAATTTAGTAAAGATACAATTTAGCTATAATTAAATTGCAGCAAAAAATTCCAGATAACAAAATTTAGTTAATTTGAATACCAACTTGTTTTTGCTCTTCCATAATTAATTTGCTCTTCAAATTATAAAGTATCACCATCCCTTGGTAAACAACAGTGCAGTGCGCTTGTGCATCATTTTTTTAAGTACTTTGCGAGTGAGAAATTGATAGGATGGTCCTTAAACTAAAGTCTTTCTACAAGACTGCTACCTAATTGCCTCTTTGATTGCTGGATCATTGACTTGAGTTGAGTGGACCTAATCGTGGGAAAAACGGACACATTAGGATGTACATGTTCTGGATGGACTGCTCTTAGGATACAGGCAGTCCAGGTTTTAATCTCTGATGTTAGATTTTAGTAGCTCTGTTTTTTCTTTCCTAATCTGTGAAGATTTTTGGATACATATGGAAAGATTAAAGAAAAAATCAAAATAATTTGGTGACTCGCTTGTAATTTCTTTGAAAGTGAGTAACATTTAAAAGCTCAGGGAGAATAATATTAGCATTTGCATTCCTTCCTTTATTGAGGCTAGGAAGACGTATCCATACCATGTATCTTCACTCTGTAATGAGGAATTACATTTATTAAGTCTTAAAATTTATCTTCAGGAGCAGCAAATGATTCTCAGCATGTGCCTGGGTAATTTGAGTATATCAATATTGATCTGTGCTGTGCAGTTGTTGTTAATCCCTCTGGGAAATGGACTCTTTCGGTAATATTACTTGAACAGATGCTAGTTGTTGATTTTGCATTTTTATTCTTGGTACTTTCATATTTCTTAGAAGAAGGAGAAACTTCCTTAATCTTATACAGAGATAGAAATATAAATGACAGCTAAAAATACGCTGATTTTCTGTCCTTCTGCAGCTCTCAGAATACACACTGTGTTGAGAAGGGAGGATGAGCATGACTGCTTGTATCTCTTTGAAGTACTTTATCAGCATTCTTAAAAAAAAAAAATCAAAGAGAAGACTTATGATGTGTAAAAATAGTTATGATTACATCCTCTTTGGCTAGATCTGATACAGCTCTCATGCAGTGCATCTGGGAGATGACTACCTGAATATTCAGGGGGGAAATGATGGTTCAGAGGCATGCATTTGTATTTCTCTTGTATTTCTGAGGCTATTTGATTTAAATTTGTGTTATCACTTTATTTCAAGGGCCATGCATTTATTCTCAGCTGGTAGCCTGTATCACAATTCTAAAACCCTGTTTTAATAATTTAAATACTACAAGTTTTCATGTAATAAAGTGTTTACAGTTTGCTCTGGCCTGGTTGTAAATGCCTGGAGTTTCAGTGAATCTTTTGAAGGAATAAGGCTTGTGCTGCCAGTTTTTTGTTTAATTTTGTGGTTTTTCTCCCTTTTCTGGCCTACCCACCGTGATCTCCCTGGGTGGATCTGCTTCCTGTGACCGGGGACTTTGTTCCACTCTGTTTATCTGCCTGGTTCAGAAGGAGACAGCTGGACAGCTGTTAGCTGGACAGCTCCTTAGCTGGACAGCAAACAGTCCCTGGGCTATTGCTGTCAGCTCAAAGAGATTTTAAAGGGTATTTCACACCCCAAATAAAGGGGGTTTTGGTCAGAATGCCTTTTAGGCCTGTTGCCCATGTGGTGGGCAGTGCAGTGCCCTGGGCCATCTCTTGGAGGAGCATCCCACGGACCCTGGAGAGGGACCCAGGTTGTTGGGTCTGTGGTAGCCTGGAGCTTCCACCACGCACAAGGTGTTTGTGGTGTTTTAAATCATCCTCATGCTTTCATTTGTCCCAGTTTGGTGGCACTCCTGCCCATCTATAGGGGCCTTGGAGTTTTCTTGTCCGCACCTTTGTAGGAATGCTCTTAAATCCAACAAGTGCCCGACATTGTTGCAGTTTATGAAATTGGTGCTAGAACTTCTGTGGTTTCTGGTCAGTCATTTAAAAGAAATTTGAAAACGTAGAAAAATTTCAATATTTGTTGTTACTGTCATGTTCTTTTAGGTATTAAGTACTGCTGTTATTGTGGAGATTTCAATTTTCCACCTTTCCTGATTGTGTATTTTAACTTTTAATATTAATTTTCCTTTGGAGCAACAAACATACTCCCACAAAGGAAAGCCGGGAGAGACCTTTGAGGGCAGAGACCTTTGAGGGAGAAGCTGCTAAAAGGAAAAGCCCCCTGAGGTGCAGGTCATAAAAAGGCCCTGGCAGCAGCTTGTTTGCAGAACTGCAGGGTGGTGACAGGCCAAGCAGTGACAGGGGCCGAGCAGCAGGTCCTGCCCACCTCCCTGCATGGCCAGCGCTGGGGTCCTTCCCTGCAATGATTCTGCATGCGAGGGGATGGCAAAGAACTTCTGAGTTCTTTGGCAGTGTTCGCGGTATGTTTTGGGTTGAATTAGGGGAGAATAGGGACCTATGTAATCTGGACAGACTAATGGTTACCTAATTATTGACAAAAAAGAATCTATGCAATTGTATTTTTAGATCTTTCTTTCTGGCCATCTTTAAATGGCTTCATATTTAGTGCAGAAATTTGTCTTCAAGAATTTCTGTAAAGAAATCGTCTTCAGTGTCTGTTTTCATTGTTGCGTTATCTCACATTTTTAATTTACTGTTCTTTATATTTTGTTTCCAATTCTACATCCTTCAAAAATCTTTGTAAATGGCTACATAACAAGTGCAAATTTCCCTCCTGTTCAATGAAAAGTACCAATCAGGCTGTGATGACTGTGACATCTCTTAGGAAGAGAGAACAAAGAAGCCACTCAACTCTAAATAATCATCAAAGTCTGGCTTGTCAGACTGAGGGTATGTGGCCTATTAAGCTTTATTGAGGGCACGTTGTGAAAGCAGTGGTGCTTAAATAAGTGTACAGGCCCTTGTGTGATTAGTTATGCATATGGCACAGCGATCTTGTTAAAATCAAATTTTATTCAAAGAAAGCAGAGCTATCTCCAATAAAACTAAAATATGGCATAAAATCAAGCGGTGCTTTTCTGCAAGCTGAAAATGCCTTGTTCTTATTTCTGTGTCTTGTTTCTGGAACTGGTTAGCCTGGAGAAGAGGGGACTTCGGAAGGATCTTCCCAGCACATACAAATAGCTGATGGAGGGGGAGCAGGAGACAGAGCCAGACTTTTCTCACGGAGCCCAGTGAAAGAGCAGGAGGCTGCGGGCACAGATTGAAACAAACACAGGAAATTTCATTTTGGCATAAGAAAAAAAATCTTACTATCAGGGTAAGTCAGGAACAGGTTACCCAGAGAAGCTGTGGAGTCTCCATGCTCTGTGGAGGATGCAGCACTGGGCTGGACGTGGTCCTGGGCACCCTGCTCTAGGTGACCCTGCCTGAGCAGGAGCTCTGGGTGGGGCAGTCTCCAGAAGCGCTGCAAACCTCAGTGACCCTGTAAACACGGGCGCTAATTCACTGTGGTGGGATGTGATGTTGTGTGTTTGTGCCCTGAAATGTTTCACAGAATTAAATAGTAGCTGTAAAAGATAAAATTAGCAACTGATTGAAGATGGAGGGGGCATTTACCAATATACCATTGAGGGGGAGGAGAGATGTTTTCCACTGAGTTATAAAATACCCCAAGAGTCAATGAGGTAAAAAATAGTCTACAGGAAATGAAACAAGAGAAATAGAGCACTGCTGCTGTCTGTTGATTGGCTAGTGAAAATAATGTCAGGTTTTGGTAGACACTGCAGTACAGAAAGTCCTTTCTTTCCTGTGTGTTGAGTTTACATATTTGTGACTTGAGTCTGTGAAAAACCATGAGCTTTCTCATCTGTCTTTGGACAGGGTGTCTCAGAGCTCATGGAGAGCCGAGGAAGCACCGCAGGAGTCAAGGGCTACACGGTAACATGACCGGTTTCCCTGGCGCCCTGGGGAACAGGAGGGCGTTCAGGAGCTCCAGCTGCTGCTTTGGGAGCTTGTTCCAGGGTTAGTATCAGCCATCATCTTCCTGGCTTTCAAACTGCATTGGTCCAATTAATCACCCAAGCATTATCTGTGGTACAGCAATCTGCTACTCTGCCAAGGAAATCTCCTGTGTTTTCAGCTGGAGTTCCTTAAGGGGCAGTTTTGCCTCTCAACCTGCTGCCCTTGTAAACTCTGCCTGATGGGAGAGCAGAGAGGTGGCTGGAAACGCTTGTGCCTCCCTCTTGGATAGTGTGCAGGGAAGACCCCTCTCTTGGGCTCCCAGGCCTGACTGCCTGCTGCTTTTTGCATCATGACTCACTCTCCAAAATGGTCCTTGTTCTTCTCATGGGGCTTGGCTCATTGGGACCCCAACTGAATTTTCCTTGACTTTCCAGAATTTGTTTATGCATCAGGCAGTCAAAATGCCAACCTCAAGTTCTCCATAGAATTGAAGGAAGAATTTGGCACCAAATCTCCCTTAAACCACAGTCGGCCAGGGAAGTCCTTGCCCTTGGACAGGAATGTCAGAACGTGCCCCCCGTGTCCCTTTACCTTTCCCCAGAGCTGGCTCATGCTGCCCTGGGAAGGGACGGGCTTTGCTAAGTGCAGATACAGCCAGGCTGCTGCAGCTGCTGCCATATTTCAGTGAATAAGTAGTAATTCTCAGGCACTTTGTCTCCAGCGAATAGTCATTTTATTTATCTCCATCTGCTGTGCTGTTTTCTGCGTTCTTATTTGGCATCTCTGTTTGATTCCTTGTTTGAAATCCTGGTTCCTGATATATCCTTGTTTATCTGCCAGCCTCAGTGGCAAATATCAGTCCCTGACTTATGACTCCTGCTGATTTTCCCGGTTGATTTTATTTTCTTCCCGTTTTCAAGGCTGTCTTGTGCTGTTCCCAAATGATGCAGTGATTTCTGCATTGTCATTTAGTATCGTGATGTTATTAACACACCTTTAGACCACAGATTTAAAGCCATTTTTTGTGCACAAATTCTCAGTGTTATGTTTTCTGAAATGGGATGTCCACCCAAGCTTTTCTGTACTCTTGAATTCTTATGCATCCCCTTCTCTTCTCCTGTAAGGAGAAGGACTCCAGTGCTGTGTACAGATAAGACATTATCCATTGGATTTGGACCACCACTTTCATCTGGAAAGTTGCCAGAGTTATTGCTGAATTACCTTAATCTGAACTCTGGTAACTGCTGTGGAATTATTTGGGAGTAGTTTAGAGGCTGGGCTCAGGCCTTTTGCGTAGTGTGAAACCTGAAAACTTTGTATGGGCTATTTTAACAGTTGATTTCAGCATTTTTCCTTTTCAGCTTTCCAAAACAAATCAGTAAATAGCATGATTTATGTAAAGAATTGATGATGTGGTTCTAAAAATTCATTTACAGACTTCGAGTGCTAGAAGGAGAGTATTAAGGGTCAAGGCCTTTAGCTTACAGAAATGTTAATATAAAGAAAAACAATTAAATGAAAATGAATCTGAGTATGTATTAAGCTGTTTCCTCCGCCTGAACCTTACTCAAACTTGCCATAATCTTTGCTTGAGGTGCTGCTAACAGTTGTGTTTATCAGAAAGGTATGAAATCATATCATTGTGTGGCATCTCATTCTGTAGTAATTTATTCAGGCAACAGTCCTGATTGTAGCAAAAACCATGGTACTGTCTTTTATGCGGGCAGTACATGTGAAGAGCTAGGGAATTCCAGGACTTCTGCACTTTCCTCCTCCTGAGAATTCCAGCTGGGATGAGCAGCTGCCCCTTGGGACACTTTCGTCTCCTCCTTGCTGTAGGAGGAAGCCTTTTCCAACAAGTACTGGTGACTCTGGTGTTCCCCTGAGCAGCAGGTGTAAGGTCCTGGCCAGCTGATACCCAATTTCTACTACTTTTGTGGCATTATCTCCTCACGTACTATCTTTCTTTTTACATTAACAAAGTGTTGAAATAAAAAAAGACAAGACCAGAGGACAAGAAGAGTCCGTTCAGAGCAGCAGACTGCCTTGATCAAAGGAGGTCTCCTTGACTTGCAGAAACACCTCCCTGCCGGGGAGCCGCGGGGCAGAAAAGCTCCGAGCTCTTCCTAGGCAGCCTCGTGTTTGTATTCCCAAATCAGGAGGTGTGCTGCGGACTTGAAAGGGAGAGAGGGAAAATGCTTCCTTGTGGGAAGTCCAATTACGCAGATAAATGACATAGATGACTTGGCTAATTTATATGCTCTGTGATTGTTGTGATGAAACATAACACATGCTGTTAGCTCCGGTCCTTGGAGCTTTGGGTAGTTTACTGTTTGTGGCTGTAAAGACACAAGAGGGAATACCTTAACATATGCTGGAACTAAACTGAATGAGAAATGACAACAACTAATCTGTGGAACATAAAATGCATCTTCTTGAAGGGTTTGTGTGTGGAAAAGAAGGCTGCTCTGACTCTAATTTTCAAAACATGTTGGAAAACACTTCGTCAGAGGTACTGGCTCTGAAATACATGATTTATCATAAAAATACTTTCTTCATTAAAATACCTTCCCACTTGGTGGGTTCATCTGCCGGGAGAGGACTTGATAACAGACAGACTGCTGCTCTGCTGACCACAGGGTTCCTTGTTTATTTTGCATTTCTGTCAGTATTCAAGGAGAGAAAGAGGAAAGCATCCTGCTTTTCTCTAATAAAATGCCATTTTGCAAAACACTGAAGTGTATACTTCAAAGTAGCGTTCCTGTTAGCCCTCAGGAAGTCCTGTATTAAAAGTCTGTTGGCTGAAGCAGGTTCCTCGAGAGGTGACCAGTAAAGCAGACTGTGATATGCATCCAGATCCATACATCCCAGCACCATTTACATGGGAATCTGCACACAGCTCTGGAGAGGCTCTCCTAAGCAAGGGTTTGGCTGAACACCTTTGGTCAAAATACTATTTAAAATTGAATCTTAACAGTGTCCACAAGGAGGTGGCTTGCCTGCTAAAAAGGCACATCTACTTTTTGATCTGATTATCAGAATTAAATTGTTTGAGTTGACCGTTTTAAAAGCTATATTGCTGCATTTGTGTTTAGGCACAGTGGATTTAATTATTAGAAATCTTTTAAAAAATGGTCCCAACGGTGTTTTTTTAAAGGTTCATTGATTTTATTTCTTTTGCGCTTGAGATGTGATAGACTTCTGTTGTGCTTTACTTGCTGTTGTGATATACTAAGAAGGTGAATTACTATGCTAAGTTAAGTCACTTTGCTGCTTTGACATGGATGCAGTTGCTGGCGGCAGGCAGCAGATGAGACTTATTGGTCATTTTCCCCTCTCTGGGATTCTGGAATTACTGAATAATTCCTTATTCTTTTGGAGGCTATTCACTGGAAGTATGTATTTGCCTATATGACAGCTTTGGCTGTAGCTTATAGTAAAGGTTCTGTATAGGTATTAAAGCCAATTGACTGTTTTTAGCATTTGACTATGTAGTATAATACTTATGGAATCATCTATTCCACTGAGAATTATAACTTGGTCTGTACAAAGTTTTTTATATTCATGAATTCAACTTTCTAAATGCAGGTATAATTTAAGAGACAACACTACTAATATTTTGAAAGTGGTGGTCTAAGCCAGTCATTTTTTGTAATAATTGTGCTCAATGTTAGATCACGGCATTTTTGTAAAATTCACACTAAAATTGCAATGAGAAATAGCTACTCAAAGACATATTTATTGCTTTTAGAGTGTCAGAGTTGCATGAGCTGCATACAGATACCTGAAAAACAGCTGACAGAGGATAGGGAACAAATTTCCCTCTGACTGTGCAAGTTTCTTCAGGCTTCCACAAACTAATGCTAGAAGGATATACTATTAACAGGAAAACTGCATTTATTTGATAGTCAAGCATGCTGGGAGCAAGGAGTGTTGTGTCCAAAGCTGGTACAAATCTGGAAATAGAAGCGGAGACCGATCCCAAAGTGCATCCCTAGTGACTGTTTCCAAACTGCATCCCTGTCCCGCGAACAAAGAGCTCCGGCAAGGCCGGCAGTGAGAATTGACCTCAGCAACAGCCGGCTGCTCCTGTGCACTGCAGCGCTGCAGTTGTAGAGAAGTTCTGTTTTTGTAGAGAGGTGCCTCAAGGACTGGGTGAGGACTCATTTTTACATTTTCCAGATGTTTATTTCAGGAATTCTTTCAAGCCTGCAAATGAGAGCATCCTTGTCTATCACACTGCTAGGTATGCGGTGATCACTTACATTTTACTAGAGGACAAAACTGGTGAGTTTTGACTTTGAAGCTATAGGGGGAAATGCAAAAGAACACTTGTCAGACACCTGTAGTTTGAAACCACTTGCAAGTACTGACTGTCTGCACTGTTATTGCCTAAGTCATCCTCATTTGCAAGTCATCAGTCCCTCTGAACTCATGGATAAGTAGTTACCTTCCATTTAGACACCACAGGGGTATGAACACCAAAAGGGGAGAAGTCTGCTAAGAGAATCACTTGAGTTGATGCAGAAATGAGGGCAATTTATTAATGTAACAACAGGACATCTGTTTTTTATATTTACGGCCAAAAGCCTGAAATTATAGGCCTAAGGGATGCTTATTGGGAACAATTGCACCTTTATTAAGGAACAAAATGAATCCCAGAAGAGTGGACTTGTATTTGAATGAAGCAGTGTACAGCACCCCCATCACACAGCAGTCTGTGCTTTATAAGTGAGAATTGGCTTTTTTGGCTGTTACTGCTTCTTGAAAGTAGTTTTTTTTTTCAGTCATGACAGACCAGTTTCACAAAGGTAATTTCACTAGAGGTGCAAGAGAAGCACCGGTGTTTATGAGGTGATGCAGGCACGTAGCTTCTGCTGGCCTCCCTCTCTGTTGGTTTGAGTTTGTAGGTAGGCCCACGATGTAATGACTCCGAATATATGCTGCCTTTGAGCCATGCCCAAGGGCAAACGTGAAGTTTACTGTTGGAAATTTCTAGCTTTCCTCTACAAAAGGCAGAATGAACAACTATAGCAGTAGATACCGTGATTTCAAACAAGCAAACTCAAACCCTTGCTGCTGAGAGGACCTCCCTGCAGAGGGAGTGAGGCTGAACGGCTGAACAACAGTGAGAATGACACCAGGGCACCTGAACGACATCCTGGGACTGGGATCTTCACACTGGCATTTCTTGGGCTGGTGACATGTGCTAGTGCTGTTGAGGAGCAACCTGGAGAACTGAGATTTCTGGAGAAACAACTCATTTTTAGCCACCTAGCTATGAGGCAACGTGCAGAATCCACACAAGGGACTGTTTTCGTCAACTGTGGCTGCCTTTTTGGGTGAAAACCAAGGCTTTGGCCTCTTCCATCCAACTCTTGCCCCTGGAGATGGGGAGAAGATGGAGGTTTTGCAAAGGCCACGTTCCCTCTGTGCTGTGGGATGACCAGTAGGCAGGAGAGAAAGGAGCTTCTTGTCTTTATCCTTTGGTAGAACTGCAGAGGTTTCAGATATAGCTCCTTGAGAGCGATCGTGTTGGTGTCATGTTGGTACCTAGAGACCATGAAACTGTGACATTAGGGTCCTGTGTTCATAAGGAAGGATTACCCTCAGGAGAGCAGGTTTATAAGATCAATAATATTATGCAATATTATATATTCGGAACTTAATCCTTTTCCCATATCCCAGCATTCCCTGGCCCTCACATCCTTGAACCTTCTCCTGTATTTCTGCTACTAATTTTCCCTCCTTTGTGAGTGGGGCTTCAGACCTGTTTCCTCATGCTTGAGCTTGAATATTTTGTGCTCATAGAAGGCTTTAGAACACAAGGGCATTAAGAAAAGACCTGAGTTGAAACCTGTCAAGGGGAAATAATACCCAAAATTGCTCAGCTTCCTGATTTAAAAAAAAAAAAAATCAACAGTGTCTAAGTAAAAGCAATGTTTTCTCAAGCATGATTAGTAATACTTTAATTCAGCACAGCAACAAAAATGGATTTTATTGCTCTCCATTTTATGGATCATGAATTTAACGAACTAAATAGTCAAAGGACAGGTGAGTAATGCTTAATGCTGTTTTAGTGACCACATTTTCTTCTACATTTCTCCTTTTTTTGCTTATTCAGTTTTCATGTAACTGTCTCCACAGACCTCTGTATCATCAAAGAACAGTAAAGCAATCAGCTCTTCCATTTACCTTACTGCACTGAACAACATTTCACTCACCTTTCCTTTGAGAAGCTTTTTACTTCTGAATGTATTTCAGCAGAACTGAGAAGAATATCAATTTTTAGGACCTAACAAAATGTGACTGTGAGGGTAGGTATGTCAAGCAGTGTTTTTCTCAGTTGAAGATAATTATTTGAACTGCATATCTGAAATATCCATTGGGCTGGACACTGGATAGATCAGAGAAAAAGACTGTGCCTGCTCCAGAGAACTTCTAATATTGATAATACAAGAGAAATGAGAGTTGACACATGCACAGAGGGTCAAGAAATTTGTTCGGCTTCCACAAGTAATCAGAGAATGAACCAAAAAGAAAAGCTGCTTTCTGCAAATTTGTCCTTTATCCATAGCAAGTGCCCTTATGTCATTCATTTCAAATGAATTGACTAGTCCTAAATATTTTAAGTAACTTGGTCTAGGTACCAAATAGTTATTTGGTATATTTAAAATCCATGTTAGTTTTTCATGTCAGTGCAAACCCAGAGCTACAGTTTTAAGTCAAATGAATATGAATGAATTATTCTTATTTGCTGTAGTGTAAGATGGTGTCTGCTCAGCCCAGGTAGATATTCAGGTCTGTAATGGAAATCACCACACTGTTGACCAAGGCAAATCACAACTGCTCTATAGATTGGGCTAACTTAAAGTAAAATTGGAGGCAACGGGTAGGACTCGCACTTGCAGCAGGGAGTTCCCTTCTAAAATCAGGCAAACAGACAGTTCCTGGCTTCCTACAGCTTTCTCTACAAGGCAAAAGGATTTCTGCCTTTGGGGGTGTTCTCTGTGGAGGAATCCTAGAGCATCCCTGAAAACAGGTATGACATTCTTCAGGACACAGGTGGGGTCTCTTTCCCCACATGCCTCCCTTAGGCTGATCCCCAGTGGCTGCGTGGTCTGATTCCCTCCCTGCCCTTCTTGTGCCGAGTCCCCTCACTTTGCAGATTCTGTGAAAGACAGCGCTCAAGCCTCCTTGGTCTGAAGCTCTGCCAGTTCCTAAGTAACAGAATCCTACATGTGAGTTATACTGTGAATTCCTCCCATTGCTCTAGTTTTGTAGAGACTAGATGTAAAATGAACATTATTCTGATTTGCTTATACACAAGGCTGTTTTTATATTGTCAAAAATGGAGTATAGTGGCTTTAGTGAGAATGAAAACTAGGATTTGATAAGTCAAGCAGCCTTGATTTGCATGTTTTACAGAATAGATCTGGAAGAGGCCTTGAGATGTTATTGAATTCATCCTTTTTCATCAACACCAGCTGCTCCACCTAAATGGTGCCCAGCAGATGTTTGTGTAACCTGCTTTGAAGAGGCTTTCGGCTCCCAGGGAATGTGGGGCCTCTGCGGGCAGTCTGTGCCACGCTGCACTCCCTCTGCCCAAAAGCTCTTCCTAGTGCCCAGCTTGATTTTCTCTGGCTGTTGTTTCAGCTTGTTGCTTCTGGTCTTTACTTTAGTGATTGGGAGGAAGAGTTTATTTGGAATTATGCAAGTTAATTTTAATATAGTAGTAGGATGCTATCAAGCCTCTACTTAGGCATCTGCAAACCAGACTGCCCTAGCTCTTGCAATGCTTCTTCGTTGGTCGTGTTTTCTAGTCGTCTTGGAATGACTTGGTTTTGCTCTTGTGGCTCCTCTGTGTTTGATCCACATCTCAACCAGTCAGAATTCCAATATAGCCTACCAGTTAAGGCAAAGTATTAGTCTTGGTGAGGAAAATCTTCCTTAAAATGATAAGTCTAAGATTTTTACATAACCTGATCTCAGATCTCCTGTGCTTTCTGCAGTAATTATCTCCTCTGGCTGTTACTTCAGTTAAAAGTTCGTAGATCCCATATGGAATGGGAAGGTGCATGAATTACCGATGCTTTGAAAGGGAAGTAACTAATTTTCAAGTTAATGATACATGCTGAGCTTCTGCAGTCCGTACGGTTAACTTGAATGGGAGAAAAAGATGCTTCAGGCTGATTTTCAAATGCCCCTTAGGTACCCACATTGAAATTGTTTCTGAACAAGGTTGCCGCCTGATCCTCAGTAAAGGGCCAATTTAAGGCACAGTTGATTTAGCAGTAGAGTTGTTCAAATGAGGTTAAAAGGATTTTATAATAGAGGGGAAAAAAGTTTTGATTTTCTTTATACTTGAAGACTTTCTTTTTAAAGTGTTCACATGAAAATACCTTTAACCCAGTATTCATATTGCTAGAGCTAAAATTTATGCAACACAAAATTGCACAGAAGTGTGAGGAGTGGCACAGATTGATATCAGCCCCTTTGGCCTCTACTGCCCACTAAAATGAGTTACTGTTGCCCTTCATAACATATATTGCCGTGTTTTCTGTGTGTTTCCATAGAAGATAAATACACTTTAGATTATCTGCAGACAGTTACAGGAAAACTTTTCTAGCAAATTAAAGAAGAGCAAATTTTATAGGAGGAAAAACTATTCCTGCCCTTTAAATGCCAAGCATCCTGTACAGGACCACAGGCACAAAAGGCTCATAACGGAGTCTTGTAGCCATGAAAACAACAGTACAGAAAGGAGCTTTCGCTCTCAGTTTAATTTTCCGTAGTTACAGAAATGAGGCTACCAGCTGTTTGAATTACAGTGTGCAGTGACACAATAATGAGAAAGTTAATCTCTTTAAGTAGCTATCATATTCTAGTTTTTCATTGGCAACTCCTTGCCTCCTATTCCTATTTACCTGTAAATCTGTATCTCAAGGCAAGCCATGCTGTTGGGTGCGGGGGGGAAAGCAGAGCACCTGCTGCTAATTGCAGGGGAGAAGCACATGCACAGGGCGCGCGTGCACGCGCCTGTATGTGCAGGCTTTATCAAACACCCAACAGGATCACCACGTGCAAGCTGAAGGGAATATGCATATGCTTTTTTGTCCTGGATGCTTCTCAGCAAGATGCGGTTATTTATTTAAAAAAAAAAAAAAAAAAAAAAAAAAAATAAAAAAAAAAAAAAAAAAAAAAAAAAAAAACAGCACTTGATTCATTAGTTTTTCTGGCAGGGAAGTGCAGCATGGCCAGTCACCACTGGTAAATTAATGCAGTTTTCTGAGCCAGAAGGGCATGTTTGGGGCTCCCAGGAGATCCCTGGTGTTCGGCTGCTTGGGTTTTTGCAGGTCAGCTCTGGCTGGAAACCTTGAGTTTTATTTTCTATTAATATATTTTTTTTTGTAAATGAAGTGAGTTTGTAAATCTCTGAAGGGTTTTGAAACTTTTTTTTATTATGGAAATAGTGCAGAGCCCACTGGATCAGAAGGATTTTCTTGAAATATTGAAAGGACCAGGACTCCTGGGGGGAAGAAGTGGCTTTTCATCTTTATCTGTCACTTTTAATCATCGATTAAAAATGACCTTCCTTTATTGTCTCTGCTTTTCCAGTGCTTAACTGACTGGATACTGCTTTCGTTGGTCCTTTATAAACTCAGAGTTTATAAAATTAAGAGTTTATATAAGAGTTTAAATAAGAGTTTATATACAACTAAGAGTTACCTAAATGCAGCTATCTAAGGCATCGCCTTGCTGCCTTTCTGCCTCCTTCACTTGTCCTTTGCTTTATTGGCTGTTCTGGAAACTTGGTTCTTGTGGGCACATTATAGAGAATGAAGTGCTGCAACATATGTAGGAAAAGGTCTTAAAATGGTTTATTTGATGAAATGTTACCTCTGTTCCCCACAACTAAATATAAGAGGAGCATGTGAATAAAGCTTTACAATTTGGCTGCTTTACCTTCCTTATGTGCTCGGTCTGCAGTTAAGGTGTTTTGGTAGATGATTCACAGAGAGCATCACTGGCTTTATTCCTGTAAGAGCATCTAGAGAGATAATGTTCCAATATTCAACTAATAAAAAGTAGAGTTTTACATAGATTTAACTCTTATATTTAATTTCAATTTAATTTAAATGCTTCATGTTAGCATCATGCCTTAATTTCTAGCTTTAGGGAAGTTCATTTATAAAAACTGAACTCTTCTTTTGTAATCATCCTCTAAAGTTTGTTGGGGAATTCTGAAATTGGGTGAGACTGCAGTTTTGTAGTAACATTGTTTCATTGGTACAAGACTATTTTGTTTATATGAATTGCTGTTGGCAAATTAGGTTTGATGTTCCAGCTGTGCAAGACAGTGTATTCCCATGTGTAGAACATGCTGTCCTGCTGCTGCTTTTGAAGACTGCAACCCATCCCAAGGCACCTTAGGGCCATCTAAACCAAAACAGACCAAAATATTGTCTTAGTGGAAGATTCTCTGCATGTTGGAAGAATTGAGGTCTACTAGGTTCGTTCTAGGTTTTTGAGAGCTCTCTCTTCATTTGGAATCATGGAAATATTAGTCTCATTTACTTGATGAAGAATCTCTAATAATGATCATATCGCTGTGCGTATGGTGGTTCAGACAGGCAGACCTGTTCTCATGGATGCGCCAGCGTTAAGTAATGTGAGCAGTATCCCAAAGCTTCTCTACAAGAAGCCCTGAATTTCCAGAACTGAAGTCCCAGCAAAGCACCCGCAGTTCTGCTCTGTGGCAACCAAAAGCAGTTTGGAAGCTGGAACTGAAGAACGGATGAGGGAAGCGCAAGAAAGTGTCGAGTCTTGTGGCTGTGTTGCTGGTTATATGTAGGGGCAGCATTTGTTACGGCTGGATCCCATCCTCGTTGTGCATGATGTCCATATCTCCCCAATTTCCTTAGCAACGTGTTAGATTATTCACTGTACAATGTAAGGTCTAGTACCAAACACGCAGAGCAGTCTCCAAGTGTTGGAAACAGCCTTAGTCCATGGTACAAGCAGCTGAGGAAGCCGCTGTAGTAGGCTCTTTGATACTTAAAATACCTTAATCTGGGAAGACTAGCTTGTTTAATAAGGATTGTGGCAGTTATTCCCAAAGGCCTGAGCTCCTGCTCTTTTTCCCCTTTCTACAACAGGAGCTCCTTTGTATCCGATGTGGTCTCCCATGAAGGGAGATGCAGATCTGCCCAGATGAGAATGGCTGCTGTGTATGCAGGTCACAGTTGATTTAGACTACATTTTCTAAAACACTGTTTCAGGAATACTTGACCTTTGGGTGAAAGACAATTGGATTAACTGCTTTCAGATGTATTGTGCACAATACACTTCACTAACACAGAAAAACATTAACCCTGCTCCTGCTCCCAACTTTGGAAAATTGATCAATTATTGCTAAAAGTTTTCAGAGGACATACAGTGCCATGTAAGGTCATTTACAATAAGAAGCTGAGATTTTTTTTTGAAGCTGCCTATAAGTGTCAAAAACTGGAGCAAACTTTGAAGAACACTTTAAAAGAGCAACGTGAGGAATCTGAGCTTCTCTTACAGTTAACGGACATAGCAGGGAGGTGGTTTGCAGCATTGGTTTTTGATGCTCAGTAGCTGAAATTCCATTGCCTGAATATTTCTCATATCTTCCTTATCTGGAAATGAAACCAAATAAAGAAAAATAATATTTACTGTACTCTTAGATTCACACAGGGAACATTGCAGGTGCCAGGGCATTAGTGGCTAGACGTTCTGTTGATAGTCTGCAGCTCACAAGGTAAAAGTGTAATTATTCATTCATAAAATAGGACCATCTTCAACATTTCTAGATCATCTTGCATTAGTGAAACATTTTGCCAGACCTAAGCAGACAGCTTTAGCCAGTAAATGCCCAGAAGCAAGGATTGTGAAGCTACTACAATGGACAACCTTCAACTGTAGTTATCATTCAGGGGCTATAGATGTCAAGTATAGAGGTGTTGGGTCTAGGAAGATAAAACTGCTGCTTTGTCATTTCTCTGTTAGCATTATAATACCCTTGAGAGCTAAGGGCTTGGTGGATGCATTATGGATTTATGTAAATGACTTACCTCAAACCTGATACAGGGCTTTGGAAGACAGGAAAATGCAGGGGTATTGGTACAATGTACCGTCAAGGGGAGAGACAAGGAACCCAACTTTTTCTACTGAATAAATTCAGAATAATCCTCGGCAAATTTTAAAACCGTAATTTAAGAAATTATTCTGAAGTGTCATTTGAAATTCTAGGCAAGCCATTTTAAAGATGGTTTCTGACTTTTTTAATATGCTGCAGCCTGAAAATATTAAAATATGACTCATTAGGCAGAGCTTTTCGGAGGCTCTGAGTGCTAGTTCAAACGTGGTTTCCCTGGAAGCTGCATCCTGCTCAGAGGAGCTGAATCAATATAGTGCAGTTTGGGAATCCGTTTTTAATCATATAACTGCTTTTCACTTGAGAACACTTGATTATTTGTTGTTTAAAAGTAATTGATTTGGACAATCACACAGCATGAACTCTAGTCCAATATACACACTTTCCAGTTTCATTAGAGGGCCTTCATTTCTTTGCTGAGCTTATGGCTCTACCTTGTCATTCCCCCTCAGTTATTCTTTTAATTTACTCTTCAGAGGAATATTTCTAAATGTTTCCTAGGCCTTACTATCTTCTGCTGGTAGAAGGCAGTTTGTGGGGAAAAACACCTGTTTCCAATCCTAGGTTAAAGAGCCTCCCTGATTCCTCATTGGAACAGGTGAAGGGCAGAGCTTGCTTTCCACAGGAGTTGTAGTGGAGTTTCTTCTTCAGGTGCCTTTCTCTTCTCATTAGCAGAGTGCCAACACATGCAGAGGAGCAATATGTGGCACTTACCTGGAGCTTGTTTAGGTTTGTCAATGCTCAGCATATAAATACTGGCACCTGTGACCTTTCCACAGTAGCCTAGGCCTTTGCTAAGGAAAGGAAGGGGTTAGAGAGACTTGTGATGTCCTGGGTAGCCGTGGGCAGTGAGTGCAGGTTTGCAGCCTTGCTGGGTGCAGCAGCACAGCGTTTGCAGGCTGTGTTGCACGTTGCTAGATGCTCTGCTCCAACCCACCTTCGAGGAGTTGTGTAGAGCAAGCGAAATGTGTGGGATGTCTCTGTGGGAGTAGCTTTCTGTTTTCTGTGATTTTTTTTTCTTCTCTTCTGTGTTTTACTTGTTCCGTATCAGTAACACCCAGGATTGCTGTGGGCCAATTGATGATACTTCAGCTGAGAAGAACACGGAATGTGTGAAAAATTGCAGCGATGGGTTTTGTTCCTTGCTGGCGTGTGATAGAGAGGCGCAGAAACGCTGGCCAGGAAGCCCCTCTGGACATTTTTACATCTTCCTACGAGGAGTCCCGTTATGTGCGTTTTGAAACGCGCTTGCTGTGCTTGCCATTAGCTTGTTTTCCATTATGTTTTAATAGTATTTTTGATTATCTTAAACTAAGAAATACAAAATAATGTGTGGGAGAAATAGGAATACATATAAGGAGGCAAAATGGGTTGCTCAGAAGGAAATATGAGAATATTTACCCAGTCCCTTTGTTCGCCTCGATGCTTCTTGCACTGCTAGATGCTGTAACTGGGGTAACTTGTAGCTGCACTTACAAGTAAATTGGCATAAGCATATCGGTGCTAGAGGGTTGTTGTTAATTGCTTCTCTTAAAATATTACTGTCTAGAATATTGTCTGGCTGATTTTTTGTTATGTTATATAAGCAAAATTGTTTAGCTAGTTTTAAGTACACAATCAGCAGAAATTGTCACTTAATAAAGATAAATAGAAGCAAGAATCAAAACAGGAAGCTTTCTTTTAGAAACTGCTTTTGAAGTCTATCACTAATGGAAAGTCAGGCTTTAAAACCTGCACTTTGTAAATACGTGGTAATTCTGAGATTTTTGTACGGCACTAAATTTCTTAAAAAAAAAAAAAAAAAAAAAAAAAAAAATCCAACCACAATCTTCCAGTGCTTTCCTGTAACATCCCTCACACAGGCAATTCTCAGGAGAGATGAGATAAGCAGCTGCTGGGAATGCACTAGGATACACTTAATCCTGCTTTATACCAGAGGCTGGAGGTCTTGAACTCCTTCACTCGATGGATTAGAGGATTTCTGCAGTTTCAAAATCTAATAGTAGGGCCCTATTCATATACATAGAATGCATGGATACTCTCTAAACTATTAAACTGTTTAGTAGTAAAGATAAAAAATAGCTTTTTATGTTCATAATTTATTAATAATGCTATTAATAGGCATCCTTTGACCTAAGTAGATCTGAGAAGAGATCTTGTGCGTTCAAGCTGGTGTGTTCAACTCTGCCAACGAGTTCATGTATATCTCACGTATTTAAAGAAGAATTAACACAGCCTATCATAACCAAGAATTATGAATGTGAGCAAAACCTCACTGCTGGGTTAAGAAGCCTGTTTCCTTGGGTAGGAGGTTGCTCACCCTGAGCTATACAGATCTCTGGCAGACCAGCCGGATGCTGAATGCTCTCATGCTGTTGACAGGCACCTGCTCTTGGAGGCCCTGTGCTTGCTCTCCAGCCTTTCGGCATGGACATTGTGGAGGCAGCCTTTAGGCATGGACATCGTGGAGGCAGCCTTTAGGCATGGACATTGTGGAGGTAGCCGTTGCTGGAAGTATTTCAGCAGTGGCTTCTTTCGCCTTCTGGTGTTGCTGCTATAGCACTGGTTGCGTTGGTGTGGAGGCCTGATGAACGCCCGTGGTCCTCAGGAGGAATTATTTTCTGAATCTTCTCATGCGGTAGGAACAGCATTGCCCTGGGGCCTGGCAGCACATGGCACAGGGGCTCGTTCTCCCAGCCGTGAGGATGGGAGGCAGAGCGGGATTTCAGAGCTCGTGGTTTTCTCCCATGGTTTCTCCCATGGCAAAGAAGAAAAACAGCATACCATTTGTTGTCTTCATTTTTATAATGCATATTTTTCTTCCTTTGCTTCTTTTCTGGCCAATCTTTGTGAATGAAAACCTCTTTTTTTTTTTTTTTTTTTAAATTGAGCTACAGGGTTAAATGATGATTTTATCTGAAAGCAAAAAATCAGTTTTCAGATTCTTTGATCCCGCTGAATGGAATATTTGTCAAGCATGAAGTCAGAAGTATTTTATGTATGGGATGTTTTTTTCGAGAAAGTTTAATACATTTCTGATAAGCACTGGATAACTGAGGAGTTATGCAGATCTGCTGAGGAGTTTGAATCTGAACATCTGTTGCTCAGATTTTGTCATTCTGCTTCATAATGTTCTTCCTGTTTATTTTTCTTGCTATTCTCCAAGATTTAGTGGAGGATGTTGTCTCTTACTTTTTGGGGAATTTTAATAAATTCCATGAAGTCTGATGGGTGTCATTCTTCTGAACTGAATGCATCTCCCTGAGTTGTCGTCTCCCTCAGCAGTTGTTTTAAGAATCCAGTGAAAGGAGCTTGCGTTGTTCATCAAGAGGTATAAGTCAAAGCAGCACTTGCTCTTCAAGATAAAATAAGGTAAATTTAAAACAGAATTTGGTTACTTTTCAAGTAAAGTATAAAGTTAAATTAACATATTCCAGTGCAGTCTTTGCTTTCCAGGCTGTTCAGCATAGCTGTTTTCGTACAGTATCATCTAAAGTTATGTGAAAGAAACTGATTCAAAGATAAGTGACTATAAATGTTTCCAGGATGACTATGAACTCGTCACTGCTGGGTTGTTGATTACTGGTGAGAAAAGGTGAATTAATTGGAGACTCATTCCAATACCCTTTCTTTGCGTCTTGACCACTAATATCTCAAACTAGACCACAACCTAGCGTCTTGACCACTAATATCTCAAACTAGACCACAACCTAGCGTCTTGACCACTAATATCTCAAACTAGATGAAAAGGTTTCCGACTTCTACAAGGTTTGCAGAATGTGAATGCCCATTTATACACCAAAACTGGAAAAACCTCTGTCTGGTTAATTTTTCCTGATTAACTTATGGTTCATGCAATATCTACACTCAATTTTCATTGTAACGTCCGTGTGATGCTATAAAATAGGAATGTTCAAATTAGTTTATCTGGTTAAATTGGTCTCTAGTTGGACCCGTTCCTCTTGGGCCTATCATTATTACTGTTCAGCTAGGGGATGAAGCAAGCAGCCAGTGACCTGTCCACAGGATTAGGCTGCCTTGCAAAAAAGATGAAGTAATCAGAACACCTCCATCTGTTTTTCCCCTCATGAAGTTTTTACATCTTATATGTAAAACTAAAACTGTAGTGGTGGACATTTCTCTGTAAACGAAATGCAGTACAGCAAGAGTTTTGCAGCAGCAGGCATATTGACTCTTAAAGGACTATCTAAAAGGCTCTCAACACAAATAGACAAGGTGGCTGCCACAAAATATGCTCTTGCTGTGCTCTTGCTAATAATACTCTCTCATTGCTGTTACAATTTATATAACTACTGTTTTATATTCTGCGGGCCGGGACTTTGCTGAAAACCACAAGTGTAGATCTGAGTTGTTACAGCCTCCAGGAGGGAATCGCTCCTGCTGATAATCAGCCCCAAATCCATTTCCTGATTGTCTTGTACACGAGCTGCTCTGCTGCTTTGCATTGCTCCGAGACTTTCCTAGCCTTTGGACCGCTATCAGTGAGCGGAGAGAGAAGGGAAAAACTAAGTATATCTCTTTTCCTCATTTTTTTCTTGTGATGCCTCATAAATTTAATTCAGTCAATTAAAAGTTGCTTGTAGTCTGAAAGTTATATTTAATAACCCTTCAACTGTTCTGTTTTCTTTTCTAACAGCAAGAGTTCCTTGTGCTACCATTAAGTTTTTGTTTTCATATAGGGGATACCCATTAGTAGCTAATTTCTGTTAACCTCATGGGAACCTAATTTTTAACTTTAGAATGAAGCATAATTGCTACTACCCATAGCATATGAACAATTTAAGAAAAGTTATTGCCCCTATGTCCTTGTCTCTGTTGCTCTGACTGAATGGATATTGTATTCAAGCCCATGGAATTACATAGGTGCTTATGGCTGCTCTCCTTTATACCATAACAGCTGCTTTTGAACTGTCCATCTCAGCTGTAATACACTGCCTTCTCCTCTGTTCCTTCATATCCAGAATTCCTGATTGTTACTGATTTATTTTAGTTAAAAATGCAATGTCATTACTAGAGTTTTGGGTTTAAATGGTTGACTGCTGTTTTATGAGAAAGTGTGGTGGGTGGTGAGTGGGTCAAGAGCTTATGGGTAAGGATTGAAGGGCAGGTTAATAAGGAACATTGGTGTGGGTGTTTGCTGCAGGCCACCTGATCAGAAAGAGCAGGGAGATGAGGCCTTCTACAGAGAGCTGGAAGTGGCCTCATGATCACAGGCCCAGCGTTTCATGGGAGACTTCAGCCACCTTGATATATATTGGAGAAACAATAAGGTCCATTTGGAATTAAGCCTGGCAAGGGATGTCAAAGACAACATGAGGGTCTGCTTTAAATACAGCAGTAGCAAAAGAAGGACAAGGGAAGATGTGGGTCTGCTGCTGAAAGAGGTGGGTGTCCTGGTGACGGAGCAGGCAGAGTTACTGAGTTTGCTGCAGCCTTTGCTGCTAAGGCGAGTCCTTAGGAATCCCAGGCCCTGGAGACCAGGGGGAAAGTGTGTAGAAAAGACTAGTCTAGTTGGAGACCTGTAGCCAGTGGTGTCCCTGAGGGGTCAATACTGATTCCTCAGTGAAGGGCATGAAGGGCCAGATTGCACCCAGAAGCTCTGTCTGGACATGAGGCAAAACTGAGGTGACTGAGCACAGGAGCAGGCCCCAGAGAGGCTGGGGAGCCTTTTTCCTTGGAGATATTGAAAAAGTGTCTGGCCCAGTCCTGGGAAAGGTGCTCTGGGTGACCCTGCTTGAGCAGGGTTGGACTAGATCATCTCCAGAGGTTCATTCCAGGCTCAGCCATTCTGTGATTCTTGCTCTTTTATAAAATACTAGCTTTAAACGCATTAAGATTTGTTTAATGCCCCACATGTTAATTATAAAATGATGATTTTCAAAGACAGCCATAAGCATGAATTTTAAAATTAGTTTTGAAGTGCTACCCACAGATAATAAATTCTAGTTGTATTAACAGTAATTTACTATAACTGCAAGTAGAATTGATGCTTTCAAACACTAGTAAAGAAATTTATTGTGGCCTCGAGCTGAAAACTTTGCTTTTCTTTCTAACGTTTCTTAGGAGTCTAATGAAATATTTGCAAATAGCATTGAGATTTACCTGTGGGCTTGGTACTATAATTCCTTATGACAAATGTGGATTAGAAGAATGCATGGCAGCTTTTTAAAATGAAATAGGCATCTAATCATATACCTCATGCCCGACAGAGGTACTAGGAGGTCTGTGCTGCATGGAGGCTAATGATGGGTGGGAAGCTGCTGTAACATTATTTGTACTGAGAAATGCGCACTTTCAGAACACTTGCACATTGCTGAGTCTATTGGATTCCTGCTCTTTGCTGATGCCTCTGGTCATGAAAGCAATAAAAGGTAGTGCTTTGAGAATATCTTAGGTTTTAACTAGTACCTAATAATGCTTTTGGATCAAATTTTGGTTTAACAAAGACTTTTTTTTGGTTTTAAAAAGGGTACAGCTTGGATGTAATTTAAACTGCATGTGCTGAAAGTTAAACAGTTAATGTTTCAACTTAGTACATATTCACGAAGCTTGTAATAAATTTCAGGGTGCAAAAAATATTTCATTGTTTCTCAGATTATACTGTAAGTATAAGACTGTAACTATAGTGCAGAAGATTTTCAAGATGCCCTTTTTTTGTCCTCTAGTTCTTGAATACAGCCTTCGTTCCTTTTTGTTTTTGATGTTGTAGCATAAGAAAATTGGCTGAAAGATTGCTGTGTTTTAAGGCACTTTCTAAAGTGCCACTAGTTTAAAAAAAATCATTTTATAGAAATGACAGCTTGATGTTCTATGTATATCACTTCTTCCATCACCACTGTGTCAGCCTGAATCAGTTTATTTACCAATACAGTTATAGTTACAAGGATTTTTTATTTGGAGCTTACAAGGTCAAACATGTTGGTGGAAACCAAGCTGCGATTCAGCACCTTCCATTTTCCCTTTGAATTAGTGAGAATGAACTTCTTAGAGGCAGACTTTTTTTTTTCTCTTTTCTGCATGCTTTCAGGTAAGGATTAAAAGACTACTTTGCTGAGAATGAGGTATTTAAAGACTGTTATCCCCGTGCTCTGTGACTGCTGAGCTGATGGCTAGACCCACAATCAGTTTCTACAAATTATGTGTGAAAACAACAGCAAAGTTTATGTTGCTTTGATTAACTCTTAAGTTTGAAAGTCTCTCAGCTAATAAAAAGAGAATAGATTAGTACAACCGTGGGTTTGGCTACTTCCATTGCTCAGTGAATGTTGTCTAATGTGGAGTCGGGATCTTGTAAAATGAGAATTTATTGTTTGCTGCTTCTGGAGAAAAAGAAAGCTGATTTGTAAAAGATGGATTAAATCCTAATAAAATTTTTGAGAATGTTCAATGTAGCTGGCTTAAAGAAGAAAAAAAACCCTTCATTATTATACATTAATTGAATGAGGAAAATGACATTGATAAACAACTGATGGAAGAAAGGTTGAGCTTGAACTCATCAATTGTTCTCAGTTGTTCAGACCTTCGCCTGATGTTCTTGCAGAAACACTCCAAGTACAATTTGCTAAACCTCTGCGAGTTCAAATGGGACTTCAAGAACTCAGCTTCTTGTAGGCTTAGTTATTTAAAGCTTAATATGTCTTGAAATTGTATTGTTAGTCATTCAACAAGGAGTATAATTTTCATTCTTGTTCCATATCCTGGGAATTGTGATATAAACTCAGTTCATCTCTCAGTAGAACTGATCTCCTGAACAGCTATATAGATGGTAATTGCAATCTATGGTAAATGAATGCTGATTTATAGTACTCTTACATTCATTTTTCTCTTCCAAACTAATAAGAAGTTAAATTTACTGCAGTCTGCATATTAAATGTTATTATGTGAAGATAGCATACTTAACTGTTTTATTCCATATGTTTTTTTTACTCTTTTTCTAGTTATTTAGACATCATCAAGACTAGAATCGAATATATTAGAAATGAAATTATGTGTAAAGCCAGAATTTCATTTCATTTAGGAGTCATATGCTGTTGGACTAATTGCCCTTTTGTTAGAGTCTGTGCTTCTGAAAGGTCCTACGTCTGCAGGTAAATTTTTTTCAATATGCATTTTAATACATATTCTTGTTTTGCATCAAAACTCTTAATACTGGGAAAAGCAAATAGCCAATGTGCTTGTGCATTTTTCTCAGATGCAGATTCCAGATCAGTTGCATGGGAATGTATCAAAGCTTGAATATTTCTTCCTTGAGATTTTCTGCAAAGATGCAAGGTTTGACTCAAGGAACAGGGATCTCAAGTCCAAAACTGTTTCCCAACAGAACCTTGTTTTCTGGCAGCTAATTCAGAAAGTACTTTCTGAGTACCCAGAAAGTATCCATTTTATCCTGGAAGTTCCCGAGACACTTGCTTTGGTAAAGAGTGATTTTATTTCCCTTCTCATTTGTACTGTTCCTAAGATAAGTGACTCCAGTTTCTTCTCCCCTTCTTCATAGACTGTGTTTTTGAGATAGCTGATGATCCTTGCTGCTGCTCCCCTCTGGTGTCCCTGCAGCCCATCCACATGGACCTTGACCTGCAGCACTCAGGTTAGTTGCGATGCTCTAGATGACACCTCACTGTCGGTGAGGGTGAGAAATGCATCTATGGGCCCTACCTGTGGTGATCATGCTGCGCTTTCCTGGGGCAGCTGATCATGCTGCCCTTTCCTCTCTTTGTTCCTCAGATCCTCTTCTTTAAGGTTCTTTCTAATACGTCACTCCTGTTTTCTACCTGAGCTGATGATATTTTCCTTCTGTAGAAGCTGACATGTATCTTTTGCAGCAGTTCAGTTGAACATAATTAATGCACCAGCATTAGTGAATATCATACATGTCATTGATGGCAATGATAAACCCTAGATAGCTCTTATCGTGACTTCTGTGTCATCAGTGATCACTGGGAGAGAATGCTTTCTGTTTGACTGTTCCTCTTTTTATTTTTTTAAACAATGTGCAAACTGAAGTTATAGATTTCTGATTCAAGTCAAAAGTTTCAACATATGAGAGAAATTAAATAACATGCTATACGCTTGTAATTTCACCATGGACTTCTGCCCAGAAAATATAAAGTCCTAGGGAAATAATCTCATTAATTTAACTCACAGTTTATACAGATTTGCACATGGGCTCATTCTTTTCTTTCTGGGTCTGGTATGTGAGGCTGCAAAGAAGTTCAGCAGTGGACTGATCTCCTGGTTGCCCAAGAGACAAGTCCCCACTTATCAGCCCAGCCAGCCTGGGCTGATGAGGAGCCCGTGCGGACCCTGCCACGCTCTTGCTGGGATCCTCCTTCTGGTCTGCAGCTGCCAAACTTACCCTGAGGGTGACTGCGACACTCAAATTCAATTTGAGAGAGACCAGGAGGGTAACAAAGTAATGAATGCTGTGACCTGCCTAATGATCAAGAGAATACTGTGTTAAACACATGCAGCGAATGCTTCCTGCAGTAATTCTATTGTTTAAGAACAGGTTGTTTGTGTAGTGAGTTTGTGTACACAGAACCATCTATCAAAGAGAGGTGCCCTATTTGAGTGATTCTTGGATGCTTTACTGAACAAGAGAACTACCGATGTTTATTGCTTTTATTGCTTACAAGTGGTGTTGTTTTTTCCTTTCCTAATTTCCAGTCTTTTTGTGTTAATTGCTGCCTTTTTAATTAACCCTTCTGCTGCATATCCATTGCATACTTGCTGTTCGTTAATGAAATGTCTGGAAGAAGCCCTGTTAGGCTTGCTGGGTGATCGGGAGGCAGCTTGGTGGGCTGGAGAGCCTTGGGGGCCGGGGGATGTCTAAATTCTTTCCCCCCTCTTCTTCCCATGGATAAAGAGGTGCCTACATTTTGATGACGTGAATCAGCCACTGACAGCCTCCAGGAAATGATTGTTCATCCTCTGGGAACTTGGCCGTTCCCATATTTTTGTCTTAAAGAGCTACATCTAAGTCTATAACAATTTTGTGAGCCAACATCAGATCGTTTAAGCACTAATGCTCTTAAGCAACAGATGAAGTATAACCATTAATGGTAAACAAGCAGGAGAAAACACGTTGATGTATTTAAGGTGCAGAACCTTGTTTCTTTTCTCCTGTGCTATTCCTTATTTTTTCTTATAAAGCCAGAAGAAATGATGGATAGCTTGACTTGCTAATACAATGAAGATCAATGCAATCTCCAAACACAAAGGTTGAATGAACAACATAATTATCCTCCATTTTGTTGGTGCAGGCAGTAGACTGATTTCAATTAGCAGTTTAAATTGAGAGGTAACTGTAGAGAAGTCGGTGGCTTTCCTTCCAGAGGAGATTTGTTCAATATGATTCCTCTGCTCGTCAGTTTAGACAAATCAGTTACTCTAATGAGTAACAATAATAGATTAATTGTTTAAACTCATTCAGTAAAATAGAAAGAAGCTGTAGAACAGATGGTAGCACGTGGATCCCTCCAAACATAAATACTATTTTCTTCCTGCAGCCCCTCATAAGAGAAGTCAGGGTTTTTGATGTGGGAAGGAAAGAGTGACTTGGATTCAACTGGAAGCTGATAAGGAGCAGCATGTTCATAGCAGGCATCTGAACAATTTCTTCTTCTGTTTGGCCAAAAAGAGTCTTATCTGCTGGGAACCATCCAAAAATGCAAAATGAGCACGGTGGAGTCCAATACATGGGGCTCTGGGCTGCACCTCTCTGCAGCCACCTCCTGCTTCCCTTTGCAGTGGGCTCTGTGGGTGCGTTCCCCAAGGGAACTCACTGCAAAAGTCAGGAGGAGATTAAAAACTCCTGCGTGTTGTTGTTTCTGCAGTAACTAGTACTGCATGGATTGCTCTTTAAATTGGGCAGTCCCACCGAACTGCAGAATTTTGTGTTCACTTGCTCTTTGTGCCCTGACATGTTTTAGCAGTTAACAGTACTCTTGTGCAGTATGGAGGATCCATGCCCGAGTGATTTAGGAGATCTAAAAAATCAGAGCTCAATTTTTAGTTTCTGGAGGCAGCCTATTAGTTTCTGGGAGGCAGCTCACGATATCTGTGCTGTGTTTTTGCAGTGGGATTGCATGGAAATGGTTTTGCTTTTCTTGTTTTCCTTGCAGGATCAGGAGCCTTGAAGGAGAATAACTGAAGTGAAAGATCAGCTCATTCACTGAGCTGATCAAGCTGTGGCAGGAGTCAAGTTTTCAAGTATAAGTATTTGGCATCTTTTATTATAGCTTTTTAGAGAGATATGAAGACATAGCAAGGCCTTGATAATGAAAAAGAGAGTTTTAGCTCATGTACACTTTTGTATCCCAGTACTTCCAACTCTGTGAGTGCTATTTGTACACTGCTAAATGCTTCTCTCTCTTGATTTCATTTTTCTCCTGAGAAAAAGTGAATGCTACAGTACTTTTCAGAGCAATTCACTAATGTGCATCCTGCACCTAACGCTTTATTTTCTTTCTCATTGGCTTGGCAAATATGCAACTTTCACACTGATTGCTGACCTTGCCACTACCCGTCCATTTAAAATCTATCCAGAGGTGCATTAACCGACAGTAACAAAATGAATGCTGCTAATTCTTATAATCCTAGCTTAGTGCAAATGTTAATAATTGCCCTTATTATCTTGTCTCTTCTTGCTTAATTGTTTGTAACTGAAGGGCGTGCTATATGTTGTTTGCTTTCTTTTCTAAGTGATCTTTGGTGACTGAGGAGACATTGGTCATATTTCAAGTCCATCTTGGATATTTGTTGGCAGCTTTTGGTCATAAGCTCTTACACTGGGATAGTTTTTAGAGTATCTTGCTAGTAGATACAGCTATTCCTACAAGGTTCTCTTGTATTGTACCCTTAATCTTCATCATTTGTATTCTAATGCACAAATTTTCTGATGTTTTTCAGTAATGTCCAGATTCATTAGGAGCTTTTTCCTCTGTTGCTAGAGTACCTCTGCAGTATGTACAAAAGCAGAGGTACTCTAGCTTTTGTACATGTAATGAGTACTCTAGGTACTCATTAACCCTCCATTGAAAATATTGTCTTCTTTAGGACAATACTCTTCAACTTGCAAAACTGATGAGCTCATTTTGCTTAATTTTTCTGTAGCCTGATCAAAGCAACTTTTTAATGTTTTCTTGGTCCATTAGCACTATGAAATTGCTGCTGACAGTATCAGCCAATTAACAACTTGTTAGTCTGCTGTATTGTTTCTCAAGCCAATGTGACAGAATGACAGGCTACTGTACTAATTATCTTCTTTATAAGTAGAAAATTGCTCCTGTTTGACAAATATTTTAAGTTAAAGAAGTAGAGACATGGACATCTGGAAACAACCTTACACATGCAAGGATGTATCACAAAGGATTATGGCTCAGGTAGCTGGTAATGGGAGGAAGGTCCTTTCACCTCTTTGTATCTCAGAATACTACTTAGGTAGAAAGGATGAAATGATTTTTAAAAGCTTTGGGTGAACACAAGGTTAAAAGGAGTGGTTCATGAACATCACCTTGTGCCAGAAGAGGTTAGGCTAATATTTGGTGCAGAGGTTTATTTGCTTGAGGAAAAGCAGAGTTTCCCTCTAAATTTGTTGCTCAAAGCATCAGCTCAACCCAAACAGGTTTGCATCTCATACCTCATGAAAAGACTGCTTTGTTCTGGTGGTGAATCTAGTGAGAACCTAGATTCAGAAAAGAGGCAAAGGTGTGTGTGCAGCTGATGAGGAAGGAGGTACTGGCATTGGCAAGGGATTTGCAGCTCAGTGCCAGGAAAACAAAAATCCACCTGCAAGATGGTTTAAGCCTCGCATCAATACTTCTTTCTGAGCCCAGGCAGAGGCTTAGCTAGTCTCTCAGAGCTGCTTTTGGAGCAGGGCTCTCCTGGGCTGATGGGCCCTTTGCAATCCAGGGGGTTACGATGCACTCGTGTAGCTGGGGGTTTCTTGTTGCTGTCACAGTAGGCTGGGACCTAATCGATATTTGTGATTTGCTTCATATCCAAGACAGATCCAGCAAGGATTTAATGAAGTTTTCTGAGAGAGTGAAAAAGGAAACTTTCCACATTGTTACAGTGAACAGCATAGGTGAATGATACGTGCAAATCCATTTTTTAATAGACTATGAGCTTCCTGCATCACTGAGAGAGGGTCTAAATTCCAGAAGACAATGCCAAATGACTTGGGCAAAATTGTATGCTGCAAGAATTGGAAAGCACAAGATGGTTAAAGTGGTTTCTGTGGAAATTATAGGACTGCTGCCATCGTTTTGATCATCACAGATGTTTACCTTTATTTTTTTCAATTCTTTTAAAACCTATTCCCCCCTCTTCCTCCTGCAGTAAAAGTTCAGAAGTAAGATGTCTTGCAATCAAAATGATAAATAGTCACTAGCAACCTTGCAAAAACATTTCTGTGAATTTTGTACTCCTCTGCATCCTGCCAGAGCAGATTTGGAAAGCAGAATTGGGGAAGTTGAGGGGAATTGCTGTGTTCTATGGCAAAAGAGAATCTCCATCTCCCCTCCTAACACTGGGGCACAGTTTTAATGCACAAGTTGAGTGGTTTTACATGGCTAATGATAGTCCCCTATCTCTGGTAATTCTGATTGAGCCTATCCTGTTTCCTTGCATCAGGACTTGGCTGATTTCACGGGCGAAATCATTACAGTTTGGAATGCCTGGAATTTCTTTTTCTGTCTTGAAAGAGTGCAGCTGAAATGCTGTGTTCTCATCTGAGCACTTTAGAGCTGCAAGGAGGTGGGAGAGGCAGCAGGTATTCACCGAAGAGCAAGAAAAATGATGAACAGACTAGGGAGATTGATAACTTGACATGTGAAAAAATACTAAGGGAGCTAAATATGTATTGCCTGCCCATCTGAATGACAGATAAAAAAAATTCAGGGAGCTTTCTTGAATTGATTGATTAGGTGAAATGAATAAAACAGATCAAAAGAATTATTACCTGCTGGAACGCAGGGGCGCTGTGATTTTGGATTATATCAGCAATATGTGGCCTGTATCTCATCTCTGGCAGTGTGGGTAGCTAATGTTCCCCCCAAAAGATGCAAAAAATCTCATATGGGTAATTATAAAATCATCTGTCGAAGGAGGAGAGTTTATGGTTTTCTTAAGTCCATGAAGAATTAGGGTGGGGAGACTGAAAATACTCGGTCAAAAGTAACTTTGATTAACTTTTACTGAGAGCTTTAAGAACTAATGAACATGCACATTTTGAAAATAGTGTCCTTAAAGCCGTGTACTTTTTGTATAACTCTCTCCAGTGAGGCTGTGAAGGAGCTCGCTGTCTGTACTGCCACCAAACTGCAGATAATTCACCAGGAAGTGGAGAGCACAGCTCTAACAAGGATCTTTGTTTGCTCCTTTACAATTCTTTAGCATACAGAGCTATAACATTTTGGGAAGTAACTGCTGAGAATTTGCTGTAAAACAGTTCAAGAGACCCACACTGTGACTCCAGATCAAACCATAACGATAGCCCCATAGTGTCTTAGATTGTCCTTTCGGTGAATTCAGATGCCAAACTTGCAGGTTCCTAGTCCTTGCTGGTTCTGGGCTTGTTCAGTATTCTGTCTGCATTTTTGTTTTATATTTTAAGTCAATCACATGCCATAATAGGCTATTTGTCACCACAGACATCTGTATACATAAAAGAGAGGTAGGTACTGAATACGCGCTTTTAACAGTGTTCTGAGCATTGCCAGTAATATATTATTTTCTTTTATCTCCTCTGTATATCTTGCTATCAGAGGAGTGTCACTGAGTGTATCCCCGTTCAACAGAATGGATACTAATCAGCTGTTAAGAAAATGAGATATTACACAGGTGTAAGAATAGCTGCTAGATAGAAACTCCTCTGTAGAAGTATAATTCGTAAGTGTCATCTTTATTCAGCACTTCACAATTGCAAGAAACAGAGCACTGAAGAAAATCTAACTTTAGGTGTGTTTTCCAAGTCAAAATGAAGACAGTTTACATATTTAGAAGTTATGAAGAAGTTATTTAGAAGAGTGACAGTAGCCTGTAATGCCTGGACCCCAGTATGGATTTCATGTAGGACATATAGTCTAGATCTTGTGGGCCAGCTTTCTGAAGCCATTTAGACTCTTCGATTATCAGAATTTTCCTGTTTGCAAGTACTATTTTTTGTTGTTTTGGGGCTTTAAGTGGCAGTTCATATGTAATTTTGATCTGTATATTTAAAAATCCTATGAATATCTCCTGGAATACTTGCATAACTTTAGAACCTTGTCAGACTGAAGAGGAATATTGAGTGAGTCATCACAACTGAACCCAGCTGATCCTGAACAAGGAAGAGAGGTGACTAATAATTTGGAGATCATTTGAAGTGTAAGGCCTTTCATTCTGGTTAATGAGGAGCAGCAGGTCAGTTGAGAAGCCCTCATTGCCCATGAGCTAATGTGCACTGGGAGGAAAGGCCCTCACCTGGAGTCAGCCAGGCATGGGAAGGGTGGGCGAAGCTGAACCCCTGTCACCCGTAGCCGAGATGTGCTCCCTGCTTGTGTTTAGCCATTTTAGAGCGGCACAGTTTGCTGCTGACTGAAGGTTTTACTATTCTTTAGAAATTGTTGATCCCCCTGATATTCTAGATGAGATAACATATCTGTTTTGTCATATCTGAGTTACTGTAAAAGAGCTTCTCAGTGTTTCTTTTAGGGTGTTTTCTATTTTTAAACTATTAATCCTTATCCATTACTTGTCAGCCATCTTCTTCATCCACTAACTGGAAGAATTTAACATTTTCACTGCAGATTCTCACTTAGCCCTAACATCTTAGAGCTAACCTATGTCTCTTCCTGTCCTAGGCTTTTCCCTTGCCCAGGTGGGAGGACCTGCAGCTGCTCAGGAGAACCAAAGCAGCCTTTTCCTGGAGTAGCAGTAACTGAGCAACCCTTGTCTGTTGCTCCAAGCCATGTTAAACTTCTCCAGGTATTCCCACTCCCATTAAGGTCTCTGAGCAAATGTTATCTGTACAAGAGTGAGAGCTGCTTGGTAGTCATCCAAAGAAGGGTTGTTAAGCCTCACTTTGGTTTTGGCTAGGCCCTCTATCCATTCTGCAAGACTCACATGAACTATTTGCTTGCATTTTGAGTTCCTGCTAGTAGCAAATAATCTCTTTCAGGTATCTCCATGGAGACAGATCTTTGGGAAGTTGTGATCTGCAGCAGAAAAGAGCATTTAAGTGTACAGCCCATATAGGGACCACATTGATCAGAACAGTGTCTGGAGCCAGCTTGGCCTGCTGAAGGTATAGTATTGTGCATGATGACTGTACAGAATATAGAACACATAGCTCAGTCCTAGCTGAAGTATCTTCTTTCTCTCTTAAATATGATTATTGCCATTTCCAGTGTTTTTGGAGGTAATCCCATTCCTACTTTGACCTGACTAGTGGCAGTTGTACACAATTCCTCCACACAAAATTAAAAAACAAATGGGCATCTGGAGAGAGTATCTGTCCAGGGGACTCTCTCCTGTTTTCCAAAGCATTTTAGCCCTTTTAGAAATTACATTGGTGAAATCTAATAGTGTCTGGCACCTATTGTATCACAAAGGGTTAAAACCAATTTTTTTTTCCTGTGCATTCAAGCATTTTGGGAGAGAACTGGTGTTATGAGATCAGTGTCACACAAGGGCACCCAGCTTCATTCTACTTGAGAGAAAACAGCGTATTTGTTCCTTCAGCTAATCAAGGCTTGAGTTATGTCCTCTCTCTTCTCCTCTGGTTGCCTGAGGAGAAAAGGCCTCTACTTGACAAAGAAATGTGTGAGTGACAGAGAGGTGTTTCAGTGGTTCAATTTGGCTCCAGTCACCTCGGTATTCTTCACGAGAGCTGTGGGCTTATTTTTTTCCCCTCATGTAGAGGGTAGGACAAAAAAAGAAGGTAGCATCTGGAATATAATGGTTTAATTTTGTTTACCTCTGTGCAAGAAGCAGACAAGCTTCAGGTGGCTCTGTTTGCTACTGATAAGTACATAAAGTTTTAGATGTGTGAGCCCAAAATAAGGAGTCTGTGCCCCAGAAGAATGTGCTCTTTATTATAAGAATAATACTCCTATTTGATACAGGATGTTGAAAACATCATTAGTTTTTTTGACTTCATGTTTCCAGCCATAGCTCAAACAATATGGCAGAAAGACCTCAGGCAACATAGATTAAATTGAAGGAAAGAAATTTCTGATTTGAGCCCAGTTTAAATTTCAGTATTTGTTTTGGTCTCCTTTTGATATGACTTGTTAAACTATATGCAGATGATTTTAAAAATATCCTTGAGCTGTTTTCCTCTTCTCACTAACTGTCCAATACTTTCAGCTGCCTGCTGGCTATGGAAGGAAACTTTTCCCTTTTAATTAAATCATCGAGATCGCCACTGAAGGCTATGAGCTTGGTCGGAGCTTGTTTTCCTTTGAGTTGGCCTCTTGGCAAGTATGACAAACGTTTGTGTGGATTAATAGGGACCTGAGTGCTTCCTAACACCTCCCAGGAAAGCCAAGAGGAGTTATTCCTTGGTAAGCAGGTTCCTGCAGTGCATGGCATTGCACTTTCCTCTTGCATTTTGGCCAGTGGGTATTGACCAATCATCAGCAGGGACATGCTGCTCACCAGGAGACAGCTCCTAGCTTGGAATACCCAGCCAAACCACTGCCCTGTTCCTTGTGCTTAATATATGTAGCACAGGTAGTCCTGAGGTGAACAGGAGTTTTCAAGGATAACAGTAGAGAAAACAAAGTTGTTTTCAAGTGTGACAACGTCATACTTTTAATGGTTTGGGGGAATTCTCTCTGTCTGATAAGTCCGTTTATCTTCATTAATTTCCATGACTGCTATTTTGGTGAAAGAACAATAGATGAGAAGAAAACTGCATAATGGCTTAGATGGTAGATTGTCCTGGCAGTAGCTCAAGTGGACCTGCAACATTTCATACCGGAGCACGTGACATTCAGTATGTGAGTGAGTCTGTTTCTTCTAGGGTAACCCTTTTCATTTTCTAATGTGATGAATGGCATGAAAGAGTCTAATGTAATCTGATCATTTAATTCAAAACAGATTAATCTTCTATCTAATCAACACCCAGGAGCACGTAAATCAGTGAGTACCTGATCAGAATTAATTGCACTTGAATGATAGTGTATGTGCCCTAGAGAAGCTTCTGGGTTTGTGAAGGAAGCATGATGAGCAGTACAAGACAAACACGTGAGAATTAGGTTCTCGGCTAAGCTTCACCGTTTTTTTCTTAATTTTATGAAGCTAATTAATACATGTATTTTTTCAGTGCAGTAAGATTTACAGCGAGCTGATAGCCTACTAATCCATAGCACACCAATCCATAACACAGAACAAAATTTACTACAAGCACCTGGGGATCGTATCTCCGTCCTTGTTACTGCTAAAGCAGATAGAAATACAGTATTGATTATATCTTTTTGAGGATAACTATGTGCCCATTTTGTAAGGGAATGTATCATATGCATGGAATAAGGTACAGGATACCTGCAGGAGGCCTTTGCATGAACTTTGGTCTCTGCTTAGAACCATGGCTGTGCTAAAGGGCCCAACTGACTGGAGAACCTAGTTTTACTTAAATAGAGCTCCATGGAGCAAGGGGGTAGATGGGGCATCCAAGGCTGAGTGATCTCCAGAGCTCCCTTTGAGCTGAAGCTCCTCTGTGGTTCTGCAATGCAGTCTGTGTCAGGGACCAGCCAGGTTCATACATTCTTTAATCAGAAATTTTCTTATTGCATATATTTCAGAAAAAAAAGTGTTGAGATTGTCAGTGTAGAATAGCAAATGATATGATAACCTCTAAGTTGAATGGAATAAGTTAGTGCCAATGATATTTATTCTAGAAGCTCATTAAAAGTACTAAATAAATAATTTACAGTGCTTCCTTTTCGTTCTCCATGAAGCCTAATTTCATGAAATACAGATAAAGAGGAATGTGGAGAATTTTACTGGGATTCAATGTGGGATTTTCTGTAGAAGAAAAAAAAACAACCTCTATAGGTAAGTAGCCAGACAAAAAAGGAAAACTGGTGGAGTGTCAGTGTTTGTTCAGCTAAAGTAGAGATTTGATATAAATACATGCAAATGCAAATTGTAGGGTATGAGTCATTTGAGTATAAGTTTATAAGTTTAAGAACTGGCTTGACTGAAATAAGCAAGTCGTGTATAGGTATAAATTAAGTTTAAAGAACAGATGGCAGCTTTCTAAAACCTCTGGAACTTATATAGCTGAATTTTTCATTGTTTTATAAATTCTGTAGATAAAGAACACAGTGAGGTAATGTTTGAGGTGTGCATTTTTTGGTAGCATGCCCACATACTCTTTGAGGACTAACATGGACTCGAAAAAATTACTGTAAATGTGGGAAAGAGGAAAAATTACCCAGCCCCAAAGGAATGCCATATTCTTTCCGAAGTCATGAAATGAAAATAGATTTTTGGGGGGAGAAGATTTATTTTTGTTCAGAGTATATTCAGAGAGCCATTTTATAAGACTGAATTACAGCTTTTGATATGAAATTGTAGGCACACCAAATGTATATTTGTTAGATAACAGTAGGTAGTATTTCACTGCTGGCATATTATCTGCAGTGATGAAGCGCATGGATAAGGAGGAGATGGCAGCACAGACGAGGTGTTCATGCACTGTGGGAGCTTCCTTGTGCACATTCTTCTGTGTATCTCTTAATCATCTCTACTGGGGAAAGCAACAGGAGCTCTTGCCCTGAGACTAAGGTTAATTTGCACTTTTATCTCAAAGGCACATGTTTCTGTATGAGGCCTGGACCGCGTATGGCATGATTAATATAATTCCCCCTGTTCCTCAGCTTCTTCACTGATCCTTCTGAAGTCAAACCATCACTTTAGGCAGAAGTCTTGGAAGGCTTTTGGAAGCCCTGCGGTGCGATCTCTGCTTTGGGATCCTCACTTCTCAGGGGTCTCTGGCTGACAGATGGGCTCCCCATTTCTGTGAGTCACTCATCACCATTGCTGTTGTCTCCCTCAGGGAGTGGATGTGAATTCTCCTGGATGTGGAATTTGTGAGGAACCGAAAATCTTTTATAGTGGATCTCAAGGTCAATCAGAGTGAAGTGCAATTATCCATTCCCTAGCCAGAATCACTTATTTGTAGGAAAACATATGCTGTTCCTTTTGAATTTACACTGAGAAAGGGATATACCTGAGAAAGGGTTGTGTGGCGGCATCTTTTGAACAGGGATGTGCAGAACTGTGGTCTTCTGATGGCCTTCGACCTTGACTCATACACAACTCCAGTCTTCACGTGATGGCCTCTGAGTGGCCGTCTTTTGGGAAAGGGGTGAAGAGACCCCCTGCAGAACCAACAGTGCCGAGTATGTTCCCAGTGCCCTTTTGGGAGCACATGGTGACGAGCGACCTCCATTCCCCCTCTGCAGCTTTTGGGGACTGCAGAACGTAGTTTGCTTGCTTTGGACCACTTCTATTTGCAGCCTGGCTCTTCCTCACCCTTTTTACAAAGGGCCTGTCAGTTGTGCTGAAATACAACTTCCCTCTGAGAACATGACAAGAAATGAAATACTCCTGGCTTTTATCCACTGACAGAGAGGCAGCCACAGCCACTCTCTTGATCTTACTTGATTAAGTTGAAGTTTTGATAAGTCGAAGTTGAAAGTCAGCCCTCCTTGTGCCGGACTCAGAGCCGTGGTTGCTGTTGCTATTACAGCTGCTGTCAGCTCTGTCCTTCTCCTTTATGACTGTTGGGCTTCCATCATTTAATATTATTTGCTCTGGACCAGTTTCATTTGATTACACTCCAGGACGTTTGTTATTTCACACACAACCAAGGAACACAGCTGTGTACCCCTGTCTCTGATGGAGAAATGAACTTTGTGGCAGATCTGTTTCCCACCAGAGGCAGCAGAAAGGATGTTTCTGGTTTCAGGGGGACTGCAGCAGAGGATGCGCTTAGGTTATTAAAAGTATCCTCTGCATCTTGTGGACAGGCACAAGATTGCTTTGCATTAAGCTCATAAAGTGCGTGAACAAAGTCACAGTGGTGCTGAGCTGAGCTAATGAAGCTTGTGGGGTAGACGATAGTACCTAATTAATCTCAGCCCTGTGCTGAGTGTTTTCAGGGATCTTCTTGTTGCTTTGGAGCTTGTTTTCATCTTCATGCAAACAAATGGACAAAACTTTAGAGGCAAGTGCAGCCTCTCTTCATTGTTGCACATCGTGGCAGAGATGTCTTAAATTCTGTGACAATCAACCTCAAACCCAGTGTACTAATAGGCATCAAACAGAGCAATTTACTAATAAAACTTAAAAAATAAACTGTCATTGTCATCCAGGGTGGTTTAAAGCAAGGTGTTGGCATGGCCTGCAGTGTGCAGGTTTGCTGCCGAATGGCTTTCTGCCCCAGTTCCTTCCATCTGCTGGACAGCATAAAGCTTTGCTTTTAAGCAAACTCAAGGCTTTGTGTGATTACAGCAAGCAAAGTTCTGCCAATTCCGGGAGAGGCAAAATTCTGGAGCACTGAATATACTGAAACAGCAGCGAGATTCATTTCACCCTTCACAGAGTTCATCATTACTGTACATGTATTCCCTCAGCAGGAGACAATAGCAACCAAAAGCAAAATAATTGTTTCTCCGTGTAGAGGAATGCTCTAAGAAAAGGCCCTGGGGACTATTCTAAGCAAGTCCAATTTTTCTCAACCATATCTAGAAAGAGTAGTACCATCTGCTTTTATCACACAATTTACCCAGCTCCTAACCACAGACAGAATATAATAAAACCTGCTGCCCCCCTCCTGGGAGACCATGTCTTTTAAAGAGGATTGGTGACCCCACTAGTCCAATTTGCTTTGAAACTATTGCTGTGATTTTGGAAATTCTCTGTATAGGGAAGCAATGTGCAAAGAAATATAGAGAAGCTGCTTTATTTTTCACTGAGTTCTTGCTTTGTTCCCCATTATCTAAAAGTATTTTTCATTTAAGGCAGGAGATATGGTATATGTAAAAGGAAAGAAAATGGAAGTTCACTTCCCCTGGTTCTTTGATTGGGGATAGCAATAGAATAGTGCTTATTATCTGTGAGATATTTAAAGGTGCTTTCAAATAATCACACACTTCAGTGTGAACTGTACAAATCCCTTAACAGATGGACAAATCTGGCAATATAAAGGTTATATTTAAATTGATTACATATACCTGCAGGACAGAGATGCAAAGAAGAGCTAGTAAAAGCACAGTGGAAGATGGCAGACAAGGGCTAGGTGTGTTTTGGTAAATGTTTTGCAGGAACTCTAGTCTAAAATAAGCAGATGACATTCCAGGCTGTTATTTTACTTCTGAAATCCTTGGGGAACTTCATAAATCTTTAATTTGAGAAATTAGTCTGAGAATGTCAGAAACGAGGGTTCTGACTAGGGTTCCCTAGGCAGCGTGGATACATTACCCTGTATATACTGAAGTCAGGTAGTATTCAGGTTGTGTAGTTGTAGGGTCTCATAAAACCTATAAATCTCTACCTGGTTCTGGTGTCATTTTAGCCCAGCATCACTCTTTGCAGATGGCTGTTGTGTTTGTCAATATAGTGATGTTTAGTCAACATTTTACAAAGCCAGCAAGCTTAGTTAATCAGCGGCATATTCAGCTGGACAGACTCTTTCAAAGGTGCTTTTTGAAAACTTCCTTGCTCTACAGGCAGCTTTGGTCCGTGGGCAGCCACACGGTGTGGGCTGCTGCTTTTCCATGCACATCTGGATCTGTTGCTCTGGCAGGGCAGGAAAGGTGTCAGGAGATTCTTTCCTGCCCTCTTCGGATTGCAAAGCAGAGCTTCCATGTGGAAAACCTATTTCTCAGCGAGCATCAGCTCCAAGTTTGCCATCAGTAGCTCAGGGGATCACAGTCTTCAGCCTGATGCGTTTGACTCTGTGTTTTGGGTGTGTGCAGGGTCATGCTGCAGTGGTGACAGAGGATCTTTCCCAGGATGTGGGACGCATTTGCTCTCCCCTCTCATCTGCTGCTGCCAGTGCCCATCTCCCTGCTCCACAGGGGTTGGCTCCATTTGCTATGCGGAGGGAGGATGTTTCACACTGGATCTTGCTGTGGGTTGGGGCAGAGAGCTGTGTCATCAAAGTCCAGCACCTGAAAATTAAGGTGTCGTTGAGGAATTTGGGTAATATTGTCAGTACTGAAAGCAGACACTTATTTTAACTACCCAGCTGCATCCAAGCACTTCAGAAGTCGGAGGTAGCTGGTCGTGTTAATGCTTCTTTTCTGGTGGAGAAACTGTTCTGGTCAGCTGCGAGGTCAGCGTGTTCGTTCCCCCCACACGTATGTCAGTGTCAACGTGTGTGTCAGTGTGTCTTGAACCCACACAACTGAAACATAATGAGGCTCCTAGATTTCTTTTTCTGAGTGTTCAGCAGCTTCACCCTGCAGAATTGATGGCTGGAGCCCCAGACTGGAAAAGTCAGCAGAATATTTTAGACAAATCTATTTACCAGGATGCTAAGACATTGCGAGAAGCTCTTACCTAGGCTGCAGTCAATATTGTTTGATCTTTGGTGGCATATTTTAAGGTATTTCTCTAAGAAGTTCTATTCAAGGTGTCTACTTCCAAACCCTTAACCTTTCACGGCGTATATTTTTAATAACAAAGCCTGAAAGTGAGGGGATCTTTTTTTCCATATAAAGGTCACAAATCAATGTTTTATTTTAACAGGTTTGTCATTCTTTTCTTGAGGTTTTATTTAGCAAAAGCCCTTGCAATTCTAGCAGCGTATGATAAGGAAAGAAGCAAGGCAGTGAAATTACGACACGTATTGCCAAATGACTCTTTAATTAGGAAGTAAGTGTTTTTCCATTCCTATAACCTCTGGCATTCAGAGCTGGGGAACAGCCAAGTGAACGTGGCATACGGAGAAGAAGGATGTGGCATTCATGAGAGGTAAGATTAAGCGTCCAGTCAAAACAAGTCAAAATGATAAGGTTAGCATATGCCATTCCTTCCTCCCGTGCCCCCTCCCGGAGATCTCCCTCCTGGGAAAACAGCTTGCTTCCGAGCCGAGGAGCTAGAAGGTATTAATAAACAACACAGGCCTGATTTCAGCGTATTAAGAAGTGTTCAGTCAGATAATTACCCTTAATTATTAATTCTTTTTCACGATCAGCTTAGACGGCAATGGTGCAGAAAAAGCAAATGGTTTGATATTTGCAATCTGCCTCATTCTTGCAGCCCATTCAGCACTAGCGTTCAGCACCTAGTGATTCAGCTCTTCTGTGTTTAACAGAAACTTGTAGAAATGGCAAAACAGCTGCTTTTGTAAAATTGCTTACCTTCTCCTAACTTTCTAGTCACTTTTCTTAATATACAATCAGGCTTGATACACCCTGGAGACATAAGTCTCTTAACAACCCCTATGGTCTGACACGCTGCCTGAATTTTACTGCAACTTTACCAGTAAATTGCAATCTGCTTTTTTATTTTCATTTTAAGATGTACCCGGCCAATTGCTTAGTAAAGTTCTGCAATTCCAAGAAATAAACTGCAGATTAGTTTTAAATAAATGTTTCCGCAGTGCCTGATGTACAGCAGTGTAGCAGCAGGTGAATGCGCGTCAGAATTGCTGTTCAAGTCATTTCTGTGCTTGGGAGCGTGTCTGGTTCTTGCAGGTAGGTGGGACTTGCTGTCTCCTGGTTGCCAAAGGCCCTATTCACGTTTTTCTTATACTCAGGATTTTTCTTCCTTGATTTTCCTTTGGAACTGTGGCTTTGAACCTACCTAAATTCTATTTACAGGTTCCATCACACGATGACTGCCTGGAAGCAGCGCTGCTTTCAGTGAAGCCTCCCAACTCCTTTTCCAAAGAAACCACTGTGGTGAAGCATTTTCACTGAGTATTTTATGTTGTATAAGATGCACAGAGATACGGAGTCATATTCTGCCAAATGCCAGAATGGAAAGTTTTAGGATTTTTTTTTTAGCCTTTTGTCTGGTATTTTTTTTTTTATCAGGCCTTAGTTTTGATTAGGGCATCTCAAATGTTTTGGTCACTTTTATTCATGCTAATGCTTCACTAGCACAAAGTGCCTGGGCTTTTGCCAAAGTGTGAGATTGACTTGAATTTTGAAAATGTGGCGCAATTCTAATTTAAATAATTCTCCTATGGGTTTGGATTTCATAAGAGGAATTGATTAGGCTCTGATTGTACAAAAGCTATTGAAGAATTGATGAATTAAGCTCTGTACAAAAACTGTTACGTCCTTAGAAATAAGTATTTGAATCTTGGTGCTGAGCTGGTTCCTTTTAGATGCACGTGTGTGTTTGCAGAGCTGAGAAGTTTAGATGCTTTTCCTTATCAGTAAATACAAATTTATTGGAGGTACTTCAAGTTGAATCAATGCAGTTTTAAAAGTGTTTACTCAAGTATAGCATGCTAAATTGTCCTTTTCAACAACTTTTCTGACAATTCTTTTTTACCTTTCTCTCCTGCCAATTTCTACCTATTATTGAATTGGGGATTCAGATTTTTCCCTGATTTGTTCTCCTTCTCCCTGCCCTCATTCCCTCTCCCTCCTTTGCTGGCTGCGCATGTTGGGAAGCTGATACAGCTGCTTCCTCGAGATTCTGTTGCCACTGAACCACATGGGTAAAATCCACCAAAACATTTGTAAGTTGATGGGGAAAAAAAGATGATGTTCAGTCGTATGACTGAAGATTTGCATGGATGGCAACTGCTTGAGCAACTTCTCTCTGCTTTCCTTCTGATGGTGAGCAGCTCTGGGCAAGGGGAAACCAGCACGTGTCATGATCCCGTGAAGCTGGAAAACTCTTTGCAGACTTGCAAAGCCAACATTTTCCCCAAACTTGGGATTCCTCCTTTGCTTACAGCAAAAAAAGATTCAGGGAAATCCTCCCTGCTATTCTCTAGCAACATTCCAATAGTAAAAGGCCTGCTGGGTCTTTGCCTTCAGTGCTGGTCTGCGGAGCACGCTGGGAATTCTCAGCACATCCAGAGGGAGAGCCGGGTTGGGAATTTCTGCTCTCAGATGGACATGTGAGATAGGACTATGGAGGTCCCGCTCCCTCCTGCCTCTTTGGAAGCCTTGGACTAACCAAACTGGGAGCGAGCGGCTGCGGTTGGAAGGAAAACGAGCTCCCAAAGCCAATAGATTGTGTAACTGTGCTCTGAGGAACGGGGAATTAATTAACATGCCAGCATTAATGAAGTAGGCTGATGATAGTGGACCTGTTTATAGAGCAGTTTATAACTGGGTGTCTCAATGATAAGCTCTTCAGGGCAGGAATTAGTTCCTATTCTATTTGAGAAGTGGAGCCCACTCTTAGTTTACCCCCAGATATTCCTGTAATTAACATAACGATATAGAGTTGTCTGCATGAAAAATAATTATGGAGTTATAACTAGGTATAACTATATAATAACTGCATAGAACTGTTGCAGAGGAAGCATAAAATGTGCATGAATTTTTCCAATCTTTTGAAGTTCTCAGGTGTGTATTGGCTTGGATTTTAATTCTAAAAGAGTATTGTTGAACAGACATTTTTATGTTGACGATGATGATGGTTTAGCCATAACTGCAGTAAGACATTGTCCTGATAAGAGACTTCTTGGCTATTTTTCATTACATCTCAAATTTTATTTTACATATTTTGAATTTCGCTTCATCTTCTTTTTTCTTCTTTTGATTATTTTTTCCCCCTTAAATAAGTAATAATAAATAAAATTAGTGTTTTACTCCACCAGCCATCTGACAAAACAAAGTACATGGTGCATCAAAGATGTAGGTTGTCCCTTCAGCTTTAAAAATCAAGGAAAAAGCAGAGTTCTTTCATTTCTTGCCTCTCTTCCTTGTCTGCTTAACTGAGATGAGATCAAACAATCCTGTTTTATGAGTGATAGAATAAGCTACATGACAGTGTTCCAGCATCCCAGCTGTAGAGACTGAATCAACGGTTTCAGAGGCCGTTTAATTATGTCAGCACTCAGCACATTTAAAAACGCTCCAGATGTGCTCTAGCAATAGGACTTTGCAGAATCAGCTTTAAATTATGTTTCTTTTTGGGAGCCAAATACTTCTAGTGGTGAAACTCGAAATGAAAACTGTTTTTGCAAACTGTGGAGGAAGTAGTGCATTTCAGATACCAGTTGAACAACCTTTTTTTTTTTTTTTTTCTTTTTCCTTCACTAGGATATTCACACCTAACGCATGGGTAGGCTTGCTACTGCCATTAATATATTATCCAAACTAATATGGCAATTACAACCCCTCAGGATTCTGGAGTTCTCTGAAGTCCAAACAGCAGAATTTTATTCGCCAAGGCCGAGTGTCTCTTGAAGCTGAGGTGGGTATCTATTATTTTTATTAATGGAAACTAGGCTACGAAGAGTAGATTCAGGGAAACAGGCCGTTAGGGGGTTGGCTGAAATTTGACCTTTGAATTTTCTGCTCTTTCAGTGCTTCTCATTGACTTTGCTCTGTGAATCAGGCCCTATAGCTCTTGTAGTTTTGTAGTTCTTGCCCTCTATTTTTTTTTTCTTTTTGAAAGCAAATTGCTTTGCTGCCTCATAGCTTAGTACAGCAGAAAATGTTCCCTGCGTGGGTTTCTGCTCTAATTTTGTGTCTGCTAATGGGGGAGCTGATCTCTTCATTTGCTGCAGCAGCTTCCTGCAAGCTGACAGTCAAAGATTGTTTTGGGGCTAGAAATTAAAGGTCATCGTGGTCATCTCTATCATCACCTTTCACAGGGGGATAGAGAGTAGTAAAAGCAAGTAGTTTGAACTTTAAGTCCCACCAGAAAGTGCATTGCTTGACACATTGAGAAATACAATCCTGACTTAACTTTATATAGCAGCTTACAACTTGAGGAGGTGAAAAATTATGTTGTTATCAAATATTACTGTTTGCATCCTTATATGATGCAAATAATGAAGGCAGCTACGTCTCCGAGTGTTGGGCTTAGAAGCTTTCAGAAGCTTTCTGTGAAATTACACTCAAAATGCTTTAGGCCAGCTCTGTAATTCAGTAGCATTTTCACCCCCTCCTGACTGCCTGATTCCCCTTAGTAAAAAGCAGAAGTGCTGCCAGAAAGAAGTGAGCAAGGCAAGATTACTGCAGCATCAGGGTTTTATTCAACATGTCAAGCTCTTTCCCATTTTTCCCTTTTGTCTCTCTGTGCACTTTCAGCAGTGCTACCTATCTGACTTTCGAATCCCTAACATTTATTGTCCTATGAAAATAGGAAGTCATTTAGTTGTCCTATGAAAATGGCAAAATTTGGGAGTTATGCAAAAACATTCCCTTTAATACATTTAGACATTTCAATACATTCATTTCACTTCACCAGCTAAACTTCCTGACCTGCTTCCTGGCAGGCGGGAGGACACAGCTGAAATGTGTTCTGTTCTGTCCATTCTTCCCTTTGCACGTGTAATTGCAGACAGGGAGCAGCCTGAACTCTCTCTGCCTCCCTCTTTTTTTTCCACATTGCTTGCTTAAATATCTTCTCTCTCCATGGAGTATTTTACAAAAGCTTTCTTGCAAAGGAACGTGGTGAACTTGTGCCTGTTTCCTCAAACCTGTCATCTATCAGCTCTTACCCTGCTGTCCTAGAGCCTTCACTCAGGGCTCCTACATGGCAGCTTGTCACAGAATCACAGGATGGTTAAGGTTGGAAGGGACATGGCAATGCTGTGCACTTGGAGAGCATAAGGTACTAGATGCAGGCATAAACATGTCTATTATTATTATTATTTCTTGTAGTTTGGGGCTAGATTAAAAGGAGGAAGAGTAGCTTGCCTTCTCGGGCTGGGTTGGATGCCCCTTGGGTTTGCAAAACCAATAAATAAAATGTTTTCATCAGCCAGCCTTTTCAACGAGCTTGCAAGTTTGGCAAGCCAAGTGATGTTGATGAGTTGGCAGGTTTTCCTGAAGCAAGAGCGGGGAGCTGTGGGCTCCGGGAGCGCTGGTAGCTGCGTGTGCAAGTAGAGCCGTTGCAAAGACTGTCCATGGATGAGTCCCATGACACCTGCAAGGGCTGTTCTTGCAAAGGCTCCCCCTGCTCCCTCAACTACAGGCATAGCAGGAAACCAGGAGATTCTGAGGGGCACAAATGGGAACTGAACATCCAGGTGCCGTTGTCTGTCAGTGGGAGATAGGCATTTGATTTTTATTTTCACATGTGCAGGTGAAAATAAAGGATGACTTTTGATAAGCTCTCTGTAAATTATAGCATTAAAAAAGTCACATACGAATACTTAATGCTGGTGATTTTCATACTATAGAGATATAGCTAAGGAGAGGTAAATCTTCTCTCCGGTCGTATAACATGCTTATAATATGATTCAGCAATCTTTGTAGTTCTTAAAATGTTTGAATTCTAATGCAGGACAAAGTAATTCATTGTCAAGACTGACTGACGGTCCTTTTGTTTACTTGCATATTCAATATCTACAGGATGTGCCTTTTCTACAGCCTTTTCATTTGTTCTGGCAGGTATATTTGTGGTCTCATGTTTTGAAAATAAGCGTTGATCTTTTGTGGAATACAAATTTCAGTAAAGGTCTCTGAGTCCCAACAGGCTTGCAGAGTGTCAGAATAGGACCATCCGAAATGGAAAGAGTGGAGAGTTTATCCTGTGCGTGGCTGAGAATTTAAACCTGTCATTTCCATGAAGACTTAAAATTTTTGTTTGTGATTAAAGATGCTCATCTAGTCTTCATGAAGTCGCTTAAACTAATAAACTCTGCTTTTTACTCAAAGTACAAAACAGGCAACTTCAATTTTGTGGAACGGAGGAAGGATAAGTTTGAATTTTGATAGGAAAATATTGATCAGTGAAGAAATCTCACATGCCAAGTTTTAGCTTAAGGCCATATATGACCTCGTGGAAAATGTTCCTTAAAATGCCAGTGCCGACAAACTGACTTTCCAGAGTACTTAGGATAGGCCCTGGGAATTTTCCCCTTATCTTCAGTGGGAATAGATTTAGATCAGTGCAAAGAGCCCATATGGACCCCAGTTGTTTTGGTTTCTGCACAGAAAGAGCTGCAGTTTAGACCTGCAGTAAAATGGCTGTGATTGGGACTGCTGCAGTAATATGTTGTTTGTAGATGTCTCAGATCTTTTGGGCCCATTTTTAGATGACTTAAAAATATTTTATATAGAGTATAAAGTCAGCTCTAATTGGGAGTGTTTTCTAAAAATGCGGTATATGTAATAAATGATTACTGGCTGACTAAAGATGTTCAGAATTATTCTATGTATATTTGAGTGACATTTCTGTTATGAATTGATGTTATGAAATAAATGATGTAAAATCTATTGTAGGTGGAATGTAGTGAGTTATGGCTTAACATTTTTTGATTCTTGAAGTAACCATAAAAATGTCATAAAATATAAATAGACTTACAATTTTTGTGGATCATTCTTGATACATGAGTAATCTGTTTTAGCAGGCAGCTTTCTATTTCTTCAATGTGCCAGGCACAAGCATTTGTGGCCCCGGTGACTTTTCCTGTGCCTGTAAAAGTGGCCATGCATTTTTGCAGATTTCTTCTGCTGTCTAATTAAATCTCCCAGTGCAAAAGAAGTTTATTCATGTGTATCAAATGGAAGATTTCTGTGAGCTCCAGTTGGCTAAGTGTAGAGTAAGAAATTAAATATCCCAAACCGGTAGGAAAACCTCCTTATCACCGCTATACAAATAATCATCTCATGAAGGGGCTAAATTATATATCGAAGAGTGTTCAAAGTCCATGGCAAAATGGAAAATGAAACTCTGTCTCCCAAGTTACAATCTGTTATAACAAGGCTGCTCTTTTCCCCGTAGGCAATGTTAAAACTAGAAGAATGATAATACAAAGCTAAAGGCTGAAATGTCTCATGGCGTTTGGAACACGTTAGTGACTGCAGAACGTACTAATATTTGTATTTAACTACAAGACTTCTTGCCTGGCTCTTGCAAACTGGCGGCTGCCGCCACCTCTCCCGAATCGATGCTCGGACACGATTGAGGAGACAGGTTAATAAGTTAGTGGCTTTCCTGGCAGCGTGGCATGTTCTGCAGGTGAAGCTGCTTCGCATGGAAACTCATTGAAATGAGGCACCTTGCTCAAAAACTACTCCTTAATTTTTGATATCCCCCCAGGGACCGAAGAGAACATGCTCGGTTATGTGGCCACCGATTAAGTAACAAGCCAAGCCATTACTAAGATGAGACACCTTCGTAATCCCTGTGGAGGACGTGAAGGAAAGTTCAAAGTCTGGGAAGGTAAGAAAGTAAATACTGTTCTCCAGCTTGTGAGAGAGTGTAACGAATGTTACAAGAGCATTAATTACCAGGAAAAAAATGTAAACACTAAAAATGGACTTGACAGAATGCCTTTAAACTAATAGAGTGTTAGAGTCTACCCATAGCTTCTGGCTCCAATAAACTTCCACAATTTACTTTTATTTAAGGCTTAAACTCTCCAAATTAAATGCAATTGGAAAATCAGTTTCTTGTTTTACTTTATACTCTTGCTACCTCAGCAGCATTATATGAGCTTGTTCCAGTTTGAGTTTTGCCTCTTTGTCATTGCTACAGAGTTTTATTAGAGCAGAACTGGAAAAAAAAATCTCTCGTTATTAAAGTGATTTTTAATTTCACTTTTGTTCTTTTCATAGGTTCAGTCTCCCTTGTGGTTGCAGTATTTATGAGCCACAACTAAATTACTTTTGAAGCCAGTCTTTGGGAGGAAGCAGTGGCATGTCCCTGGGCCAGGCAGCCTGTTGCTGTTGAGCTGCAATTTTTCATGCGAGCGGCCCTGAAACCCATCTTTGAGGCTCACGACTGGAGCTACGTTTTCTCTCTTGGTGTTAAACAGAAGTCAGGGCTGAGTTTCATCTGCTCTGGACGTGCCTGAAGGACACCCATATGTAGGACTTCGAGGTTTGGTCAAGGACTACGAGGCTGCAGAGAGTCGGTAGGAAACCTTGTCCAATTCTTCAGAGACTCTAAACACAAATTTTTGATTAGGGCAGGAAAGTCAGAAGAAAGGCCCCCTGCTCATCTGTCATTGTCTCCATCTCCACTTTCCTAGGCCTTTGACTGTGGTTTTCTTGCTGACAAAACAAAAGATTTCCAGAAACGCTGTGAAGTCAGATAACAGTAACAGTTCTGTTCTGTCTGAATCCGCAGGGAGCCGGTTAAAACAGGGCAGAATGTCCTTGTATCAGCAGCTGAGCTTTGAAATCAAGCCAGTCTGCCAGGGTACCTTACCCAGGGAAGCATGTTGGGGGAAGGATGAAAGAGCTCTTGAATCCAAAGATTTTCTCCTGTTTAGTTTTCATTATCTAGCAGTAATAAATACCTTGGGGAAAGAGGTGTTCTGGGGTTGCACAGTGCCGTTTGCTTGTGCTGTCCTGCCTGTGTGTGCCCACAGCCTCGGGGAGCGTCCAGACAGGTCGAATCTGATATAAAAACACACAGGCAACGCTGAACAGTCTGCCCCTACATAAAGCTCCAAAAAATGAAATATGGAAAAAGGAGAAAATGAGACGGAGAGAAGCTGGTGGCTGTTGTGCCTTGCTCGCGGTGCCCTTGTGCTGCATGGGTGTTGAAGTCTCTGCTGAAGCCTGGGTCTAACTGCGGCAGTGTTTCATTTCTTGTGTGCCTATCTAGTCCTTTATCTCATAGGCTCTCGAGACTTTTGGGATATGTGTTAATTAGATGTAACTACCAGTAAATGTAGTTACTGGTACTTAATAGGTAAAGGAGCTGTTCCCTTACTTATTCCTTAAGGAAGCATCTCAATAGAGGATTGCTATTCCTGCCCTCACTTAGTCCCTTGTTAGCTCAGGCTAATGGCATTTGAAACTACCAGAACTGCTTTGGATCACAGAATTTGTAATCCAGATCATGATATGCCTTGGGAATGCTGTTGATCCCCTTGGGTAGTTATGGATGGAAAAATCCGTGGGTTTTTTTTTTTTTTTTTTGGTACCCAATATAATCAATACATATAGTAAAAGTGCAAGACCACTTAGATACCATAAAATGGAATGGTGGATGCAAATATTAGTCTGAAAACTGCAGAGGATTAGAGACCTGCTCATAGTGTTTGCTCAGCAAGTGTCAAAGTTTGCAGTTGCAAATTTTTACACTTGTTTTACAGCCTGTGAATAAGCAGTTTTCCTCAGCTCCAGTAAGAGTCCTTAGCCTGAAAAGGTTACGTTCAAGCAGATCCTCAAAAGGAAAACCACACTTAATTGGGATTCTGCCATCCTGGGAATTCTCCCTCAGCGCTGGAGGGGAATCTCTGCTTTCACGCTTTAATATTTTTGCTCCAAAATTAGGCAATGCAGTCGAGGGATTCTCTGCTGCTGGCATCAAAGCAGCAGGCAGGGCTGAGCTGCTCCTGTGCTGGAGCTGTGGGGACTTCGGAGGGAGCTGCTTGGGATAGCCCTGGCTGCAGGATATGGCTAAGAGGAGCTGAAAAAAAGAGAGGTGCTCAGGATAATTAAGGCAGTTTCCAACTTGCAGCTGCTGGGATCAGATGCAACGCTGCCTCTTAATAACATTGCATAACTGCTGCAATAAAAACCAGACCTGCCTCTGTGGTGATTTCCTTGGCTTAGCCTGTGCTTTACAGGTGATTCTGCTCATCCCCTGTGGGTTTTTTCATTGTTTTGGGGGATGTTAAGTGGTAATTAAAAGTTGTGCATCAGACTGAAGTTTTTATTTCCTTCTTGGCTTTTATTTCTGATTCTTGCTTTGTTTCTAAGTGTTTACCAAAAGGGAAGCTCAACGTGCCATTCGTGAAGCTTTCTTCTAATTGATGCAGTTCCACATCATCTTGTTGCATTAACCTCGCTAACGAGAGAGCTGATTAAGGAGCAGCCTGGGCTGCAACCAGCTCTCACACTACGGCTGTGCCAGGAGAGAGGGAACGCGCTGCTCTCCTGGTGGCCAGTATATCTTGCAAAGTGAATTTAGTGGACTAAGAAGTGTCTGTAATGAAGTGTTGGTCTTGAGGCTAGCATGGTTCACGGAAGGCTATAGTTCTTCCCAACAAGGGAAAAGTAATTTCTTAGCCTTGAACTTCACAATAATGAAATGTGAAACTCTGTGGAGATATCACTCCTGTAGCTAAGGGCCATCTTCTTCTGATGCATCAAAACGTCCTCAGTCTCTCAAGAAATTCACCAAAAGGCCAAGCACAGTTTTGTAGTTTTAGCGACTGAAGCCATTCTGAGTTATTCATAACTAGAGTTAAAAAAAAAAAAAAAGCCTTTGCATAGTATTTTCTGCAAAGCATGGAAAAATAAATTCAAGTATCAATACTTCCAAGTATTCTTTTTACATTGGTGTTATGGGCTGAACAGTATTTAAGTATATTTTTTGTATACTCTTCTTAATGTGACTGTTAAGAAGGATATAGAAGAGTAATTAGAGATAAGCCACTTTTCAATTAACTACTACCTGCTGCTACTCACTGGTGGACATAAATTACTAGCAGATAATTTTATCCTTGCATTACTTGAGAACCTTTGGACATGATGTTCTTGACCTAAATTTTTAATAGTATTATGAAGGCCTAGTTAAATATAACGATTTTAAAGCACAGTTTTTCAGTAAGCTTCTTGGGCTGTATTTTGATTATACTCAGCGTAGCAGGTGAATGTTTTTTGACTTTTTGTTTCAGCTACAGAAACTTGCTTCCTAAATCTTAGCAGGGACTGAATGAAATAGCCCATTAGAAGCTACACCAGAGAACGGGATGAAATGGAGAGCAGAAATTCCCTGTGCAAGGGAAATTATGACAAAAAATAGCAAAGCTTTGTCGTGGGTCTGTGGTTGAACGCAGTCCAGTTCTTGGCTTCTGCTGCATCGTTTCTCAAGATGCTAATGGTCCTGAAATGCCTCATGTACTGCGCTTCTGTTGAGGAAGTGGGTAGCATTGTCCATTAGAATCATTATGATTTTTCACTCAAACTGTGGCATATGCTCTTCATTTGTATTAAGAAATGAATATAGAAGGAAGATTCTACTCTTAAACATTAACATGTTTTCTCTTCTACATATTGTCCTTTCAAGAAATAGGAAATGACCTTTAGTTGGTAGACTTTAATTAGCAGGCTTGGGTACTTTAAAGTACATTTTAAAGGGGATTCTTTTATACTGGGAATGTATATGCCTTATTCCTACTGAAAAGAAAAAAAAAAGTGCATTAATACATAAGTGCTTTTAAAAGTAAAGTACTTTTAATACATAGCAAAACTCTAATGCAAGTAAGAATGAGAAATTCTTCTACACAAAAGTTGATATATTTTGCCTTCTAGGTTCTGGCATACGTGGATGCTTAGAGCTACTTGCAGTGGATGTTTCGTCAGCTTCTGCTCCGTGTATGTATATATTTACGGCCTGTGTAAGGCTCCTCCCCTGGGCTTGGGCTGAATCCCCATGCACTTTGTTGCCAGAAATGCTCTTTTGCAGCAGACTTTGTGGCCTTGCCCATCACCTGCCCTGGCTCCCGTTGCCCCCTGCCATGGGCATTGACTCCAGCCCAGAGCCGGAGCCCGTAGGAAGCAAGACCCTGCCCCTGAAATGTGCCCCATGGTCTGCACCAGGGTCTCAGCACCCCTTGCTCTGCAGAGACACCCACCAGAAATGCCCAAGCCTCTGCCTGTGCCCTGGCCACAAGGGTGGTGGGAAAGAGGAGCACTAAATTGGCCTTGTCCTCTGCTCTGCAGAGATCAGCTCCTCTGCCTGCACTTACCTTCATGAAATATGCCTTGTGTCCTGCTTTGGGTGTTTGTTATAAAGGTTAGGGATGAGGTAACTATTTCATCTCGCCCATTCTGACTCTAACAAGCTTTACTGTTCTATTGCTGTCAACAGGCCACTAGAAAAATAATCTAAAAAATCCGATAAAGCTTCTATCCACTTGGAAAACTCATTCTCTTGAGAACCCAGTGAATTGGTATTTATATAGCACCAAGTACATAGACTGGGCTGTGAAATAGGCTAATTGCCAAATAGCATATTTAGAAAGGTTTGTGTCTGTAGTCAACATGCATTTTACTTAATTTACCCTTCTGTTCTGTAGTAGTTTCCCATTCTGCAGTTTCTGCTCTGTGTATTATGTCTGCGTAGAAAACGATACGTCCGGTAAGTTCTCTGGAAAATCCGTTTTATCTTTTCAGGTGCTGGATAGTATTTATTTTGTAGAGGTTGTGCTTTTGTTAAGTTGTTATAATATAGTAATGCTTTTACAGGATACCTCCATCAAACAACTGATCAGAAGCTATTGCTTTACTTGAATAATGCTAAATACTAAATTCTTTTGCTAAATGTTCAAACACAGGGAATGGCCTCCAGTATTATGAGCGTGATTTAAAAAGCGTGAAAATTTGTTTCCAATGTTAAGCATTGCAGCAGCTTCAAGCTTTCAGCCTGCAGGCTCCGTATCCAGAGGCTGTTTCTCCTTGCCCTACGGCTGGGAGCTGCCTGGGCTTAAAGACTCCAGGAGACCGTGAGCATCACTAGGGAGCAGCCTGATGGGAGAGGCGGCGTGCAGGAGCAGGTGGGCTGCAGCTCAAGCACATCAGCAAATGCTCCACAGGGTGACAGAGCAGGATTTGTCCGACTGTATCTAAATATCGTGTCCTTCTGAGCCATATGGAAATGCTCAAGGGGAAAAATATGATCTGGTCTTTGTCATAAACGTTGCTAAACCTTCTTCCCAGCTGTTACTTGATACTGATCATCTCCATGAAAAGGAAATATAATATGGAAATATGAAGCACTATCTGAAGGAAGGAAAGTCTAGAAATAGATTTTCAAGGGTTGATATCTTTGATATAAAGTTTTAAGCTTTAATTTATTATTAAAAGGAGCTTACTTAGTCTGTACCATTTCATAAAAAAAAAAAAAATCAATACCTTGCCTGAGTTATACAAGTGAAAAATGCTTGTAAGCTAGTAAACTTCTTTAACTTAAAACCCCTACAAAATTCTTTTAATATTTCTTTAAAACTGCTTTCAGATTGAGAATTTGTTACATGGTTCAACTGGAGGAAAATTTTATGGGCGAGTTATAAACCCCTTTTCCCCTCAGAATAGGAAGACTATAAAAGATGGAATTGCAATAGGCAAGGAGGGGAGTGATTGCAAGGCACAGATAAGAATTAATCAAAGCCAAGGTCAAGGGAAGGAAGAACTTTGGAAGTGTTCTGGAAATGATGATAAACCCAGTTATGGAAGAATCGTTATCTAAAGGGCTGATCCCAGATAGTGGTACCAATGTCCCTCGGTGTTTTCTTTTGTTTCCTCTTTGCATATGTTGAGATTGAGATACAGGTTCATGGAGTTTGAATTTTTCGAATTAAAATACTATCAAATTTTGTAGTGATAAACCTGGATAAACTTTTGCATATTTTGAATTCAGATTAATTTGAGATAGTAGTATGTATCTGAAAGTTTTGTTGCTTAACCAGGACTCTAAAGACTGCGAGTTTGGCTGGCAGCCTTAAAATAACTAATTCTCTCACAAAAACATGACAGTGCTGCTGGTCTCATCCATGGCAATATCCCGTGTCCCAATATTTTGAGTCATTCTCTTCTGACCTTAGCCAAAATCTTAGAGTACAAAGGTGAATGAGAAATAAAAATGAACAATTTATCAGACATTTTTGAATTTAAAATAAAAAAAAAGAAAAAGATTGGTTCAGATTAGGTTTGAGGAATGAGCAGTAGTATTTACAGGCTCTTATTTTTCCATGCAAGTTGTCCCATCCAAATTTTATGACGGTAAAATCTGTACGATTAAATTGCCTGTTTTTCTGTTTATACTTTGATAAATCACTTTTATGCAGAGAGTAAAAAAAAAAACACAGAAAACTGGGCAGATTCCTAACCGGTCTGTTATTCATGCACTGTTTCTCTCTGCAGGATACTCAGCACAGGCTTAATCACTAGAATTGTTTGATTTTATTGTTTGATTTTCCTTTTTTTTTCTTTCTTTTCTTTCCTTTTTTTTTTTTTTTTTTTTTTTTTTTTTTTTTTTTTTTTTTTTTTTTTCTCTCCAAGGGGAATAAATATTTTTTTTTTTTTTTCTCTCCAAGGGGAATAAATAGGGACCTGAAGAATGTGTAGCTGATTAAGGACCAGAGTGGTTGGAGCAGAGTGCCAGGACCGTGTCCTTAGGGAGCACCTCCCCAAAGATGTGCAAACCTGCATTCCCAACTCCCAAAGAGAAAACATATTATCAAGTAAGTTAGCGCAGGGAAAAATGAAAATGATGTTGAGTTGGCCCAAACATTTCAAGTTGCACCTCTTCTAAAGTTTTAAAACTTTTTTTTTAATAAATTTTGCTGTGTAAGGTAAAATAGGCCTCAGGCAATTTAAACTTGCATGACCAGCACTTGCTGACCTTGGCAGAAATACAAAGGTCACATTTAACTTTTCACACAGGCGAACTGTTGAACAATGTCTGCTATGTATAAGGAATAATAAGGATTTTCTTTAGCATCTCTTGTGCAGGATTCATCTTTTCAGCCCTTCTCTCCTTCAGGGAATACACTGATTTCCTGTGAAACAAATTCCCTTCACAAGCCTGGATATAATGTCTGAACTCTATCCATCCTTTTTAATGCTTCAATGGGAAGAACAGCTGGTAGTTAAGAGCTAAAAAGTGAATGTTTTTCCTCAAAAAAGGAAGAAGAAAAAGAGAAATTATCAAGCAAGAGATAATAGGAAAAATGTACTTATAATCTTGTTTGACATTTTGCTATCAAAGAACAGAGCTTCTCGCATTGCTCCTGAGCTCCCACAATGCGTTGGGATTTGCCTCCATGAGGATATTAATTCATGTGGAAATCTAGCCTTAATGAGCAGAATGTACAAATCTAACACTAAGGCTGGTTGTTCAGGTAAGCTAAGAAAGGATTTTCTTGTTGAATGTGTCACCATTTTCCACAGACCTGCCTGGCACTGCCACCTGGCCTGGTGCAGTGGTGCCCAGCTGGGTTGGTCCCAGGTTCAGAGCTGCTCAGGAGCAGGCTTCATCCTGACCTTTCTGGCAGGTTAAGATGGTCTGGGAACCCTTCATGAGGGGAATGGTCAAAGGGCCTGCCCTTGTGAACGCTGCTTGCTTTGGTCACCATTTTGTGCATGCTCTGAGATGTCTTTGCTCCCATTTGCAGAAGAGGCAATGACTGGCTAAGAACTGCTGAAAATAAAATAGATGAACTCGTAGATTCAGGGCCTTACCAGGTCATCTCATTAGAGACTGCACCCAAAACCCCCATCTGTTTTTCCAGCTTTATCAGCCAACGGGTAACAGTATCATCTCTCTTTTATGATACCATCGTGACTGCGGATAAGCAGGGAAATGTGTTGGGCTGGGAGGCTGGGTGCCTGTGTCCTGCACAGCCGGGCTCCCGGGAGGTGTGCCAGCCACCACGGCACGTTTCTGCCCTTTGGGGGGTTCTTGCAGGTTACAGTGAATGGAGGCAAGGGCATGGTAGCTAGATTAGCTCTTCCCTTACCTCCAGAAATATTATGACTATGCAGGAACAACTGTAATTTAGTTGTCATTATTTTAAAGTAGATAAGTTATATTCCTTGTTGTTTTTTTTCCTTGTATTCCAGTGAAAATCATACGAATGTGAAACGGAGTTTGCAAGTGTCAGTAGCTGCTTGAAGGATAGGAGGAGGAATTCTATTACCTTCTTAATTAGCATTTGCTCTATGCAAAATAAACACCTTAAAGTGCTTGTAGCTGGTGGCTGAGCCACAGCTCTGTGCACCTCCCTCCGGCCTCCCGCCGAGGGCCGTGATTAAAGACGGACACGGTGCAAGAGCCCCCTGCAAGGGGGTGCCGGTGGGGTTGGAGGCAACCTCCTAACTCCTGATGTCCTCTCCTGCCCTGGCCAAGTGCACACGTGTTGCCCAAGGGAGTGACGGTGATGACAGGCCAGGGTCTCCTCAGAGGAGGGTGATGAAAGTGTCAGGCTAAAGGATGTCCTGCTGCTGATATGAGAGAGAAATAAGAGACGCCAGACTGCTCTAAAGCAGCTTTTTAAATCCTTTTTTTCTTCTCTTTTCCCTTTTTTACCCTGCTTTAACCTCAGTGAGGCTTCCTGCTCAAGAACCCGCCGCAGAAACTACAGCAGTTGCATTTGTTAGCGCCCGTTTCCGCACGCCCATCAGATGTGTGACAGCGTATTAAGAAGCAGCGGTAGAGACAATGCTTTTTTATTGCCTAATCAAAATATTTGGGGGTTTTACATTTTGCAAGGATGAGTGGCCAAAGGTGTCCTCGAGCTGCACATGCTGCTGCTTTGTCTTCCTTTTATGCCTTATTGGATTCCATTAAAAGACAAACAAATCTCGCAGTCATTAGGCACCTTGCTGACAACACCTGTCAGTCTGTCACTCCGAGTCACCGGCAGTGACCGGAGAGCTTCATTTGGCAGAATTAGGAAGAAAATAGAAAGAAACATATCTGGGGCACCTGCTCTCAGCAAAGAAGTGATGGGATTATTATAACGAGCAATGAACCCGATGCGCTACTAAAAGAGAGGTGGATAAAAAGTAATGTTGTAGGCCAGCTGTGCTAATCAAAGTTCAATGTTTTCATGCATTTTAATGTATTTTCCTAATTCTCAATTGGGAGGGGGCACCTGCATTATAGGTAGCAGTTACGCAGCCGATGGAAGTGCCCACTGCGGTACCTGAACGCCCTGGGAATGCACGTGCTCCCAGGGACTAATTGCCACCGGCCTTGCTCTTATTTGTGCTCCTATACTGTGAGTAACAAGTACCACTTAAATCCTGAGAGATTTCAATTACTTTAGAAGGACTATTGAAAGGATTAAGGATATTTTCATTGTGAGTTTTTTCCTCCCAAGATGGAAGAGTTTCTAAAGTACGTAGGCTCACACACAGAAAGAGGTAAAAGATTACATGTTCTAACAGCAACCACTACAAATACTCCTTTCTTGGAAAAATATGTATGATCTATAAACCTTTGGTTTTCTTTGGTCTATCAGCTGACATTGTTTTAGCGATTATTATATAGAGATTTGTGCAGTCAATGAAATCTATGGATAAAACAATTTTCAGTTTTGTCTTCACTTCTATTTTAAATCATTCTTTGGTTTCATTTTCTCCTTACTGAGGTTGTATATAAAGAAAATGGAACAGATCTCTGCATTATCTTAGCTCTGCTGGCTGAAAGGCTGCTGCCCAGGTCTGCAGGGCTGATTTGGGGGAAGCTGTCACTGCAAGGGCAGGTCCCCTGCCTGGGTAAGGAAATGTCAATGGGAATTTTTATGGAAGTGGAAGTTTTCCAGAATATTCTGATTTTACTAATAAGAAAACAGGACAATGTAGTTTATAATGCCTATCTATTATGGTCTGTAAAATTAGGAATGTATTCTACTGCATATATGCAAAATGACAGGAGAGAGTATGGGAGAAACAGAAATGAATTTGCGCATGCTACTTGCATGTATTTTCAAAAATGTTAGTCTAAGCTTTGACTTATTTACATTTCTTTCTCATCATTAAATGTTACAGATCTATCACAACTAGCCCTAAAATGTAATTTTTTTCAGGACCATAGCATTCCTGTTATGAGTTATGAACAAAGAAAACTCAGTAGAGTATATATTTATAGCTGAATGTTATAGTCTGCTCTGAAATAATACTAATCTTATCCACCCCAATGTTAATATAAGGTACACTGAGAGATTATTTCCCTGAATACAGCTGAGCTTCACCCAGGTGGACAGATGAGGTACAGGATAGGAGGCCCTAGCAGATTTAACACAGGTGTCCTCTTCCCGACACGACCTCACACCCTCTCCCAAGGCAGGGTGCCAGCTTTACAGGGATATTGCTGCCAAGCTGAGGAAGAGTTGGTTGAAACTGGAGTGCTGCTTCTTTAGAGGAGAGGTGCCTTTATCCAGAAGAAAACCTCACCCCGACATGGCTCTTTCTGTGGCGTTTTCCCTGTTGGTCTTGTATTATCAGGAGGAGAATACCCGATCCGCACAGGGAATAGCAGCTTGTGGCAGGCACAAAAGACGAGCCGTGTATCGGAGCCTGCTGAGACATGCACTTGATTCAAAATCCACTGAAGTCAGAGGGAGCTTTTCCATTTATTTCAGTAGGTTTTGGCTCGAGCCTCATGTTTTGTGCTGAAATGCAGCACTGTGCATGGTTGAAGCCCTGTGCTGCAGCCACTGGTCGCTGTGCATGAAAAGGTAAAGCAGTAGAAGCAGAAATGCAAGCAGCTGCACAAGGGGCAGGACATCAGGTGATAAATGCTTTTGAGAAATGACCCTGCACTAAAACATGAACCTGCTGGTGGTGGCCAGGAGCTTGGCTTGTCCACTACCGTGCCTAGTCTGGGGGCTTAGGCGGGCTGCGCCTGGAGGAGGAGAAGGCAAGACTGCACGTGGGCTCCATGTGCCTGCATAATTCCATCCTTCCATTGCACTTTTATTACAAGCAGCATTTGTGCAGTTGGTCAGAGCATTAAGTTTTCATTTCATAAAATAGTGGTACATTTTATCGTAAAAATCAAAGAGAAAGAGATTTTTTTTTCTAGAGTTTTTAATTAATCTTGACTGTGCCTTTTCAGGGAATTTGACTGGTTCCTGAGCAGTTTGGTGTTGTATAAAACCATACTTTCTTTTTTTTTTCTCTCTCTCCTGCAGATAGATGATTCCCAGCTTCCTCTGCCTTCCCAGATTCCCACCTGCAAAATGAAAATTTCACACAACTCCACTTATCTGTCCTCGTGTGATGGGTAGAAGAGTGAAGGAGGTGAAGTTCAGCGCAACCAAACCTGCACTAAATGGGAGGGAACAGGATATAGAGGATATAGACAAGTTGAATTTCTCTTTAGCAAAACGTGCAAGGTTAACATTTACTTGTTGCACTTTAATATAGTGTTTAAGCAGCTCAGCCCTTCCAAAATGTGAACATCACTTGCAGACCCACCAGCTAGCCGCTGAAGAAGTCACACTGCAAGCACAGAGAGGCTGCAGACGTTTGCTGTCCACCGTTTAAACTCAGCCTGCAGCTACAGAGCACAGTAGCTTGCACTTTATAGGGATTTTGCAAGGTAGGTGCCAGGTATTTGTTGAGTATATTGTTCACATTTATAAGAAATGCAGCTATATTTATTTTTAAATGGCTTTCCTGGCATTTAAATAAGCAGTTAATTCAGTCTTAAAAGACCAGGGCATTCCACAGGCGTTTCCCTGGAATGCGAGAGACGGTATTTTGATGAGAAAGGAAGGGGAAAGTCTCCTGGCCTGCGCTGTGCGAACACAAGGTGGCACTTGGATTACATGGACAGAGCGGAGCCTCCAGCGGGGAGCTCTCCTGCTCGACGAGAGAGCTCTAGTTCTGCACTTTTACAGGAAAATGGGAGAAACTGTATGAAGATGAGCGACTAACATTATGACAAAGCATTTTTTTATGGGTTGTGTTTGCTTTTCAATGGCAGCTCTTTGTGCTGCAGAGTGGAGCGATGCCTGCTTGCCTGAAAGCATTGGGGTTAGCATTGCGCTGCTCTCCGTGGTGAGGAAGCAAACAGGCATCACTGGGAACTCCGAGCACCCCTGCCATAAGCACTGTGACCTCTCCTGTCCCTGGTAAGACATTTCGTAGCTAATCACCTTGTTTTTTTCCATTTGGGATTTGATCTGTTGCTGTGAGTGAGGCTGCCACGTGCAGCTTCTCTGGATGTGGCAGTGGACCCTTTCTGCACCCCACGCTGCCCCACGTAGCCCGTCCCACGCGCAGCCTTGCTCCTGTGCAGCCTCTGCAGAGAGCATTTTGGCTTTTGCCAGTTGTGGGGTTTTTGTCACCAAGGGAGCGAGTGTCACTGTGCAGCAAGTGCCCTGCCCGTGTGTTCGCCTGCTGAGCACTGGCTCTTTGGGAGTTCTGGCATAAAAATGTGGAGTGATCCAGCTACAGACTGCCTGTGTCCGTGCATGTGCACATTGAGCAAGGCTTTTCCTCAGTGGGAACCCCCAGCAAGCTCTTGTGGTGGGTGAAAACCCTGCGTTTCACAGCAGGGCAGCTGGGGACAAACTGCGTTGGTCCCAAGTGTGGTTTTCCTCTTTTTTTTTTTTTTAAAAAAAAAAAAAGGCAGGGCAATGTTTTCTCCTGCTGAGAGGCCATTGGATGTTCTGGTGAAGTTGCAAACTATTCCCTGGCAAACAAGGATGTCTCCATCACATGGGATCCTCTGTGGAAGCACCATTAGAGAAGGAGTAGCTAAGCAATGCCATAATGCTAAGTAATTCTAATACCCCTGCAAACTCATCTGTTTGTTTTTTGTTTTACCCTAAATACTTGAAACTTTTAATTTGCATTTCAATTTATTAACTTGTCTAAATTAGTATTGTAATTTACATTGCAGTGCTGGTTCTATTCCTAGACAAGGGAAGGTTGCTCAGCTCCATGTGCTTATCTGGGCCAGGATGGGTGTGAAGCGAGGAGTCCCCTTTCTGCCTTGTTTCAACTGAAGAGCTTCACATTAGCCTGGAGTTTTTATGAGGCATACTCATATATTACAATATATTACAATAAGAAGAAAAAAGTTATGATAAGCATAATTTTAAGACAGGAAATGCCACATGAGAAACTGCCATGGAGATGTTTCTCCCAGCTCTGAGTGGATTGTGCTGTATGTTTGATTGTGCTCTAACTTTGAAACAATTGTGAAAACATTTATGTATTTTTATTAACACTTGTAAATTATGCAGGAGTTTTTACTGGTGAGTTATAGAGTTAGTTATAGAGTTATAGAGAGGAAAGAATAAACATATGGCTGAATGTTTTAAAGTTCTCTACATAAAACAAAGTCATGGTTATTCTTCACTTAATTAATGTCACATTTAAGAGCATATTAGCGTTCCACAAAGATTTAGTGTGCCCTGATGGAAGGGGACAGAGATCTCAAATGACTGAATAACCTTTTCTGGTGTCTTGGAAATAAATGCATAGACCAAGTTTTAAATATTCCTAATAGTAGCATACTAGCCAGATATCATACCGAGGAAGGCCTGAGAGGAAGACCATTCTCTGGCCTCGGTGGTGGAGTGGTCCTTGGTGGAGTGAGCCCCGAGGATCCTTGTGTGCTGGAGTGACTTTGCCTTCACTCCAGACTGACTCTAGCTTTGAGTCAGTTTTAAAATAGAAGATCCCCCTCTGTGTCTCGCAAGCCTGTTGTTCAGCAGCGTATCTGTGACATCCTTTGCTGGCAGAGCTGCCCTTAAACCCGGGTGCTTGTAGCCCCTTTCATCTCCCGTTTTTGTGATGTGCGGTGTGTGTTTTATCCACGAAGAGCCCTTGCCCTTTACCTGAGTAGCTCTGCCTGCACCTGTGCCCGTGAAATGTGCACTCACCTCAGAGTCCACGAGCACCGACTTCGCTGCGTCTGGCTGCAAGTATTTAAAAATACATACCTTCCTGCAAATGGAAAAACAGCCATCCCTGCTGAATTCCCATCTCCCTTCGCCGTTTGCTGTCCAGAGGCTCTGCCTGGGGTTGAGTTACGGAGCCCTTCTCAGCTGCAGCTACACGCAGCGCATGCTGTGAAGCGAGCTGCACATTTAACTTCTCCTCTGATCCTGAATTTTCTAGCAGGGTATCTGACTCCTCCAGCTTTTCTTCCCCTTCAGTTCATGCTTTGGAGGCTCGAGGTTGTTGCTAGGCATTTAGCCATCGCACAACAAATCGTTATGTCGGCTGACAGCGCTTTAGCTCAGATCCTATTAACTAGGTTTGTGATGTTGACCAAGTTGTAACTGTTCTGTTTTCACACTTGTCAGGGGTTTGATGGTTCACTTATTTATAAAAGGGCGAAAAATGGAGCGGCTGTGCAGTTTCCTTCCCTTTGCAGGCGTCCATCCTCTGCTGGCGTTTCCAGCTGCTCTTTCTCCTTCGGCTGTGCCCAGGCTGGAGCCCTCGGTGCTGCAGCAGGTAAAGCAAGCAGCCCCAGGGAGGTGGCAACCAAACCTGGGCCACCTGCTGGTTGTTAAACCAGCCAGGGAAGTTTTGCAAGAAAAATCCCTTGGATTTTCTGCACACCTGCACTATGCGTGGTCAGATTCCATATTATCTTTGGGGCTTGTGAAAAAGTTGCTGCATTCTGGTCCCGTATGGAAGGGAAGGCTTCCTGTTTGCCATAGGAACCTTGAGGATGAATGTTAAATTAAAACCATCGCAGGGACCCGATCTGTGCTCCATGCTGAAGCTTTTGCCAGCTGGTTTACTCAACTGGTTTCCTTGCCTACGGTCACACTCCTTCCTTTCCTGAGCTGTTCTACCCTCTAGTTTCCCCCGTGCTGCTCAAGTCCTGGCCACTGCTGTGAGTTTGTGCTCTGGGTTTTAGTAGCACCTTCGCATCCACCCACAGGCCAGTCTGTGGTCTGGAAGTGAAACTAGTGGCTTATGCGGAGGTTAATGACTCTTCAGGCCACCAATGACTGGTGCAATATTTCCTCTCTCAAGGAACTGAGATTGACATTTAATTTTCACCTATTTTGGTTAACAATGCTTTAAAAATAGAGCAGAATGAGGTGGATTTGGGATTTCTTAAGTATAAAATACGCCATTTTTCATTAATGGGATGGTTTAATTTTGAACCAAATCCTTTGGCAGCTGAAACATTTGCACTTGGATATTTTTTTTCTCCACTGTTCCATTTTTTTTCCTTAGCTTTCAATTTTTAGATCAGAACTGGGCTAACATGGGAAACGGCCACCGGTTGGAGCTGGATATGGTACGTGGAGCTGGTGGAGGGCAAGTGGCACCTGAAGGGCTCCCGGGAGGAGCCCGGGGTTGTGGCTGTGTGAGCCTTGTCCTGGCCGTTTCTGAGGGACTCTTATCTGCTCGTGCTCTTCTGAGGAGAGAGGCAAAACCTTGTGAGGCTCCAGCATCGCAAACCTGAGGCTGCAGCAGAGGTTGACTCATGGAGGAGGAAGAGCAGTATTTTACCTGCCCAGTATGGTTAGAATTGGGGAAACCCAACTATTTATTTATTTATTTATTCATTCTAATAAACCTTCAAAGTGCCCATGTGCTCTAAAGCACATGGACCAGAACCTGACACCACTTTGGTGGTATCTGCAGGGATGGGGATCCCGTCTTGCCCTGTGCACACACCCACACTTTTACAATACTGCAAAAAAAAAAAAAAAAAAAGTCCAAACTAAGCCTAAATGATTAGATTTTGCGGAAATTTATTGTAGTCACTATCAGACTTCTTTTTCAGATGCACTCGGAGCAGCAGCTGGGAGCAGCCAGGCTCCCTACAGTGAGTGGCCCATCCACGACAGCAAGTCCTGCAGGATGGTGGCAGGTCTGCTGAAATGGACTGCTTTGGGTGGCCTGGTCAAGGCTTGTGGCTTCTGCTCAAAAACTTACAGCTGCTCTGAATCCAGAAAGGGCCAGAGGGCTTTTTTTTTTTTTTTTTTTTTAATTTTTTACATTTTTTTGAGAAGTCTCTCAATTAAGTAGAATAATAACATAATCAAATAAAAAGTGAAAGAAGTCACTAAATGTTTAATATGAACAAAGCCTCCATCAAACTGCCAAGAGAAATAATTGCAAAATGATTTAAGGAACACCCGACTTAGAGATCTCTATCAGCTCTACCTGGATGGTAAATAATATACTTGGTTTAGTGTTTTAGTGACTTGAATTCAAATGTTAATTCAATGAATTAACTTAGTTGTCATAGATGCTGAAAACATGCCATTATTGTACAGTCATCCTCTAGCAAGGACTGAGCATACTTTACTCACACAACTAACTTGTTTGCATATATTTCACTCTATTTTTTGTTAAAAATGCTTAAACATGAGCAAGGTATAGCCTATGGCAAAATGCAGCATTTAAAGTGAGAGAATCCAAAGGCCTCTACATATCCTCAGTCTGATTTCTTACTCTTATCCTTCATAAGGTTTTTAACTTTCCCTAGTGTTGAGGGTATAGTGGTAATTTTGTACTAGAAGTGTCCAATTCTTTTTCCAAATTTATGGGCTAATTCTTCATTTCACTTTTGTGCTGATGTAGGTATTCAATCCCAGATGATGCAAATTTGAAAACTCTAATGGATGGACGTATTTGAAAATACTCTCCATAGGTAAGTAAAAACAGACATTCCTTTTTTAATCAAAGAGATGAGTAGATATCATGTAAGGTTATATAAAGTTAATGGTGTGTGATTTTACTCTCAGTTATGGCCAGTGAATATTGGTTTTCTCGATGCTTGAAAAGGAAGTAAAAAATAGTGTTCCAGAAATGAAGAAATTAAAATGTTAGCAGCTCAGACTTCCCCATTGGATAGATTTTGTACTTCTTATATGAATCTGCTCATATTAATTTTAATCCCCCAGGGCAAGATTCTCAGACAGTGTAAATAATCACAGCTTTGGTGAGATAACTTAATTTTTGCTCAGTGAGCTTTCTAATAGAATCAAGAATTTGGAGGTTGCAATATCAATACAATCTATTTCTTCCTAATGGCCTGTGGAAAATGGTAAGGCAAAACTTGTTTTATGTCTATGCCTATCAGTAAATCTTGCATCCAGGTAATTACACAATCTTCATTTCCCTGAGTACTTTGTAAAGCTGGTGAATGGATGTAGGGAGGGGATGGAGAGGGTGGTGAGGACGTCGTCTTAAGTATGAACCTCCCAGTGCCAGACACGCCAGCTCAGCTTCTCTGCCTTTGCATTTTGTTTATTAAACATGTAACATGTCTTATTTTAGTCACTAATTCTCATTCAGTTCTTTGTTTCCTTTGGGGACTTTTTCTTTGCCAAAGAAAATTCCCTTGCAAACCTGCTGTATTTTAACATAGCTGTTTCTGATTCCAAAATCAGTTTAAAGGCAAATTGCATGTTAATTTCCTGCACTTCAAGCACCTGAGCAAGAGCAAAAGTCTGGGAGCAGATGATGGAGAAACTGCGGAAAGGTGTGACTGCAAATACCTGGCAAAGGCTGCTGCCATCGTCAAGCACTTCCCAGCGGAGAAGTTTTGTTCTCCAGTAGGAGTCAAGTGAAGTAAGTGCACTGAAGCCCCAAAAGGGATGATCTTCAGGCAGGGCTTGCAGCCTGAGCGAGGGGGTGCCCTTAGGAAGTCACATCTTGGACCTGGACTTCGTGTGCCTTTACTTGCCTAAATGTTGTGCTTGAAATCTAGCCTTTGGGATCGTCCTCTTTTTTGGCTTCCAGTTCTTCAGGTCACTCTCTGTGAATTACTGAAATGTGTGCTAAAATGTGCAAAGCTCTGGCTAATTATGACGTCCTGATTAATTTCAGTAGACAAGTGTGGCAGTTCTAATGAATATTAATAGTTCTTAGGCTGGGAGCTGCTGGCAAGAGGAGCGAGCTTTCTGCATGGGTAACGAGGGTGGCAGGGTACTGCAAGGTTGATCAACATATCCTTGACTTTGCCTGGTGAAGCTTTCAAGTCTTGTTTGCAGCAGAGACTTCCACATTACAAAATATAAACTGTGAACAGCTACAAATGAGGTATTAATGTCTCTTATTAATTAAAATCACCCTAAAATCACCACCACCAGCAACAGAAAGCAAGAATAATTTATTATCATATTTGTGTTTGACATTACCTCGGTTAAAGCACTGGGAATAACATGCTACTTATTGAAAGTTAAGTAATGAGATTTACAATTAAATGACTTTCTGAGAGAACAACAGATTTATATGGTAATAGGGACCTTACCAGGGACGCCGCATCCTCACAAATGCACCTACATGGGCTGCTCTGTTTGCTCCAACTCCAGCTGTAGCTTAAGCCGACAGAATGAGCAGTCGGAAAGGAAGGAAATTCTATCCTGCCCCTTAGCCATATTTTGCTGTGGAGCAGCCAGTGCTGGCGGAGCACGTCATGGGCTGCAGAGCTGCACACGCAGCCTCGGCCCGGGCCGAGTGCCACGCGGCGTCGTGCCGTTAATCAGATGGGGGATAGTAATCCAGGAAGTCTTTTTGCAAGCTGACAAGTCGATTACTAGCGCAAAGGAGCTCTTCTGTTAAACTGGAGTGAGAGGCTATAAAAAGTTGGGGTTTTTACCTTGCAGGGATTGGAAACTCAGGCCACGTAAGGAAGAGCTGGCCGATGCTGGGGCCTCATCACCACTCGCCCGTCCACCCATTGAAATGTCTTTGCTCCTGGTCTTGTCCCTGCACCGCAGGGGATGCGGAGGGTGCGGACACAGCAGTGGAGGAGGTTCTCCTGCCTGGCTTCCTCTCACTTCTGTCAGCAGTCCAGCAAGTGACTTTTTTTGCCCCGCCACTGTAAAACTAAGGGATGCGGTGGTCTGAGGAGGCACGTCACACTCACTGCAACTCCTGGTGAGGAAAACGTAGGAATTTGAGGAAGGACTTCTATAAGGATGACAGAGCCCTGGAACAGGCTTCCCGAAGAGGTTGTGGAGTTTCTTCTTCTGGAGATCTTCCAAACCCGCCTGGATGCCACTCTGTGCCACATGTAGTCTAGGTGACCCGCCCTGGAGCAGGGGGTTGGACTAGATGATCTCTAGAGGTCTCTTCCAACCTCAACCATTCTGAAATTCTGTGACTTGTGTCCTCATGAAGATGGTGATGGAGCAAATGCTGGGAGTGAGAAAAAGATGAAGTCCGCAATTCAGCTATAATGTGCTGCCGTGGTGTCATTGCACGGCGTTGGAAGTGGCATAATTCATTTCACTATCAAAAATCTATATCATAGACAAGTCCTGGAGGCAGAACCATAAGAACACATACGAAGATGCTTCTCAGTCAAGTTGTGTCTAATAGAGAAGAGGGTCCTGCATGAGCTGTATGTTGAGAGGGGACAGGTCAAAATCTGTTTAATGTCAAGTACCCAGGCCATGATCTTCCCATTGTCTGTGGGTAAGTTCCCAAGTAAGCCGTGCAAGGGAGGGCTCTGCAGATCTGCAGAAGAAGAAGGTGACACCAAGGCTTCCCAGGAGACCTCAAAGTTGCCTGCAGCTGGTTTGCTTTGCTGGTACATGAAGAGATTAAAGGAATATGATAGACTCTGCCTCATCTGCATCTTGATTAAGAGAGCCTTTGAGATGTTTTTGTGGAAAATCCCCTAAGTTTATTACTCTGAGAGGTGCATAGTGTCTGTATTTCTCAAACAGTGGAAACAAGCATGCAGGGTTGGGTCACAACTCATTCTTTCGGGAGGCTGGATGAAGAAATGTGGACATTAATAAGAGATCAAGCACCTTTTCCAGCCAGATTCCTCAAGGGACTTCCCTGTTGGTCCTTGGTGCTTGTGCTTATCATGATCCAGGGTTACTCTTTTATTGGTTATCTGTCTTCAAAGTAAGCTTGTTTGAATCTCTTGGCTTATCCATAGGGTGTGGGGAGTGCTCACGAGCTGGGGCAGCATATTGAGCAATCCTTGTTTTGGGGTGGCAAGGAGGAGAGGATCTTTCTTGCTAAGTGCCATGACAACCTGAAGCTCCATCTGGTTGGTTGGGCCTGGCCTTGTGTTCCTCTTCATGCAAATTTCTGCAGGAAATCTCTGGCAGCAGCTCCTGTGTGTTTGTGGGCAGTGATTAAGATATCTGAAGCTCCTGGCATGTGCAGGCTTTGTAAGAATCAGCCTGAAAAGAAATAAAAAAACATGGAAAAGCATAAGGAAGGGGGGAGAAAATATGTTTTGGCTTGGAGCCTTTCTTGGGATGGGGGTGGTTTTTGGAACCGTCTTTCCCAGCTTAGCACAGGAGAAATAAAACTTAGATTTTACTTCTGAGGATGAGCAAGAGCAAAACTAGCCTGCAACTTTCCTTGGTTTAGGAAGGCAGTGTTTGGGGAACCCTTGGCAACAGCAGTAAGGTTTATGATAGAGGAGAAGTATGAAAGAATAACTTCAGGTAAGAAAGTGAAATAGAAATGGGGCCGTAAAAATGACATAACTGTGTTAGCATATCCAGGCTGTTAGCATCTGTGATGAATCTTGGCATGTGAGCTGGATGGTTCGTCTGTCTGGTGGCGGGATCAGGTTCTGCCTGTCGCCTCCTCCAGCATTTGTACACATTTGTAGTGAAGAGTTGTCCTCTTCGCTAGGAAAAGCAGAGATCCCGGAGTCCCCATCTGGTTGGTTGGGCCTGGCCTTGGAGATGGACTTCGTGTGCTTGGAGATGGACTTTCCCTTTTTTCTTGCATGACTTCTGTGTGGAACCATAAACTAGGTTTAAATGTGAGCTCAGTGCTCTATCATGCCAACAAACCCTAGCAAATCTCTTTGAGAAAGTGACCTGTTTTGCTTGTGAAATGGTCAGCAATGGTAACACTGGCCAGGGAGAAACTGGGGACATGGACATTGTTTTTAAAGCTTTTAGCACAGGAAAAGATGTAATAATCTCCCCAATAAGCTCCAGCCTAAAGAGGTAACTGCTGACTTTCTATTTTCAGAGCTCTGGCAAGCCAAACACGGAGGAAATTCCTTCTCCAAAGAATAACCTTTAATTACATAAATCATAGGAGGGAGGCTTGGTCAGATAGTATCATTAGTCTTTGCTCAAATTTTTTGTATATATTGGTCTAACCCTACTAAAGTCAGCAGAATTATGCAAATGTACCTGGCAACCAGCCCAATATAGTGTTTAAAGCATCTGCTTTAATCACAGACTGCCGTATTCTAAAGGAAAAATATTACTGACTACAAAAGCTGTTCTCTTAAAAAAAAAAAAATTAGAGGAAATTTAAATCAACAGAAAACCCTTACAAAAAAATCCTATCTGAGATGTATCAATTTGTTTCTAAAATTGTCTACAAATCTTCTTGGTAGTCAATTTTATAATTCCTAGGTGACAAAATAAAACATGAAAAAGAGATTTTTTTTCCTCTCAATGCAGAAAGCTGACCATGAATTTTATTAATTCTGCCTAATATCCTATCTTGACAGTTGTTATAATAACTTAATATTCATCTACAGAAAGCAGAACTGAGAAAACAAAACCAAAAAAGGTGGTTAGACCTGTCCTTATAATGTATGGGAAATATACTGTGACCCACCATTGCCTTTTACAACAGCAAGGGAAGTGATATAGAGGGATCAGCCTCAGGGACACAATTATGTTCCAGAACATCATTTCGTGGGTGTAAAAGAACTGGTATTACTCTAATTTCCACAAATAAAATTTAGTGTGTTCCACTGTTGTTAAGATGAGATGAAATCAGGAAATTGAAGCAAATGATATAGTTTTGCATATTTGCCAGAGAGGAGCTTTCTCCATTAAAGAATATGCTTTATATAAGGGTGTGTTACAGGCTTACAAGCAGCGTCTTAAATCTACAAAATGTGCTGCTATATTGTGTTGAGACTCATCCTAAAAGGATATTTTGACTGACTTTTTTTTTCTCTCTCTCAGGCTTTCAGCTTTTGATTTTGGAATTCTCAGTAAGAGCATCTACAAATGTGGGAATTTTTGATGCAGCAAATCATATTCCTTAGACTAAAACATTACAGCCATGTTCCTAACCACAAAAAAAGTTTGTGATTTTTTTTCTGTCCCCAAATTCTGTATATTTTGTGTATATGCTGTATAATTCTGTATTGTTCTCTATATAAATTCTATTAGTTTAAAAGGAGCCCTTATCTATACACAGAAAGGAGATGAGACCTTTTGGCTCCTATGAACGATATAAAATGATAAATTACCTTATTCTTAGCAGCCTGGATTTCTTAAACTCCTACCTGAAACCGTACTCTCTTCAACCAGAATATCAGCTAGAAAAATACACGCAGAGTTTTCCGAGCAAGTCCTGACAGCCAGTGCCAAAACCCACGTACCAAATGGTCTTGTGAAATCCCAGGCATCACGGCTCTGAGGGAATAAACATTAGTTAACACCTCTAAGGTAGCTTCAGGTATCCATTTGCCCCTGTTTTCTTGTAGGGGTGGGAACCCTCAGCAATTGCAGGTTTGTTGTGAAGGTAAACAAACCTTATTGCTTTTGACATTTCAGTTTGGGAAGGTTTTTACGGGTTAGTCTTGACTGGTGGATGCTACAGCTGCCTTTTAGTACCGATAAATGTGAGCTGCAATTAAGCTTTCTATGGAACCAGATGGGTGAAACAGTAGATTCCATCCAAAAGTGCTGTTGTGTGTCACAGCTTAAAGTAATATATGAAAGGCGCCCCAGGCAGGGGAGGCTGCTTCTGTATTTGATGGTTTTTAGCTGGCAGGTTGGTGTGAGCCTCGATGGGGCCAATATAGCAAACAGGTCAGTAGCAAATTCCTTTACCTAAAGCTGGTGCTCAGAAAGCAACAGCGAGACACTAACCTTTTAGCATTCTGTATTAATTAAAAGAATAACCCTTTCTTTTAATTTACTTTCTAGTATATGGCAAGGTTCACATCTAACTTCTGTAGATTGCAGCAACTGCGCCCTCCATGAAACACGCCGAGGAGCTGAGGGCTCTCCTGGCAATGTTTTCTTACACTTTAAAACCCCTCACCATCCTCTTGGGTGGTTTGAACGGAAACCTAAACTTTTGGCTTTGATGAAAATGCATTTGGTCTTGCCAAGGGATGCTAAGGAGGGAGCTGCAGCAGTCTTCCCATTCTGGCGTGCAGCTGGATGCAACTGGCATTACTGGAAATAGCAAGGGGGCTATTTCCAATAGCCAATCAAACACTTTTTTTTTTTTTTTAAAGTCTATTTTAAATATTAGTATTTATTCCTATCCCTTATTATAGGTTTCTCTGCCATATTGTGTGCAACAGGGTCCTTGAAATCCCCACCGCTGTGTGCAGGATCCGCCGAAGCTGTCGCTGCACAGGCTGCTTGGAGCAACCCAGCAGATATTTGCTGACAAACCTTTTCAGTATAATCCTTTATTATCTAACCGCAGTCAAGAGCCTACTTCACATGAAATATTTTCAGCTACAGATGGCAAAGCCTGAGAGCGAGCCAACAACAGTGCAAAAATACATTTATATCAATGCCGAAGCCGTCAGCCAGCCAGGCACCAGCTCTGTTTGTCATGTGCCAGGGGTATGATCAATAATATTTCAAATTCATTAGAGAACCACATGGACAAAACTGGCTCGGCTTCTTATTAAAATGTTGTAATCATATTGAACATATTAGGAATGTTTGTGTGTGTAGGACAAAGAGAAAGGAGGTAGTCAACTGTAGTTGAGCTTATACAGATAAAATATGCTTTCCATTTTCAGAGGTTCATCAGATGTTCTTAGTATTTTAACATTTTTGTACATTTTATACAGTTAAATTTTGAGGCTTTTGTTCCCCCCTTTAAAAGAAGTCTTGAGATTCCAGATTTATCTTTTTATTTGTTTTCTTCCAGCTTTGCTGGATTTAGAACACTAAAAATGATTCTGTCTTCTGCTTGTGCTCTGGAGGCTCCGGTGCTCAGAGCTCCTCCAAGTGTGGGCACCGCACGGAGCAGGAGGGAGCTGCAGCTTCTTGCTGCTGCCTCTCTGCATGGCCCAAAGGAACAATTACAGCTGGAAGCTTAGATTTAGCAAAGGTAGCCAGAGTGTTGAGAAAGCAGTTTTGCATAATTAGGAAAACAGTGCAGAACTTTTCTTCCTGACATGACAGTTTATGTTAATATAATTGATTTGATGAAAATGGGAGAGTGTTATGCATGTAAAGCTGAAATATCCATCCATGGGGCTAGGAACAGGCAAACAACCATATTGGTTCCTGACAAAAAAAAAAAAAAAATTCTAATATGAAGTGCATGAAATGTGTCATTTGCATAGCAAAAATGAAATATTGGACAGGAAGCGAAAATAGCGTACATTGCACCAGGAAACTTTCATTCTGGCTTGTGTCATTTCTAATTTTGCTCAGGATTTATGCAACAGACTGGCACATCTCCCCAACATTAACAGGCTGCGTGTAAAGAAAAGCTGTGCAGGATACTCTGTCAATTCTTGTAGTCAAGAAGAGGCATTTATTGAACAAAGTCCTTCAAGAAAAGAGGAAAGAAAATTCCTCTTTTCCTCTTCCTGCTGTATTGAACAGCTTCCAGGAAATGCATGGTTTTAGTTGACAACAAGGAAAATATCACAGGGATGAAACCCTGAAGCTCAGTAGAAGCCTGTGCAATGTAAATGTTTAGGTAAAACGCTGTGCTCTGGACGTGAAGGCTGGGCACCCTTCCAGGGATCCCTGCGTGGAGCAGCAGTGTGGAATGAGCCTCCTTGTGCCAATGCCCGACCCGGAAAATGGGAGCTCTCCCAGGGAATGCCAGAGGGTGCATGCGCCTACAGCTGCAGGGAACAAGAGAGATTATTCTGATATGCCCTAGGCTGGCTCCTGGTAAGCGTCAGGTATAAGGGCTGGGATTTGTCCCAGGTATAGGTACTCATATTTGAACTAGTTCACATTTAAAAATAGTTACTGAGTGCTATGTTCTTTTGAAAATTTTATATTTAGCATATGGATCCTGGAGCTTGTTAGCTAACTTTTCAGCAGAGAAGGCATTTCTGATGAAATGTAGTTTTTCCTAAGATTTTTCCATTAGAAAAATCAAAATAAAGCATGGAGGGAAACACTTTACCCGCATGCAGCGATAGACATTGAGCTGCATCTGCCAGAGGCTGCGGGTGCTCAGCAGAGCTGGGCTTTGGTGCGTGGTCCCTCTGCTCTCCCGTAGGTCAGACCTGGCTCCCGTGGGTGTCTTGGCTGGGTGGCTGGTACAGCCAGGAAAAGCCTGGCACTAGTGCCTGAGCAGAGTCGATTTTCCCCGGGCAGAAAGGAGGATATTACATACCTAACCATGTGGGTACGCGGATGTAGCGTAGCATTAAGCTGCGTGGCTGTGAAAGTTGTCAGTGTTTTAAATTTTCATGCTCATTTGAGATTGGTATATGGTTCAGTATTAGACTATATTCCAAGACTTAAACCTGAGGGATTTTTTCTGTTCCATTTTATCCTGAAAAAATTTAGCTCAGATATTGCAATAAAAGTGATCCTCTTTCCCCTGGCCCTTGCCCTAGGGAGGCTGCAGAGGAGGGGTTTGCTCGGACCCTCTGCCCAGGCTGGCACACAGCTCTAGCCTTGGCTGTGTGGGGTCGGGATGGAATAGGGCTTGTTTAGCCTGGAGAAGAGAAGATTGAAGGGCTCTCATCAATATGTTTAAGTACCTGAGGGGAGAACGTAGGGAGGAGGGGACCAAACTCTGTGGTGGCCAGCGACGGGATGAGGAGTAGTGGGCACAAGTTGAAACACAGGAAGTTCCATCTCTATAGGAGGAAGAATTTCTTCACTGTGAGGGTGACAGAGCCCTGGCACAGGCTGCCCAGGGAGGTTGTGGGGTCTCCTTTTCTGGAGGTCTTCAAACCCACCTGGATCTGACTGGGTGTCGCATGCTCCGGGTGTCCCTGCTGGAGCAGGGGGTTGGACTAGATGATCTCTAGAGGTCCCTTCCAACCTCAACCAATCTGTGATTCTGTGACGGGAGGAAAAAAACTTAGTGGGTCACTCTAAGGACCACAGTCTGTGCATGGGCCTTGATAAAGTGGTGTCTCTCCATACCAATGCATAGCAATAATACAAAAATGGCAAATAGGAGTCATAATAGGAAGAATTTATGATATGGGCTTCTGTGATACTATAATTCCATATAGTATTTGTAGAAAGCCCTTGTATAAAAGCAATAGTATTATCCATCTTCATGCTTGCTTGTAAAATCAGTGCCTTTTATTTGTAAAGATAAGCTGCTGTATTCTGCTGTCTCGGATTCACATGAGACTGTGTAGTTTCATATTTATGCACAACAAACTACTAGAAACCGAAAATACTTTTTTGATGGGGGATTAAAAGATGGATAATACCTTTTGTCTAACTTTTCCACCAGTTTCTTAGTTCCAGTGGATCAGGGTGGATAGATTAACCTACAGAAGGGACAGCAGTGAAGTATTGTCTGCTTAGCATAACGCTCATAATATCCCCCTGCAGAAATCCCCTATATGGCTAATAAACATTTAATGAATGATGTTCTGTCTGATAACAAGATAATAATAACTCTAGAGAAGCTCTGTTGGACTTAGTTCCTGACAAGACCTGGAATTTGTCTTAACATATCATCGAGAAGAGTGGCTTTTATTTTTCTTTCTGACGTATGCATATGGATATACTGCATGCACTAGTGCCTTCTAGCAAAACAACATTAAAATATAAGTAACAGTTTAAATCAGCTATAAAATTTGATGACCTAGAATTATTTCAGGTTCTATGGATTCCTTCATCTTAAACTTCAACAGCCATCTATTCATTGTCCCCTTTGGGACATCTCTTATTAGATTTTACTGCCATCATTTTTGTTTCATTTTTCTTTTCTTCTGTGACTCCTCCACCAGCCTTGACTGTTATGCAAATGTTTAATCTTTTGAAGTTACTAACCTTTCATCAAAAGCTTCAGCTCTGGCAGGTGAGGTTTGGAAGGTATGGCCCTGAATAAGAAGCCAGGATTTAGTTGCTTCCTTAAAGTCCTGCAATTGTCACGGGCAGGGCAGAGCAGAGGGGCCAAACGCCCTCATCTCTCGTGTGTTCACCCAAACAGAAAAGCTTCAAAGGGTTTTTTTTTTTTTTTCCAAATAATGTGCCCCTGTTTTTTAGGACAGGATAAACCTTCAGGTGCAACTTGTATACCTTGAAATTGCTGTAGTGAAAGCAATTCACTTTTGAGTCAAAATAACTTCACTTTTTGAGTCTTCACTGAGAAGAGCTTGGCTTCTATTTCAATGCTTGCATGAAAAAGCTGCTTTTTTTTTTTTTTTTAATCACTAGCTGAACTGAACTGATTGAAATGCACCACCCTCTAATTTGGGGGAGCAGAAGCATACAGACGAGATGCAAACAGAATGCACACGTGTGTTAAATTTGATCCCCAGTGATCTGTGCTAAGTTGTCCTTCACGTTTCTGGCTGAATCTGGTTGAAAATGTCTATTTTGGGACTTCTGTAGGGCAAGAATCCCACCCGCGACTGCTGCTTGGACAAGTCAGTGAAGCTAGATGAAGAAATCTGTCTCACTATTTCTCTGAGAAATCTATGGTTTAAGGATTCAGGTCTAGATTTGTTTATTTTTAAGACCAGATGATGACCATATGTTTTTGCATAATCTAGGCTATTAAATTTTGCCAGACATTTTGATATCAGATATTTGCATTATAGTGGCTGGGCAGCTGAAAGTTTTTTAACTTTTGGTCAACCTAGCTTTAAGCATTATTTACAGCTATATTTGATTAAGAAACCAGTCTGAGAAGCAGAATACAATGAATACCGATACACCAGTAAAGAGTATTAAAACAATATTACTGTTAACTATTGGTACTACACTTTGAAAGGTTCTCTTTATTTAATGATGTTACCTCTGATTTTGTATCTTTGTTTACTTATTAAAGCCCATTGGGTAACCCTACAAGGAGAGAGCTTAGGCATTTGTATTACCCACAGTGGGTAGAAATGCTCACTGTTTTTGTAATGATAATTCATGAATTATGCATCACTTGTAACCTAAACTTTAGATAATATTGCACATATAGTAAGTCCTAGTGAAAAAAAAAATCAACGTGACATGTATCAATTAGAGGATTTTTAGAGATCAACATGAAATTAATGATGACTTGAGAAGCAGGGTGTTTAATTTACTACATCGTACAGCGCTGATTGTCATCTTTGAAATAGAGAGGTATGGATTACTGTAATCCGTAATTACAGTAAATGGAGCTAGACAAAGAATATTATGCATAAGAAGGCATGGTATCTCCATCTGCATCCCAGATTCTGTGAGGGCTCCATGCTTACTTGCTGACTTCCTATTGGTTTACTAGGCAGAAAAAAACAGCTATACTCAAAGGTTGTGAGTTTTCCATCTCTTCCTCTTCCTTGCTGTGTTTCTAGTATGAAGGTCCCTTAGCGAAAGGCCAACTACAAGCTCTCTACCTTTGCTGGCGGGGACTGAGCGGAGGTTTCTGCTGAGCACATTGAAATAACCAGCCAGGCTGTAGCTGTTGGCTTGTAACAGCCCTAGGACAAATGAGTTTGTTGCAGGATACATCGATAGTGCTGCTGTGCCTCAGTTTCCCTGGGCCCTTTCACCACGTCGTGTTTAGTGCTCCTCTGTGACTGGCTTGTTGCAGCCGGCGCAGACATCCGCGCGGAGCCCTGAACTCGGCCTGCCCACTCCACGTGGCAGAGTAAACTACCGCAGGGGGTCGCTGATACATCAAAACCAAGGCTGCCGTTTTGGATTCACTGGTTAATGAGCTCTGGTTTGGTGCTCTGTGGCTTTTGATAAGGAACGAAGGCAGCAGCGCAGGGCCTGAGACCAGTGGGGCTGCCTCATGGCCACTCACCTGGTGGCAGGGGCTCAGTGGCCGAATTTTGGGAGATGTTGCAAAGTTTGCTAGTAGTTTCCATGAAGGAGTTTGCTGGTGGGCAGCCACCCTCTTGGCTTGGCATTAGGAGTGGCTTTGTTGATGCTTCGGAGAAGTGTCAGGGGCAGAGCACACAATTTGGGTTTGGGACGTTGTTGCCTCGAGCCTTGATGAAAAAATACATTGATCTGTTACCTGATTTCCATTTAACATCACAGATTGATTTTCTATTTCCTTAGGATTATGAGGAACGAGTAATGGATGGAATTTGATGTCTGGTGTGGAAATGCAGCAGGTGCTCCCCTGGTGGGATTCAACAGGGTGAAGGAAGGAGGCCGTCCTAGTGCTGTGCTTCTGCAAGGTCTGCAGCACACAGAGATCATATGGAGAAGCTCCCATTTAAAGTTCAATGACTGGCCCCTAATTTTCCCAGAAAGCAGGTCTGCTGCTGGGTAAGTACTTTTAGGAAGATGAGTCATGTAGGAGTAAAGGAATCCCATAATTTAAGACAAATACTTAAGACATCTCCAGTAAAAGCTCATTATGGAGAGCAATGGGGAGGCCGTGACGCTGTGGCCGTGTCGCAGGCCAAGAGAGAGTTTGTTTCAATAGAGCTTGCTGGTACCTACTTTTACTGGAAATATCCCAAATTGCAAGAAAAAAAAAAGGCATAAAAACACCCAGAATCTGTGAGAAAAGCTCTATTGTCAGGAAGTTGCCTGGGTTTTGTACATCTTTTCACGTCCAGAACAAAAAGAGAGCTGCAGTATTGACTTCTGCACCCGCTCCTGTGAAGAGCCTACAAAGCAGGTATAAAAGAAAGGTTAAAATGCAAATGACTGTAAATTGCAGCAATATAATAGCAGAAATGAAAACATTGCCTAAAACCTTGAAAAGGCTGCCTCCCTCTCCAGAAACGAGAGGAGCCCTCTCTCCCTGTCCGCTTTTATTACTGTCGGTGACAGGGTTTAGGCACCGTAACTGGTATTTAAGAAAGAGCTTTAACCATTGCTCCGAGGAAGCCCCAGTCTGCTGAAATCCTAGGGCTGCTGCCAGTGACTGAGGTGGGATTCCTGCTTTGATGGTTTCATTAGGGTCTTCCTGCAATTTGGGATATTTTACTATCTGTGGCCTTTTCTTTTTGCAGTCTGAGGAGTGGCAAGCTGCAAAACCCTCCGTGTCTAAGGTTAGGGAGTCCTAATACCTGGCAGCCCTGGTGCGGCTGCTTGAGCGGTAGTAAGAGTTCCCTTATTAAACACAGTGCTCTCGTATTTAATACCACCAAGCAGGATGGCAAAAGAACTATTGAAAAGTGGAAGCTTTCTGACGCTTAAGTCCCCAGTGCATCATGCTTTTACAAGCACTTTTAGTATTTTATAATGGTTTTAGGGGTTGATAAATGTTAACTTATACCCAAGCATCTGAGATGCAAAGAAGAGCAGCTTGAGTTCAGGCTGTTGCATGGTTTGAGAGGTCGGATGTTGGGTAGATATAAAGGGTGGTACAAGGTGTACAGAAGTAGAAGAGATAAAGTATTTAGATTTTTTTTTCATCTGAAGATTTAGTATATCCTTATCCGTAAATGTTTATGGTACCGCAAGGTGAAAAATGGGAAACACTTGTGAGGAAAGAGCGGGACTGCTGTATTCAGAGAAGGAGCTGCAATTGCCAAAATGCCCTAGTTTGTGTTTTTGACAATCTCATAATGAAACAATTTCCCTTCCGTGGAGGAATAACAGGTTTCATTGGAAGCGCAACTGCTGCAAAAAAGAAGAAGAAAAAAAAAAAGAAAACAAGGAAAAAAAAAACCCTGTGTTTCAGAAGCATCAGGGCAAATTCTCTGATTAACCTAATTCAGCTTTTCCCCTGCACATTTAATTGATGATTTTCTTGAGGTGTTTATTTTGCCCAAATTCATGGCCAAAAATCAGGCCGTTTTCCTGGGACGGCGAAGCGGTTTGCGCAGCCCTGCGAGCAGTCCCCAGGCGAGGCCGCCGAGCGGCAACGCTGATAGATTTGTTTTCATTCGGTACCTGAACACGTTACGATAATTATGTCAGGCCTGAGCTTTTCCCATCTGCAGCCCAGCCTGATACTGCTCTGATTAGAAAATATAAAACCTGCAGAGAACAGCCTAGAAATATGAAGACGAGGGACCTGGAGCTTTACAAGAGCAAGGAAATGATGAAGCGGGTTCCTCATTATTTGGCAATGGGTCTAATCGGAGCTTTCAGCGTAACAAAAGCTTCACTTGACAAGGATTTATGTGATTTCTGTGCTACCCGATTCTGGGCAGGAAACCAACTTGGGCTGCAAATGCTTCTTTAAGTGGAGCTGCCTGGAAATGCTCAATAATGCAAACATTAGCATCTGTGGGGGTTTTATTTTCCGCCCTCTTAAGGATGTAGGTGACTTAAAATTACAATGAAAATATAAACTTGTAAGACTGGCCCGCATTGCGCATCCAGTTGCTCACCATGTGGTCTGGAGAAAGTTTAAGCCTTGTTTGCTTTGCAGGCGGAGCCCAAGCACAGGGAAAGCAGAACACGACCCTGAGTTGCTGCAGGTTAATCTCGTACCAGTGTTGCCGATCAGAGCTTTCTGGGGTGCTTTGGACAATAAAATGCGGTTCTTTGGCAACCAGTTAACATCAATGCAAGCATAACTGCAAGTTAATTTGGGAGAAGAAAGGGTCTGTGCCTTAAGTTGCTTTCAATTTTGACCTCATTATATTCCTTTAATGCACTCAGAAATTAAGGGGCAGCCTAAGAATTAGACCTTGAGGGATGCTGAAGTGTTAGGGAAGAGGCAGGAACAGGTGACGGGCCAGGTTCAGTGGCTGCTTCCCCACTAAAATGACATTTATGCCTGACAAATGGCAATGATACGAAGAGTGCGGGGTTCATTTCTCTTCATATAAATAACAACTCTTGCTCTACTGTAAAGAAAGGTGAGCTGTACCGATTTTTCAGTACTTGTGAAACATGGTATGTTAAACTTGGTTAACGTCCTTACTTTACAGCCTCCAAAGAGGCACCGCATTGTGTGACTGAAGCAGGCAAAGAAGCACGGATTCCCATTTTAAATAGCACGTCTTTATGTTCAGCTGATTCCTTTAACAATCACAAAGTTTAACTATTTTTCTTCCTCTCTTTTTAAATGTTGCAATTATCTCCAGTGCAGGCGCTCCAATATTGTCTCTGGAAGAGGCCATGAAATGCAGAGCGCTACTACTTATATCCCAGGTTGGGTGCATTATTAGCACAAGCGTTCTGCTCAGGTGCATAATGACATTCAGGGTGAGGCCACAGAGGATTATTCAAATTGGGTCGTTATGCTGGATTTCACTCTAAAAGATACCTGGGAATAGTTTTTTGGGGAAAAAAAAAAGAAAAAGTTTATTCATTTTTATGAGCCGGCTTTCCTTGGAATCACAGAATGTGTTTGAGCATAGTTAATCATATGCAACCTACCATCTTTAATTAAAAAAGAATTACAAGCCAATTTTAAATGCTGATTTTGAGTTTTGAGTTCAATTATCAACCTTTGCAGACAAACCATTGGGGGAAATCAACCAGGAAATGTCTCTTCGATTTGCTAGTTATCAATAATACTTTCTGCACGATTACCAGGCAAGAGGCAGTGGTTTCTAATGAGCATTCATTATTTTTATTATAGGAAAAAAGGCCAAAAATTTATATAATATTCACAAGGCTCATGCTTCTGAGGCATGTCGCAAATAGTTTCAGAGGTTAGGCTTGAGCTTAGAGATAAGTGGGTTTGCTGACAATTATGAAAATGACTCAAGTGTATCAAAACCCGGGAGATTTGTCATTTCTTGCACTGCGAAGGTCGGTGGCCGCTGTGCTGGCCTGTCCCCGTTTGTACCCTGGGAATGGCCAAAGCGGCGCCCAGTGATGGGCCAAGAACTGTAAGTGAGAGGTCTTAGGAAGATGTCATTATAATCAGGAATCTAATAATTTATGAATTTTTTCATCAAGGACTTCAGAGGGCAGCCTGTGCTGACCCCGCTCAGCCCACGCTGTGTGTGCAGTGTCCAGGAGCAATTTGTCACTAAATCCTCACCAAACACGGGCTGTAGTTGGGCAGGCTCAAAAGCATCCATGATAGTTTTAATCTTCCTCCAGGCGTCTTCAGGGGAACAAATGGCTGTCCCCAAAAGACACAAGGCCACAGCAGCCACGCAGCAGACCCCAGGGTGAGCAGCAACTCGTCACCGCGGTGCTGCTGGTTCCTGCTGCCCCCACGATGGGCTGGTCCTTGGCATCGCTCACAACAGTCTTTAGGTATGGTGGTTCTCTAAATGTCTTGGAAGTTCAGATGATGCTTAGACAGAATAGGGAATATGAGTGTCACATTCATTGTCACTCTGTGCTGTTACAGAGAACATGTCTCCTCTTTGGGTAGAGAGGAAAAGGACACTGGAGTTCAGGAAATTTGTAGGCAGACTTTAAGTATATGTCCCCAGTTAGTCGGAGGCTGGTCAGGTAACTCTCAGTGAGATATCTGAATCTTTGGAATTAATAAATGCTCTTTAAACAGCCCTTCTATAATGTCAGAGATGGCTCTCCAGATATCAGGGCTGTGAGATTGATGGGCTGCGCTGATGCTGATGCCATTAAGAAGACCTTCAGAGAGGAACAAGTAGTGTTGTAGAAGTGCTGTTCTAAATTAACACCTGACTTTGAAACCAAATTGATGCCCCTCAAGATAATTGGAAAAGTTAGAAAACAATCACGGGAGAATAAATTGAGACGTGGTGGGAGAGCGAACCCCAGATGAAGGAAATGTTTCAATGCTCTTTCCATTGTGTGGAGACCTTCCTGCCATTGGGCTGGCTTTTTTACCCCAGGTGGTGCCAGATCACCTTTGGCTTGGTTGGATTCACAAATTTACTGTAAAAGCACTCTGGGTTGCACAACCCTCCCTTGGCACCTGCACCAGCCATGTAATGGGGGAGACCCTTCGGTGTTGCGAGTGTCCAGGGCTTCATCCCAGGAATCGCTCCCAGGCATGGACTGACATAGGAATAACCCAGCCCAAGGGACAATGGTAGGGAAGGGATCACAGTGATAGAGCCCTGAAATTAGTGTGGGACACCTGGTGTTGGAAGTCTAATGTCCACAGAATTCCCAAAACCCACCCACTCCATGGCCTTCAAATTTGGTTTTACTTTATAGATCCTTGTATATATCCTTGGTAATTGATAAATATGTGATTTATTTCACATTTATTTCATGACAATAATAATTGCATTTATTTTTTTTCTATATCAATGTAAATTCCCAAAAGAGTCAAAATTTGTTTCTGGGAATAGGATGAGTATTTTCGTGTTATACTCAGGTAAATATATGGAGTGAACTCATGAATGGCCACATTGATTTCATAAAGATTATCTGCAGTTACAGGTAATTTTTCCATGTCAGAGTGGCATTTAAATCAATGCTGTGCTGTTCAGACCTCGTGATCCACTTTGTTTCATGACTTGAAAAAAAAAAATCACGTTAAACAGAATGAAATACAAAATTGCTATAAAATGTGGGCTATACATGTGTCATTCCTGATGGTTTCATTAGTGTGATAATTTTTTAGGTATACAAAATAGTAAAATATCAGTTTGTTGGATTAAGAAGTGAAAACGGATGAATTGTGGGGTCGGTAGAATATTTTATTACTGACTTTGTGTATTCCTTTGTGTGTTAAACCTCCTGAGGCCACTAAGTGAATGAGTTTCAGTGCCAATAACTCAAACTCCAAAAACTTACACCCGAACTTGGGCAGGTAGTGGTGTTGGTGACTTTAAAAAAATATATTTTGAGCTACTTTGCCTCCTTGATCATATATCCTTATTTTAGTGCTGCTTAGTAACTGCTGACTGTGATCTTTTTATCTTGTTGCCAGAAAGGAGACTGTGTGGAACATGGTGCTGCAGTGTGAGGAACAACTGGTAACGTTGAGTTTTGCAGTGCAAGATGAAGGGTGCTGATCCACTTTCCTGGCCTTCAAAATAGAGAGTCTTGTCTAGTGAGTGAAGGCTCCTAGGTGGGTGCACAATAAAATCTTTTACATCTTAGAATGAGGTTAATATCATTTACTTCTTTACAAGAAACTGGGTAGTTCTTTTGTATTTTTATTCATGCCATTGTCTTGAAATTCATTTAAAAATGAAATTCATTTAAAAAAGGCAAAAAAAAGCTGATTTTTAAAGAAAATTCTTTGAAATGTTGAGATGCTTGTAGCAATTATGAGAGAACTTCTTAAGCCTGTGTGGGTTACGCGCGCAGGGCTCAGTGGGGACATGTCCACCTTTACACTTAGAGCAGATATAGTTTCAGCACTTTTTAGAAATCCTTTAACGCAGCCTTCAGCACTCGTCAAGCCCTGCCGGGGTTTTATTTTTACAGATCTGCATCAGGAGGAGCAAGTCCCAAGCTGTGGGCAAGGCACTCGGGAGCCTCCGGCCCGCGGCGAGTGGAGGCTGCCCAGTAATGGGCCCCGAAACAGGGCAAACTCGCTGTGTGCTTATTTTTAAACACGTTTCTTGCCTCAACCCCAACACCTTCAGGGAATAATTTCCTTTCCTATTTAATTTCAGACATTGCAAATGCCTGCAGGTTGCTATAAATTATGTATGGAACTAAAAGTTGCAGTTTCTATTCTTTGCTGGGTACAAATTTTGTTCTAAATTCGACGTGCCAGAGACGCAAAGTTCACGGGGACATTAGCTTGTTTCATTTGCATGATTCTCCTCTTGGTTCCTGCAGTCAACAGCTCTGAAAAGTGTGAGATGTTGTAGGTTCCAGTGCCCAGTAATCTATATGTTCAGTGCGAAATTTTGTTCGTTTGGGTGAAATTTAAAAAGCTGGAAGTATTGGGACACAAAGTCAGATATCTAGACTTTTACTTATGATGTTTTCAGATGAGTCGCCGCTTTTCTGGAGCTATTTGTAATTTTACTAATGCCTATATCCTAATTAAAGCCCCAGATTCTGAGGTTCCTGAGGTTTTATATTTCACAGTTACACTGCTTTTTGCTGAACTTGCAATAATTGTAATTTGTACCTGTGTAGCAAGACTCATTCTAACAAGTTTGACTCACTGTCAAGATATTTCAACTAAAAATTTGGTTGTTTATAGTCTGCCTTCAGAGTTCTTGCTACAAAAAGTCTACTTTTCTCTTTTTTCTCTTTTAAATAGGGTAGAAGGAAAACTAAATTAGCTTTCCTTTTAAATTAGTATGGGTTTTTGGTGTATGACTGAAAGTATGCGCTATTGCATGGGTAAAAAAAGGGTTAGCAGAGGCATTTTATAGATGAAGGAGAAAAAAATGCACACAGACCCCTAAAGAATAGATAAGAGAGTGCTTGAAATGAAAAGTGTTATCACGGTCTCGAAATTGTTGTGATAGGTCAAAATCATTGTACCCTAGCAGCTGCAATAAATAATCCTAATGATAAAGCAATAAGTAAAATTATGTTTAGCGGGGTTATAGTAATTTATTAAATCCTGCTTATTATTTTGATGAGACTAACTGAGGCACGTTGAGCTAGTGGAGAGTTTGCTAGTGAGCATTCATTAAAAATGATTGCAATGATAATACAAGTAATCATCATTAGCGATGGCTCTGCTGTTATCTCATTAAAATTGCTGTGCTTTTAATGTCTCCTACTTTAGTCTCAGTAGTAGTAGGGGTAGTTGATAACATTTAATAATAATAAAAAATAAAACTAGCTTGCTGACATTGTAGGAAGTGAGGCATTTTGCAGCTGTAGCGTGTGATGTGAATAGCCCCACTGTAGGTAGACATTTTGGTAGTTGGGCTAATTAGAAACAGGTGGAGTATTTGAACACTGAGGGCAATAAGAGATATGCTGTTTCAGGATTTGACAGTTAATGATCGCAAGAAGATCATTTACAGCAGCTGGTAATTAAAGATGGGATCTATATGAGCAGAAAATTGTATGTTTGGGGATGGAAAAATACTTCCATTTTTAACCAGTGTAAAGCATCTTGTCAATCAGGAATTTACATTTTCATCTGAAAAAGCCTTGGCTCAGAAACGCTGCCTCCCGGCTACCTGCGATCCCCGCGCGCGGAGCCCTTGCCCTGGCACCCACCCTCTCTCTTCCAAGGCGCTAGCTCAGACCTTGGCTCTCGGGGAGAATTTCTGCAGTATCTGGTGGAGTTTAGTGACCTCTGCAACAGCATGATATACCACACCTCTGCATGGTATTTTGTCCTCTTTTTTCCTGGCGATGTGCTGATGAAAGATATGGAGCAAACAAGGCATTTTCCCTATGGTCCAGATGCCTCTAGTGTCACCACCAGCTTCCCAAGGTCTGGGCCTGGACTGTGACACTTGCAGTCATCTCCTGTCCCTCTTGTCCTTGAGGCTGTGCTAGGAACAGCCCCTGCAGGTTTCCTGATACCGGGGCAGAATATAAGCCTCTTCACTACCAAAGAGATTTAAGCCTGTGTTTACAAGATGTGCTAGTTCATGTAAGCATAAAAATGCAGAATTGTTTATTTCAGTTATGCTCCAGGATAGCAGAGTTTGGGAAGAAGAAAGTGCAACATTAGCTTCTAGTGGGCAACACAAAAGCAGCCTGTCTCTGGGTGGATCTACCTCAACGTTTCCCTCCAAGTGAGCATAGCAGGCACAGCGAGAGAGCTTGGCATTCATAATAGCAATTGTAATTAATGCTAATGACAAAAAAAAAAAAAAAAAAAAAAAAAAAAAAAACCTTTAAAATAGAGAAGACCTCAGATTAAAGCAAGCAGCCATGCCACTATATCTTGTTCTTCATGCTTACAGAAGCAATTTTCAGCTTTTGCTGTGTTTTAATACACCATCTGCAGTCCCTCTGTGTTTAAGAAAAAAGAAAAATAAAAATAGCGTGTTGCTTTTCAACCCTCCCAGGGCATGACCGAATCGTGGCCTCTCTGTGTCCGGTGGAGGCCACCTCTGTTAGGTCTCTTGCCCTTGTCTGCCACCCTCTTTCAGCAAATGTAATATGTAGTTGGAACAAACTATAAAAAGAGATATCATATAGCACAAGATTTAAGGAGAGCCACCGTATATGAAATAAAAGCGAAGTTTTAGCACAAGAGTTTTGGATTTAGCTCATTTCTCCTGGATTTCATTTGCCTGGCAGACTTTATCTCCCTCTCCCTTTTGGTGATTACAGTAATGGTGCGGTTGGGTGAATGTTAATGGATTCTGCTGTCCTTTTGCAGTCCTGTTAGCTTTATTTACAGCAAGAGTGTGTGCCTGGGAGCTCTGCATGCGCCTTGGTCCCTAGAGCCATCGCTGTGCTTGATGAGAGACCCGCTAGATCTTGCCTTAACTCTTCTTAATCAATGCAGATATTCTCAGACTGCCGGCAAAATACAACTTTCCTTCAGTGCTCTGACTCTAAATGTGTGAGGAGTTTAGATTTAGAGGGGAATGCATCTATTTGGGCAAAATTAGGTCATTTGAGAAGCCTCTGAGCTGCGGTAAAATGAAGAGAGACAGTTGTCCTGCTTAGGGTTGAGGTTGACTCCAATGTCATGACCAGTCTGTGCCATGAAGGTGTGAACGCTCAGCGTATGGCCACACTGCTGGTGAGTTTTTTTTACTCTGTCTGTGATTGGGGTAAGACCAGCAGTGTCACATGCCCAGTGCTGTTGGCATCTCTTTTTGTTTTTATTTGCTGCATAAATTACAAAGGATGAAAGCAAGAATATTTGATTTAGCTCCCTGGAGGACAAGGATGGTGACACCGTGCACGTGTCCTTACTAGCTCGCTTCACACCTTCACACTGCAAAAACCTACCAAGGGGAAGACCAACCATCTTGCAGTGGGATTTTCCAGAATGTTTAACCACCCGGCAAACCTGCCCCTTTAACTTGGTCAGGCTCCTGACCTGTGGCATCTCAGAACAAAATACAGTGTCTTTACCAAAGAGCACCTGTATATTAAATTGCTTTTCTTCCTATTTTCTACCAGTAAGTGCTGCCCACTGTGACTGAATCCTGCCTGCAAGGGATCATTGCAATGGCTACATGTTGGCTTGGGCCTGTGCTTGGTAAGTGTCACATATATTATTTAAGTATATTATTTCATGTCTTTATACAAAAAAGGAACTGTGCTTTAGAGACACAATGCCTTTTTTTTAATGTGTATGCAGAGATTTGCAGTGAAAACACATGTAACCAGATTGCAGGAAGCTAACGTGGAGGAATGTGGGTTGCTTTTCAGGTGATGGTGAAAGCACGAGATCTTGTATTCAATATGTGTTCAGAGGACTGAGCTATAACCCTTTAGGCACTGGGTGTCCTGCGAAAGGCACCAGCAAACTATGAAGTATCCTGGCAATCCCAAGAGCTCCTCTAATATATTTTGGAAGCTGGTTGAAGAACTCCGTGTCCTGAGTTCAACCATGAAGTCATTATAGAGTTTGCATCTTACTTCATGTTTGGACTTATGAAAAAGGTAATCTTGGCTTCCTGTTTTTCTCGAGAGAGACTGTATTTTGTAATATCTGAAATAATTTTCTTAACTCTTTCTGTGAAAAAAATTATGATATGAATTTTTTCTCTTTGTTTTTCTTCCATATTAAAGTTCAGTTGCACATAATGTCTTTTTAAAACTATCTTGAACCATTGTCCATATTTCCATTAGTGCCAAGAAGCATTTGGGTCTTTAGATGAGCGTTAGCCTTGGTCAGCACAGAGTCTCTAGAAGCAGGAAAAATACCTGTCTTTTTTCTTGTCAGTTGTGTGTTTTGGTGGTGCCCCATGCTGCAGAGATGCATGAGGGGACCTGCTTTGTCCTATTAACAGAAGTTGCCATTGTGATACTTTTTTGTGAAGCCATGAGGCTGATAAGCATTTTGGAAGTTTTGAAAATATGTATCTAGAAAACATTTAAAGGCTGAAAGATCCAACAACTCTAGTTATCCTGTAATATTAAGCACTTGTAGATGAGATGTTCCTGGTTGGTCCTTGTTAGTGCCATAAGTAGTATCTTTTCTGACTCGTGCTATGCTGCTTTCTGCTGTTAATATTATGGTGCTGTATATTCTAGATTAATGAGTCCCTTTACATTATTTGAATAGAAGGATGCTGTCTGCTAGCGTAGCTAAGAGCATTTGTTAGTTGTAAATGATTTAGATGACATCCTTTACGGAATAGTTATTTTGGATGTGCTGGTAAGTTGAAAATAGACCTGTCAATAGAGACCAACAAGGGGAACAGCTTTAATGGAGGAAGAAGAAAGGGAATATAATTAGCATTTAATGATTTATTAATGTTTCATAAATATATAAACAAGATCGTTATACTAATATCAACAGTTCTAGGCAGTTAAAGATGGAAAATTGCTGCCTCGATGTATTTGGAGTCGCGATGAGAAGCGCCCACAGGTGCCTTGCAGCGCTGCCGAGCTGCTCCGCTCCCAGCGGGCCACCGGCAGGGAACTGAACCCCTGGAGAAGGGAAGCGCCTCCACTTCATTTAGTGACAGAAATGAGCACTGGAATAAGAAATCTCATCCTTCTTTCCTTGGGGTTGGAGGAGAAAGGAACCTGACTGCCAGCTGGGCATTCCTGTGAATTGGGAAACAAGGAGTTCTGTTTCTGCTCCTCCAAATCCCACTAGATGAAGTGGAAAGTAACTTCAAGACAGCAGTTGTTTCTGGAAAAAGAAACCTCCAAGATAATTTCCTTTGAATACTGACTGTGATACGATTTTGTTTAAGTATAATGCAATTTATTTTGGCCATTGTTTTTATATACAAATGTACAGAATAAAGCCAGTCTTGTGTTTGGTGCCATCAAAGAAACTGGTACCTTGGTTTTCAAGAAAAAACAGAGCCCTTGTTTGAAAATGTGGGAAGAGTTGCTGATGTGGCTCTGCTTCACAAGCACCCACCTTGCTTACCAACATTACATCCTCCTTTGGACCTTCCTTTGGAGCAAGCTTAAATAGGCAGCATCTGGAATAAGCCTCAGCATAAGAGCCTACTGCAGAATTAAGAGGAGAATGTGTTGGACACTATGTGGTAGTAGATGGTCTCAAATACTCACTAATATTGCATTTTAATCCTGTGAGATAAATTCATGCTGCTCACCTTGTGGACCAAGCAGGGATCTATTGCTGGTCGTTCATGGCTTGCTGACAGAAGCACCTGCTAAATTAAAATAATAGCATTGATTACTGGAGATGAAGAGGAAAGAGAAAATGATTTTAAAAATTGCATGTGTGATTTGCAGAGATTAAAGTTAGATAATTCATATTAAACATAGCAATTGAGAGAATAAATAAGAAATCCCCTTAGACCAGTTAAACAAAATCCATTTACAGCCTGTAACAACTTTTTTGGGTATAAATTTCAGACTGCTCCTTAGCAAGAGTGGTTTATGGAACTATTATCTGTGAACAAATACACTGGAGGAAAAACTTTCCTTCATATGATCCCGTATCTGGGATTTTGGATGAACTAGATCAGTTAATTCTGCATGTATTTCCATTTAAATAAATGTAGCTACCCTGAGGAGAATTTGCCCTGATGTATTACTATGATTATCATGGAAATTATCCTTCAGGAATATTCCTGTTAGCCTAATTACTGGGGCTAAGTATTGATGGAAATCTGAAATTAAACTGCAGTGAATATCTCCACAATAAATGCTTGGCTGTCATGGAAAAAATATTTATTCTGCTTTCAGAAATCGGACAACTATTTTTTTCTTTGAAGGATCAACACTTGCCTGTGGAAATGTCAGAACTTTTTTTTCAACATTTTTCATCAATCTTTTTTTTCATTTTGAGGTTTCTTCAGTATGAAAGCGTGGAGACAGAAGCCATTTTTGCTCAGTTCTAATAATCTGTAAGGCTGCAGAGCGCGAGCGCTCCTGAAGCAGTCTCTGCATTTCTGCAAAAGCGGGTTAGTTTTCAGCCCGGCAATAGCTCGCTTCTGTCTTCAGTGAAGTTATTGTCAAAACACACGAGGCAATCACTGCAGGTGGGTCTGCCCTTCATCGTCTCAAGCCGTCACTCACAGGTCAAGGGCTAAAGCTGCAGCTAAAAAAAGCTGGGTGGCACATTTTGGACATGGATCTCTTGAAAAAAAGTCTGACGCTCGCTCGCGTTTGAAGAAAAGTGAGTCTTTTAAAGTTGTGGTGTCATATCAGGTTTGCCTATCAAGCTCTATTATGTTAGATCACATAATGTGACATGACAGACTTAGCTCAGCTTGACGTGTCCCAGTGCACTGTCACCCTTGGGATTTCTAAGACATTTTTTTAAACGTAGTTTTGGAAACACCAGTTTGAGAGAAGCAGGGGAAAGAGGAAAGTGAATCAAAGAAACTTTGACCAAATGTCTTTATATTAGGGTATAGTTTTGCTAATTTATTAGTGAGTTATTAGTAGTCTCATTCTATGAAAAATGGCCTTAAAGTAAAGTGAAGCTGAGTAAATGTGAACTTGCTGCCGAATGTGACCTGCTGCTTGTTGGATTGTCTTGTGTTTGCTGAAAAGATGCTTTTTCTTATCTTTCAAATCCTGTTACAGCCTCTCAGGTAAGACTGGAAATCTGTAGGGACAGAAGTGTTGTCCATTTGACCACTGAAGGTGTCTCCTGACAGAAGGAGACCTAGATGCTAAAGCAGGGCAAAAGGAGTGAAATTTTGGAGAAATGCTCTGGGAAGCTGGAGTGGCTTTGCAAGGGCAGTAATGGGAGAGCAAGAATGTCCAAAGTCTCTGCCTGTTCTGTTGAGGGATTATTCACTTAGTCCCACTGCTCTGAACACTTCCATTACGTTCTATTGAGCCCCAGAACTTTATAAAGCGTCGCTTGAACGCTAACGTTAAGGAAAATTGTCTGAATGATAGTCATGATGCACAGTTACAATGACTACATAAATGCAGCAGCAAGTTTGATTTTCTTTTTCTATTTTTTTGGAGTTTTATTATTCATTACATTTGCTGAGCCTGACTTCCTACACTTAGATCACTTTTACTAGTCTTTATTCTGATCTTACCTTTAGTGATTTCAGGAGAGCTCAACAGGCATAAAAAAGTATCTAAGAGGAAACTCAGTTCCCCATTAATTGGCATGCGTGATTTTGTGCTGTTTAATGATTCTTGTAATCTACAGCTGTAAAAAGGTGGACTTGCAATCACCCGAAGGCCGAGCTTTACAATAATACGTACCTGCAGTGTGTCTCCACCTCTTTACACATTTTATAGAAAATACTGCACTGTTCCCTGAAATCATATCTGGGGTGACAGAGAAGGTAATGATTATAAACAGCCCTATCTTAGTGCTTTTTACTCCATACAAAGTGCGAAGACAAAAACACACTAGTCAATGCCTAGTGCTTTAACAACACCACACAGTTTGGGAAGGATTTACAGGGAGAATCTCTTAGGAGCTCATCTGAAGGCCATTGATGCTACTGGAAAGATTATTTGCTTATGGCCCGTTATACTTCAGTTTGGTACAGCAATTCGCAGGCTTGTTTATTTGTTTACTTATAAACAATCAAACAGAAAACAAGGCAGTGTTCTAGGATATTTTGCTTTTCAGGAGACAGTTTGGGATTCCTTGTAACTGGAGGCACTGGGGCAGAGCTGCAGCTCTGCTATCCAAAACGGGAACATCCAGGTGGTTTTTGGTGGCTTTTTATGCTCTTGGAATGAGTCTTTCTCCAGGGCACTAACTTCTCTGCTATTTCACTTGACTCCTGACCTTCAGGTTTTCTATCCTTGGCTCTAAACGCACTCCCTATACCAGCAACTTCAGCCTTCTTGGTCCAATTCGGTATGAAGCAGTGAGTTAGCCCTTGTAGCCTGTGCACAAAGTCTATACACCATGAACTGATGTATATGTGCTCACAGATATATAGCACCTGAATATAGTTTGTAATAAACCCTATATTACCGAATGGCTGTAAAACCTTAACCCTCCTTATGTTTAATATTTACTCTTCCTTTTCCTTTTATCACAGGGGCACAATGAAGCTGATTGCTTGGATACTGGTGGCATTATTACTGGTCTATTTTTTTTTCCTTTAACTGTGCATTTACACATGAATGGGCCATTGGTTCTAAATAGCAAGGAGATCACAGTGAATTATATTCGCTTTAGTGATATGGTGTCAAATTCAATCTAGTATAAAATTCCACATCCTTTCAAATGGAGGAAACCATTTTAATTTGTATCATCAGCAGCTGAACTTTCCCTTTCATCTTTTCAGTGACAGCACAGCTAGACCTGTCTGCGACCTTTCTATGCAATGTCCAACCTGAAAGCCAAAGTCATCCTGACAGCCTGATGTTTTATGGAAATAACTTCCATAAAAAAAAAAAAAAAAAAATCTGCTGCAGTTGTAATCTGGTTAGAAACAAAAATGGAGAGAAAAACAACATGCTTAGTTGCAGGTAAAATCAAGAGAAGTTGCTCAGAGCAGGACTAAGGTAAACACCTTAGCATTAAATTTCTGCCGTTGTGCTGGTAGGAAAGGTGGTTGTGATTCAGCACTGCTTTAGCTCCACTGATTATTTGTGTGTGTGTGAGCAGCTCCAAACCTCATGGGTGAGACTGATGTCTTGACAATGAGGTGTTTGCTCAGAGACCACCCCTGTCCTGGCGATTTCGCTGATTGAGTCTGAATCCCTTGGAAGAACTGAAGTAGGAGTTAGGCTAAACACATGGGTAATCAAATTGAAAGCAATGGGCTGCGTTTGTGCTTCAAGTGAAGTGCATTTATAGACTTTCCTTTGACTGGACATTTAGGGAAAAGAGAGATAAAGGATGTGCAAGATTTTCCCAACAGTGGCATGCCTGGAAAACCAAGTTGTACTCAGGATTCCTTTGGCTGCAGGGAAAATAGTGAATGCCTGGTTATTGCACAGCTGCACTTGTGGGAATATTTTGCACAATTTGTTTGATGCTTTCTAAAGTTTTTAAATGCAAAAAAATATATATATATATTTTTAAAATTTTCCCATTTCAGGCACTCCAAAACTTCAGTGGCACGAGCTGCTCTCCATGCCCTCTTGGTCATGTTCGCGGAGGTTTTCCATGCTGTGGCGAAGGCAACAGCTATGCCAGAACCTTGCTGAGGTGAGTGAGGGACCCTGGCCCAGAAGAAGTGACGTGAAGGTAGCAGTCATGGTGTATGGTCCACCTCTGCATGTTCAAGCATGTGTGCAACCAATCCTTTTCCTTATTATTTTGTTTTTTTCCCCATGCCTGTCTCCCTCCAGTGGACCTTCTCTGGTGCTTTGTGGACGTGTCACTCCTGGGCCTCCATGCAGGAGCAAGCAGAAGCCGTGTCTGTGAGCAAATACCGGGTGAAGGTAATTTGTGGTCTGGCGAGATGTGCTGTGGCACCACATCAAGCACTTTCCCCGAGCGCTTGCCGTGTAAGCTGCCATCGTATCGATTTTAGATACCGGCCAAAATGCTTTTTGCAGACTTGTTAGGGAAATAAATTAAAAAAGAGACAGACAGCAGTGCTAAAAGCAGCGGTGTTGTGAGCTTTGCTTCATTTCCAGACCTGTTTTGGGAATGAGTTTAGCATTTGGGAGAATAATGTTCTCACTTATTGAGATTGCTGAAGCTTTGCAGAAAAATGCTACAGTCCGCCTGAAAAAAAGGATCTCCAAGCCCCAGCAATACCAGTGTTCACAGTTTTAGTGTCTTTTCAATTCCTTACCAATTATGTATATTTGTAGTGGTAAGCTACAGAATGCTATGTGCAAGTTAAAGGGGAAAATAAACTCTGACTTTTATATTTTAATGAAATTATTGATCTCAGTTGTTTTGCAATATGTCTATTAATCTACTACAACTGAATATTCATAAAAACTCTTAATTTTAATCATCTTTTTATCTTAATTTAAATGTCGGGACAAGGTGATTTATCTTGAAAACTAAACTTTAACTGTTAAATTACATTGTGACACTGAATCTCCAGAAGTAATACATCAAACACAAATAGCATGCAAATTTGTCTTCTGCCTGCAACTTCATTATCTGTGAAAATCCATAAAGAGTGCTCTTAATAGCTAAGGACTAACTCCTAAGGACTATGAGATGTTCTATTTTAACATGCTTTAGAGCATCTGTCCACTATTTTCTTCAAAACATTCTGGACAACACATTTAATAATAATTGTTTTATAACACTTGTCTTAGCATATAGTTGAGAAATGCTAATGACACTTGAGTTGTAGTACCAAAAATGCTAGTAATTACCTGTGCTGCTAGAAGACCATTACTTTTCCTTTATCTATACAGCTGTTTAAAAATACGAGTCTAAGGTACTTTTGTCTGTTCAGTGCTTAAGTATAATGAACATCTAATGTACTAAATATGTCGTATGTGTTTGAGTTGCCTGAGATGAAGGTAACGTAATTGTGTCCAGCTAGGGAAACTCCAAATTCAAGGCAGAAATTAGAGTAACTGTGATATAAGGAACAGTGAGTCATGATGGGGTGTAACACAGGCGACCCTACTGTTTCGGGTAACAAAGATGCCTGATGCTCGTTTGGGCAGGCTAGCATGCTTGTATTTTGTGGTGCACTGTAAAAACATCTATGTGGATAGAAACATTAATGATATGCTCTGAATTTACGTTAAAAGAAAGAAAAATGTGATTTAGCTTGACATTACAATATGCATGACTGAGAAAAATATTTTCTAAATTAGCTTTTCTTATTAAAACCTATTTTCTAGCAATGAAAGATGAAGAATTTAAACAACTCACTGTTCTTTGTACCGTAATCGCTCTGATTTATACCTTGAATTTGGAGTTTCCATACCTGACTCAATGTGGATGCAAAACGCTACGTCACAGCCAGAGCCTTCTTTGCGGCATCGACTGATCCTGACAAGGTCTGATTTAGCCTCTGGCTGCTGTTTATTTTGTCTCTTGTGCTTATGTCTTCTGGTATATTGTGGGATTGTGATACTGTCTGGATAATTTTAGGAGAGAACTCTATTTCTGAATTAAAGAAATGCACAAAACAAAACCTTCCACAATGTATTTCAAGGACCAAGATGTTTAAGGCATATTAGGCAGCCCTGAATTTATGAACAGTGTTGTTATGTTTCTTAGAGCTGGTGCTGACCACTAGCCCTAGAGGAATGCAATGTTAATATATTATGTGCTGTTATTTAAGACTGCTGGAACTCTAAATGGAGACTCCTTTTGGTGGAGGTCAGTTTTTACAAAAAGTGGATTCTGTAATTGTAGAGCCACCGTAAGAAAAGACACGAGTTTCACAGAGTCACTCAGTGGTTAAGGTTGGAAGGGACCTCTACAGATCATCTAGTCCAGCCCCCTGCCTCCAGCAGGGACACCTAGAGCATGTGGCACGGGGTGGCATCCAGGCAGGTTTGGAAGACCTCCAGAGAAGGAGACACCACAACCTCCTTGGGCAGCCTGTGCCAGGGCTCTGTCACCCTCACAATGGAGAAGTGTTTCCTCATGTTCAGAAAGAGCTTCCTGTGTTTCTGTTTGTGCCTGTTGCCTCTTTTCTCTGGGCACTGACGAGAGTCTGATCCTCCCTTCAGATCCTTAGGGACGTTGATATGATCCCCCTCACTCTTCCTTAGGCAGAGTAGAGGGGCAGGATCACCTCCCTTGACCTGCTTGGTCTTTTGAATGCAGCTCAGGAGAGCCTTGGTCTTCTGGGCCACAAGGACACCTTGCTGGCTTGTGGTCAACTTGTCCACCAGACCCCCAGGTCCTTCTCCATAGAGCTGCTCTCAAGCAGGTCAGCCCCTGCCCTCCCTAAGTGCTATACCCTTCACTTGTTTTTTTTTGAACTTTATAGGTTTCTTCTTAGTTCTGTCTCCCCTGCCTGTCAGGACAAAACTATCTATTCCTTCTTTTTTCAGGTTCTGGGCCCAAAGATGTATGGATAAAAAAAAAAAAAGAGGAGCTTCCATTTGTGGACATCAGTGACAGGCATTGGCTCTGCTGAAGATCCTATAGACTCTTTCACATGTAGCACAGACAGCTTGTTTTAACTGCTACGAGGAGGTAAGAGATGGTTATAACTGAATTTAAAATGTTAGAAATATATTAAATGTCACCTGTGTGCCACAGTTCTCCTGAGCTTGCTAATGCTAAAAGAACTTTTTCTTTGTTGGCATTCAGCAGACAAGCAGATTTAGAAGGAAAGCCCTGGGTGAAAATATGAGATGTGTTATATATCAATTACATGCTGCCTAATAACACCAGCTTTTTAATTGCTTCAAAATTTGGACACATTTGCATTATTAGGTTGGAGCCATATGTTTCTTCATGGGCCCCGACAATCAATAGATTTGTTTGTATCGTGCCCTATTGTAAAAAATGAAATAGTTCTGCTTATCTTTTGTTCATAAGTATTTCTTGTAAAATATTTGATCATCTGTCTTTCCATTTTTCAGTGAATCTTGATTTAGATTTTCTGTTTTGAAGTATACAGCTCAGTATTTCCACCCAGCGGTTCAAGGCGCAGTATGTGCAGTGCTGCATTTTGTGGCTCTCCGAGCGATTCATCTTCAAATCTCAATGAATTTTTCATTTGCCTGCCAGTTTCTGGAAACTTTGCAGGCAAGACAAAAGTTTCTCCCCGCTTTGAGACAGCACAGGCAGAAATTAAAATATCTTTAAAAGGGAGGTAAGAACTTTAATAATGATTTGATCAAGGGTGATGCAAATCTTCCCAGAGGGGAACACCTTGGTGTTGTTCATTATTTATATTCTTGAAAGAGAGAATGGAGAGGAGGGAGTAAAATGGCTCATAGAAAAAAAAATATTCTGAATATTGATCAACCTTCTAGATGTGTCAAGCTTTCTTATCAGATTGATTAAGAATTGACACCATTCATAGAAAGTGGAATTGGAGTCTTCTCGGAAGAGAAGACTGTGTGCATGGTGGGAGTTGCGTTTGTCTAGGAACAAATAAAGCTCCACAAAGGGTCTCTCTGCAGCACGAGGACTCTGGAGTGCAAGGGCTATAGTACCGATACTACAGATCGGGATATTTATTTTCTGCCAGGTTTAGTTGGTCTGGGGCCTCATTGTACATGTGAGAGACTCCAGCACTGCGGGGCCTCGTGCTCTGAGTGCTCGAGGGCGGTAGCTGCAGTTGCCAGTGCCATTCACGGCGGGGGGAGCCCCGCAGAGCAGATGCACGAGGCAACCCGGCGGCTCGCGCCTCCGTCTGGAACTCCGCCACCTCGCCTGTTCACATCACCACGTCGGTTAATAGGAGATTTCATTATTATGGCTGTTTAAATATGGACTTAATCAAAGCATAGAAGGCCTCGCCTATCAAGCTGAAAGGAAGAGTCTTGCTTGGGGCACTCGTTGGTTGGACAGGGCAATTCATTCTGCAGTTCACACGATGCTGCTGTGGTTTTTAGCATCCCGACAGCTGGGGCTCTCCTCTCGCCTAAGGTAGCGCTGCAGCTCGGACCCCAGCGCTGACTTTTATGTGACCGTGACTTTTTCTGCCTAGCTTCTCCCACCATTCTGCACAGCCAAACCCACTAAACTCGTAAAAAATGTAGTAATTATGCAAGGAATATCAATAAATTATGCATGAGAATAAATATATTAAATGAAACCACTTTAGATGAGGAGCGGGCCAATTAACGATGGGTGTGCTGCGCAGCAGCGCCGTTCTCCGAGCACAGATCCACATCCATAATAAACAATGCCGGCTGCTACATTTTAAGTCGATGGATTTGCATTCATTTGTTTATCATTTTCTGTTGAAGAGTCAATCTCATTTTCTGATGTTTGAACAAGCTCGTAGTACAATATGTAAACATTACAAAATTTAATCAGATGGCATTAGATTCGGCGCAGTAAACAAACCTCAGTTATAATCACAGCATATTATGGATTTCCTTTCATTTCTGCAATTTAAATTTAGTTAAATTTTGTAGAGCTCATTACCAAAAAGTAGATGGTTATTTATTCGATGAGAGGTCAGGTGAGCTTGGGACAAATCCCTAACTGTTTACTGTAGCTGCTCTCTGGTGAAAAATCATACAAAATTGGACATATTGCTGATATACCCCAAGTGTATTCATTGCCCATCAGGCCGGCTTCCACTATATTTTGTATTGATTCTAACTTAAATGAGCACAAGTTGCAATGCTGTTTTTTTCAGGCAGTGATAGAAAATAAGACTAGAAGCTTCCTTGAGAGTTCCCATAATGGTTTTGATTTTTTTGATTTAAGTCTTTGTCCTCACCTTCTTTCCCCGAAGCCAAGTTGCTCAGTTGCTCTGCTGCCTCTTGGAGGGCCTGGAAGGTGCATGGATGAAGGATTTTCTTCATTTGACTTGATCTGAAAAATAAGCAGAGGACTGAGAAACTGTCTCGTGGGGCCTGTCTTTGTCTTGTGCCCTGGGGCTATTACCCTGATGGAAAATCCTGGTGCCCCTCTGTGCAGATCGCCCTGCTCTTTTTGGAGCCTCCCGCATTTTGGAGCCTCGTTGGCAGTGACTGCAGATGTCAGTGTCCACCAAAGCCCAGGTGTAGTGTGGGAGGCGGCGAGGAAGCAGTTAAAATAGACAACAAGACCTTTTCGTGGAAATTGCATGTTCAGACACAATATTAATAATTTCTAAGTATCCACATGGGAATTTAAAGTTTATCCTAAGTGCAGTGAAGGAAAAGAAAAAGCCTCAATGGCCCTATTACATATGCTGAAACGCTACTGGTGTGACATTTGACTGAGGAGAAGAGAGTGGCTTTAAAAAGAATATTTCATTTGGCTCCCTCTGCAATGAAGGATGGGGAACGAGGGTAAAACAAATGGAACTAGAACAGAAGTAGAAAGATCTGATTTATATTGTGGCACAGAAAAAACATAAATTCTTTCTGGGACACTGAAAATCTTTGCGGATCAGGACTCTACCGAGGAGGTTTTTCTCGCTCCTTTTTTGCGGCTGTGGTGAAGCTGTAACGTGAGCTGCCCATGGAACATTCCCAAAGTGATTGGGGTTCATGGAAATGCTCCATTAAATGAGGCACTGAAATATGTAACCCTTTTTCAGAGGAGAACAAACACTTAAAAGACAAAAATAACAATTAAAAACGAAATGGAAGAAAATACAGTGGATATCACTGCTGAGGCTTAATATGATCACTTTAAGCTGCCCCATGGTCTGTGGGAACTCAAGTGCTGATGGCTTTTTTCTATTAAAATGCTTATTATTATGTGCAAGGCGATGGCTATTTAACTGCATCCTGACAGAGGAGCTTTCCCACTTGGGAAAGGAGGAAGCTGGAGCTGGGACACGCAGGAGGCTTTTGCTGCTGGAGTGCCAGCAGCTGTTGCTCCGTGGGCACCGGGTCCCCCCACCACCTTCGGCCACCTCACAGCTTCTCGCTGGGAGATGGCAGCAGGTGCACTGAGACGTTGGCCCGACGGCCTTTTGGGTGAGGCTGCTTTAACCCATCGGCCTTGTTTGCCCACCCTGCACAAATCCTTGGTAGATCCGGACCCGGCAAGAAGGCAGCGCCCTACTCGGGGCACCCTCAAGACTATGGTGTAGTGTCTGCAGATGAGAAAAGCATAAGAACTGCCAGCCTTCAGTGCCCAACTCCCAAGACTTCACCCCACGTGCCAATAGCCCAAAGAGGCACCTTGGTGGCCCCAGTCCCCGCAGGTGCTTTGCTTTGTTTGCAGTGTGAGGTTGCAGTGTTGTATCTTGGTGCCTGTTGGAAAGCTGGATCTGCTGTGGGTCCAGCTGGAATGAGCACCAAGGTATTTTCTTGGAATTTCTGCTCCTGGTTTGAATCTTGTTGATCTATCCTTGGCTCTTAGTTGCTTTTTGGGACCGGAGTGCTTAGCTGAAGCCTTCAGAGATGGGTTTGGCAGCAAGCTGATGCCTGTATGTCAATCGAAAGAGCACAAGCAGGACCTTCACTCGCTTCTCCTCCTGCAGCCACCCTGACAGCATCACCCCCTGCCTGCACAGAGCAGACATATATTAACTTTTATGCATTTTCATAGAAAATAATATTTGTGCATGCTTTTAAAAGCATTTAGCAGCATCTTAAAAAGGAAAGGAAGATGTATACTTCATATAGGTTCCGCAATTTGGTCACAAAATAGCTTTTTTTTTTCCTTTTTTTCATCCCATAAGACTTTTAGCATAACTTCAAAAATAAGCATTACATTTAGGCACAGCATCGTGGGAGGTGCAATATCTTTCCTATAAAGAAGTTTCTGTAATTTATGATCTGTAATTAGAACACAATTTAATAATTACATGTCCTGCAAAGAAATGCTTCTTGAGCGGGGCTTTTTTCTTATGCAGCTGCTGGAAACCCAGACAAAGATTTGGGTGAGAGGAAATGGTTCCGCTGAAAATGTGCTGGTGGCAGCAACGTGTCTTCAGAAATGATCAGAATTGCTGAATAATGAGTGCCGTTTATTATATGGACTGTACTGCAACATATGTGGTGCCTAAAATTGCATACATCTAACATAAGCATTGCATAAATCACTCTGGTTGCTAAAGAGATACTATTTCTTGTAATTGGGTAGTGATGTGCTTATATTTGAGAGTTCAGCTAATAAAAGACAGGCAATGTCGTGATAATTTGCCTTTCCTCTAGGGAATGCTGTCACAGAAAGAACTAAAATTCTGAAATCTCTTCCCTTGGTTTTCCTTCATGTGCTTAGAGAGAGCCAGGGAAACCTTTATCAGCTGCATTAACTTAAGGCTCATTCAGACTTATTTTTGCCCTAAACATGAATAAAATTTGGCTGACCTGATACTGGTTTAAAATTCTTTACCTATAAGGTTTAGCTAAAGAAACATACACTCCCCTCACTGCTTTCTTCTTCCAGGCAATATTGTAGTTTGTACTGAATTCATTTAAATTCATGGCAAAGTCTTTTGGACAACTGCCTGTGCTAGGAGGTACATATAGTATAGATACCTATTTCCAGCTTGCAGGATATGATAGCATATGAATCGATCATACAAAAAGGCCTATTTCTTGAACAGAGCTTCAGAGAATGCTGTGAAGTTATAAACTTATGGAAATGGACAGCAAGTATGCTGCAGATTAGATTCAGTGCCTCCTCTCTGTTTCATCCCTAGGAAAGTGGTGTGAGAAGGATGGAATTGGAGCCAGGCGATTAATAAAGGGCAAAGAACTGACTTGAGAAAATAGAGCTGTTCTCATTTTTTACTGAATGGTAACCGAGCAAATTGTCATTGACTTGAATAACTCCAATATACTTAATTTTACTGCTATTTGCTGTCTAGATGAAGGGCGAACGCTTGCCTGCACCGTGCCCCTGGGCACAGTAATCTGCGTTTCTGCCAGGCTTGGTATTTTCTTTGAAGTCACAGTCGTCACCTAAGATGTTTTAGTGCTGTTCTCCCCTTCAGCTGAGAAAGTAACCGTGGTTCTTGGGGCTGCCAAAGATGGTCAGAAACTCGATTGACCGCCCGTTGGCTGGAGCTCGACGCTGCCGTGTGGCGCAAGGAGCGCCCAGGAAACGCCCGCAAAGGAACGCGGCTGCAGTGTGATTTGGAATCTTAAGGCAACCTCATTTTCAGAAGGCAGGCCTAGCTTGAGCAAAGCCATGTGTCGCGCTCGCGGGGAAGAAGAGGGCGCTCAGTTTGGGGGTGGAGAAGATAGACTTGGAGAAGCGAGCGGAGTGCCGGGCCTCAGCGGTGACCCCTCTCCTCTGGCCTGTCTGCATCAGGCCTGCCACAGGAGATGTGCCCAGAAGGGAATCGGGGCTGTCCCGGTGTCACAGCAGCTGCCAAGGAGTCGGAATTCCCAGCTTTTGTGCTGCTGCCCCACATTTAGTGTCTCTGCACAACTGCAGACGGGAACATTTCCGCAGGATCCACGGTCAAATCCCGCGGGTCCCTGTGTTCAAAGGAGCTGGCTCCTCCTCCTCCTCCCTGACAGCCAAATTGCTGACTGTCATAGCTAATTTTATGTTCAGGCTTTGGCTAAGGTTGCGTTTCCTTGTTAAAAATAATGTTGTCTGCCCTAGGAATGTTGGAAAGGGGGCTGAGACTGTGTGCAATCATCTCGGAATGATTTTATACCTTTCACTGAGCAAAATGAACAATGAGTTGCTTGTCCCCAAAGGCTGATGAATAGGAAGTACTGCAGCAGAGTGGTTTGGTCCTGGGTGAGGATTGATGGATTTAGGCAACACTTTTCTTCTGCTGCAGTTGAGTTCTGTTCAAGAGCTTCCTATTAAGCAACTGACGTGTGAAAGTTAATTGAGCTGCTTTACTTGCATTGCACTCATTTCCATATTTTACACAAGTTAAATCCTAGTTGCTTTGGAAATCGCAGCACAAAGGAGATGCGGAAACTTCTGGCAAATGTTACAGTGTCATAGTTTCTGCTGAAATATTTTGTGTTATTGTAGTTGACCAAGAATTAGGATAATTTTTTGATGGCAACATATGGCAATTACTACTGAAAGATGTTTCCAAGATGCTTCTGTTTTGCTTAAGTGTTGTAAAAACAATGTGAAACTCCACTGGAATTGAACTGTTTGTTTCCACTGGATAATTTCATGCAGTCAAAGTGAACTATTAACTAATCACGTCATATTTAAAGGGCAGAATTTGCATTGGTATGACCAATGAATCATAACCAACAATTGAGGGCTTTTTAATAGCTGAAAGGATCAGACAGTATTAGTAAATGATCTATTAACCTACTTGAATGATAGCTGTAAATTTAAAACTTTTGCTTAGAGCAATAAAAATATCCCATTCCTCTGAGGGCCCCCTACAAAAATCATGACTCTTGCTTAGGTCAGTGTGTAATTGCAGCTGTTAATTGGTGCTAAGCGGCTGCTGAGGCATCCAGGTGCACGTGCTCCGGAGACGTGTGCCCGCCAACACGTGGTGATGGAAGGGTTGGTTGTTACATGTTTTTTTTTTCATGTGCATGGCTTATTTTTGACTAATTTAGCATAGATGTCTATGAACTTAATCTGGAGTTATTTTAGCATTTAAGAGGACTGTATTTGAAGATTATTCTGCGCAGACTTTTCTTTCCTTGTTTCTCCTTGTTGCAGACAGTGAGTAGTTAACAATATCCAGTTAGATTATAGCTAGAAGAATCTTATCTAATGTAACAACTGTGAGCTCCTTAAATTCTGATGTAAATTCAGGGACTATCATTAATTATTCCTTTTATTTTTGTAAGCTGATGGTGGCAGCAGCGTAAGAGATGAACTGTTCGTGGTGCTTCTGATGACTTAAATCTGGCCTTAAGCAAAGCCCTTAACGTGGCAGTGGCTTACCCAGAAAAGGGGACGGAGCTGCTTTTCTGCACGACAAAGGCAGGTTTACCGAATTAATGCCTGAGAAATGCTTTGAGTTCCTAAAATAAAAGATGCCTTGGATGATTCAGTATTTGCTAGGGAAAATCATAATTTGCCAGCACTTAGTGCAAAAGGGGTTGAAGATCCTGCTGTCGTCTCTCGGTACATGGAGAGAAATCTCAAGTTTCCTTCACAACTGAAAGGATAATTAATTATCAGTTTTGAGCTTGCGTAAGAACCAAGGGAAGAGTCTGAGTTTCTTGTATTAGATACAGATTATCTGTATAAATCTGTATATATATATATATATATATATATATATATATATATATATATATAATCTGTATATAGCTTCTGTTTCTGGTTGCTGTCATCATTTCATGTCATCATTTCAGGAGAAATGATGCCTTCTTGGTGGCTTGTCATGTTGGTGGCTGTGCTCCCTTCCCCATGGGGAGGACCCTGTGCCGAGCTCCTCCACGAGCGACCCTGGTGCAGCTCCACCGCACAAAGGAAACATTACAAACGTTTTGAGAAATGGTCACATAATTGCATATTTTCACAGTCTTTCCTTTCTCGATAACACGTGCTGGCTGTTATTAATTCCATGTTCTCCCTGCAATTTAGTCATCCTCAGTAACCCCCAAATTTCTGAGACCGTAAATCTTTCCTTTATAATACACTGAAAATGCAATGTTTCATGAATATAGATTTACAAATCTGTAATTAAGCTCTTAACACCAAGTCCTTGGGAGATATTAAAATAATAAGTACCTTTTTTTTTTTTCCCCAAAGAGGTGAGATAGTAAAATTAAGGTAGCTTTTGGATTTCTTCTGATAACCTTGTTCAAACCAGTAGTTGTGCTTGGAATGGAAATGCCTTATTATTGCCCTGGAGGGGATGTGTAAAATACGGTTGGCCTCTTTTTAATATCCTTTGATTTGTGTGGCTTTTAACGGCTCTTGTTAGAAATGAAGCTGTTGTGTGGTGCTGGGCAGGCCTAAGAGGAGACGTTTGAAACCTTCTGCAGGTGGAACTGCTGAAGGGTGGCCTAAGAGGGAGGGACCCACCAAGTCCCCCCTCCCTCAGGGAGTCTCAGTGACTTGGTGGGTCTGCTGAGAGCGGCTGCTCTCGGTCCTTCATTCCCAGCCACCTTGCTGAAGCAGAGAACGTGTGACCCAAATCCTGGACCAGAGTGACTCCTTTCCCAGGTCTGCAGCCTGCGCTGTTGTATCTGGCAGGTCTCAAAACATCTCCTGGAAAGGCAGGTTCATAGCAGCAGTTGCCAGACACTTTGCAAGATCTAGCAGAGCTTTGTGCTCTGGCTTTAGGACAGTTCCTGCCTTGGGAGCAGTCAAATCCAATACCTGGGTCATATGTATAGAAGAACAGTCGCGCTTATTGAAACTGAAAGATATTGCATTGTTTGCCTAATTTAATAACTCTCTGTAATTTGGGTGAGTCGATAGAAACATTTTGGGAGGCACTGAAGGGGAATAACACATGAAAGATGAGGAGGATAATTATAAGAGACCGTGGGAAGGATGGAAATTAATAAAAATTGTGGAGAGTGAACATTTGTCATAAAAATGGGGCTGACTGGAAGGAACGAGATTGGATGCTAAAGGCAACGGAAGAACACAGGGAAGGTGGGAAGGTTGTCTCGGGCTTGTAGAGGTTCCTCAGGACATGCCACCATGGTGCAACAGGACATGGGCACCTGGAGACCAAGCGTGGTTTGGGATGAAGACGAGATCATCTGGGCCAAAACAAATAATGAAAGAGAAAGCACAGGCACATGAGACACACACGCAAGTCTACTAGTAAGTAGGAAAAGATTTTTTTTTCCTATTCTGTATTTCTGAAAATCAAAAGATCTATTTTGAATTTTCTGGTTTTACGGGAAAAATACAGCTAACCTGATTAAACACTGCCAGTGTTGCCCTTTGTCTCTTATCTTCAGCATTACATCTCAAACATGTTTTCATTAAAAAGTGTATGTAATGTGACTGGAGACTATGATAGATTGTTTGGTCCAAGTCTCATTCTTTTTGAAATAATTAATTGGGACTCTAAATGCACAGGTCTTTTGCTAGTCACTTTGATATGCGAGGTAGGGACAGCCTCGTGCATAGTCTGTCTGGGACTTTTGACTCTCTTATTCAAAAAATATATTTTAACACTTCAGGGGTTAATAAAGCCGAATCTGCTCCTGAGCAGAAGAACGGACTTTGACAACTAATTTTAAGGTTATTTTTTTCTAGTTTGGGAGTGTGCATAGTTGTTTTAACTGGAAGTCACAGCCATGAGTTGAATAATGAATAGTATAAGTTCGTCATAACCATTTTAAATTTTATCTTATGTCTGCGAGACGGCGAGGGCTAACTTTGTCTTTCAGGCAGAACTTTTATTATTGAGCCCTTTTCAAGCTTCCATCACTGCCTTTGACACAGACTAACAGGACTGTATTGATTTACCCAAGACTTGATGCCCAGTTCTAATCTACATTCAGCCTCAAAACCACTGCATTAACAGAATATTTGTGTTGTGGCTCCTACTTCTGAAGCCAAGGGTGGCAACACACCAAGAAGAACCGTGGCTGGGGAGGACTCGATGAGACTTGGTCCTTGCTGTCTGTTTCTGAAAGCTGTGAGACAAATTTTGTGCAGTGCTGGGACGGCCGAGGTCTGTCTTAGAGATCGTGTCCTTTCTCTTACAGAGCAGGTTTTTTCCCTGTGAATACAGCAGGCCTGAAAGCTCTGCCTGACCCCAAGAAGAACTGGTAAGACTCAGCATTTCCTAAAGGCACGTGGTGCAACTGAAGAGCAAATACCATCTCAAGGAGCATCTTTCAGAAGAGGTTAGATTTCCAAAGGGAGAAAATAATGCATCTTCCTAAGGGTGTCAGGCTTCTTGTCTCTTCTGCACCGTCTGTATTTAAACTTTTTTTTTTTCCCAATAACTGAGAGTCTAGTTAAGCGGATTCAGTGTCATCTGTGCTGGAGAGAGCTAGCTGCACAAAACCTAGATTGTTTCAGCAAATATCTGTGCTCCTACTATTGCTTCAGCTAGAAGGAAAATCCTTTGGACTCCTTGGTGATGGAGCAAAATGACCCGTCGAAATCCTAATAGAAAGTCTATGGGAAAATAATAGTGATGCATCTCTAATGCCAAGACAGAGAAAGAAACACATGAATAATGTGGAGCCCTTAAGAGTGCAAAGGAAGATTCTTCAGTCTAAAACACACTGCTGCACTGTTGTAATGGACATCTCAAGGAAGGAGGAATCTTAAAGCTTTGCAAGTGACCATTTAGCAGAGAAATATGGAGCATATTTGACCAAAATAGATGTAAGCTTGGAGGTTGCAAAGTGGCAAAAGCCCAAAATTTGCTTCAAAAGCAACTAAACTTCCAGTGCAAATGTAATCTGTGGTATGTCCTGTCCTGGCATCTTTTGGGATAGGCCTCCTGATGTGGTGTCTCCAAGTTATGTTTCCACCTTTCAGGCCTTATGTTCCTAACCAAGCTGCCCTAATTTGCTGTATTGCTGCTAATTTCATTATCTTTTTTTAAGCAAAGTGGGAGGATCTTGGGAGAATGCTGGAAACATGTTAAATGAATGAAACTTCATGACATCTGTACGAATACATCTTTATGCAGGGGCATTGCATGGCCTAGTTAAATGTGTTATTCCATCAAGCAGAGCCATTTTCTGTGCTATGCAAACTGTCTCTCCTGTCAGAATGATGCTCTTTACAAAAGCTTCCAAACAGTCGAATAAACTACTTTTCTCATTTGTTTAAACATCGGAAAGGTATGGAAGACTAAAGGGGAGTTTGCTAGCTTGGCAGCCTCAGCTCGTACTGAGCTTGTCCATCATGCTCATTCATGGGAGACTTTGCTCTCAAAGCACTGAAGAAAGTTTCTCTTGTATACATCCTATTAGAATTTTCAAGCAGATATGTTCTTACTTTGAATCAAATACTTTAAATATAATTCCCTACGATGCAAAGGGAAACTTTCCTGTGTGCATCATTTTCCAGTCTGTCTGAAAACTGCTGCACTGCAGCGTGGGCTGTTGCCTTCGTTTGAAGATCACTAACTGCGCTCCCTAGCCCTGACATGAGAAACGATCACAGGTAAGTCTGGGCATCCACATTGCTGAGGGATCTTCAACCTGCATTGTACAGTAGCCTCGTAGAGTTACAGGGCTCCCAGCGTACTGCTTGTAGAAAATAATTTTGAATTCATGAAATATTTAGCACAGTTGATCAAAAAACGGTGTTTCAGGATGTCTGAAAAACACAACTCTAAGCCAGTTTGTTTTCCTTTTTATTTTGTATGGATATTTATATATATGTATGTGTATATTATTGCTCCTTTTAAAATGGTTTGGGTTTATATACTTCTGTGCTCCAACGGTTGGATAGTACCTTTTAATGAGCTGCTGGGAAGACTGTTCTCAGAGCGGCTCTGGCTCTTAAAAGCTCTTTTTTGTTTCTCAAACTTTAATTACATATGATGTAGAGTGATTCAGTGTCTGATACGAGACTAAAGGTGCTTTATAAATACAGTATTTTTCTGTCGAGAGTTCGAAAACACTGATCTCACATTGCATTATTAACATGAGGCCAGGTTGTTCAAATGATTTTTAAGTGGTCCTGGATTTTATATTTTAATACCTGTAATGAACTGAAGTTATTTCAGGTACCATTGTCTGTAGACAGTGATTACTGTATTTCAGTAGGTTCCCCACTGAAATTATTGGAGAATTTTCCTTAAGAGTCAGGTAAAACGTGGCCCAAAGAGGTTTTATTTGTCTAATTAAAATCTATTTTAAGGTCTAATTTAAGTAGTCTTTATGGGGTATTAAAGTTATCAATATTAAGGAAAAGTTAATCCTCTGCCGAGGCCTGCCCCAGCAGTGCTTTCCAGGCTGCCACTCAGGGAAACGCCACGCTCCTCCTCTCCAGGACATTATGCTCTGTGCTAATAAGATAAAATAGATTAAAATAGTTAATAATAGGGTAAAATAGGTAAAATTGGAAGTCAGGAGCAGCTCCAGTGAGGACGTTCTTTGCTACTCTGTTTCAGCAGGTGATGAAGGGGCAAAGAGAGAGTGTTCAGACCAGAGTGAGTAAAAGCAAAAAGAACGTAGTACCTTTTCAACCCTAAATTCTTAATTTTTTTTGTTGGTATAACTCAGTAAACCAAATCTTTGAGGTGGCTCAGAGAGCTGGGAGGAGTTGAGAGCATGGGAGCAGATTAAGAGTTACAGGACGGTTGGTGCTTGGGGCAGAACAGTAGCCTCGAGGTCCAGAGATCCCATCCAGAGATCCTCTCCCATCCATCTGCAGGAAAACACCCAATGACTCCTTGCAGCCAAGGGGCTCTGAGCACGGAAACATTCACCTGGACCCCAAACTCCCCTCATCTTGGCAAGTTTTGTGGCAGAAACTGATACCAACTTCATACAGCAAGTGACGAATTACGGGGTGAGCCGGCGCTGCCAGGGAGCTTCAGGGCGAGCTGAACAAACACCGAGAGCTTTCTCCAATCTGTCTCCCTTGGCCTATTTCACTCAAACACAGTTGGAAGGTAAGAACAAATTTCAGAATGTCCAAATAATCCTAAAAGCTTCTTACAATAGCTCGCCGCAAAGTCCCCAAAGTCTCGGTGTAACAAAATTTATATTGGATGTCAAAACCTAGGAACTGATTTGTAGTTGTATTAAATCTAGTGCGGTCTTGGAACCAAATCCGAGGAACAGACTCTTTGCTAGCAGACGCAGACAGTAAAAATGCAGAGCTTTTCCCCTCTGATTCCTTTGGGCATAAAAAGGGCTTTTTGACATAAATTTCGGAAAGTTTCAATTAATCTTGCTCTGATACAAGCTGGTTAAAATCTTACTCTTTTTAATTAATATTAATTGGGAAGCTGGCATCTGGCATTGTTACCGTTTCCAATAGGGATGCAGGGCAAGCAGGCACCCTGGTGAATAAAATACCCACTTTAGGGTCAACCAGCCAAGTTCCAACCAAAAGTCAGAGGGCAGAGTTTGGAGTTAACTTAGCATTTTTCAAAGTTGTAGATAGTCGAGGGCTTTACAATTTTGGGGATGCTCACACAATATTGTTCACGTGATAAACATTGGTGTCCCTATAGCAGAAACACTCAGGCTGATACAGGACTTGTTACATCCCGGCTGCTTTTGGTGCTCCCAGTTGATGGCACATACTTAGATCAGGACTTTCCATATGAGAAAGTGAACAGGAAGCAGAGGAGGAGGTTTGAGCTTCGCCCTGCTGTTCCAGGCAGAGAAGTTAGAAGTGAGTTTGCTCCCACCGGGGAAGTTATTGCTTTGGTACAATATTGGTTATATTTGGAATCAAAAACTAAATTCCTTTTTTTTTTCCCCAAAAAACTTTCAAATATGGTAAAAAGATGCAGTTGCTTTTAGAGAGGTTTATTCTGTCATAGGCAAGGAAAGTTCATATTTTTATACACAGAGGCTGATAACTCAATTTGTTCAATTTATTAACATTAACAGAATTTTACAGTTCATAGAGCCAGATTAATGAATGGGTTGCTTTTCTTTCAATATTTTGTTTTGAAAAAATCTTTAAAAAAGTAAAATCTCTCAGTATTGCATATATTCCAGAATGAAATGCCATTTTTTCATTTTGAAATAGCTTTTTATTTGAAAGTTTTATTTTTACACTGCATGTCCAGGACAGATTATTACGTTTTGTGGACATAGCACACTCCATTTTGAACAACATTTTTCTGACCAAAAGAGAGTGAAAAGCTAGATTGGTGAGAAAAAGAATTATTCCTGCGGACTTCAATTTTCCTTTTTGATATGCAGCTCAGTGCATTGACTGTGATCAAGAAAATCTGTCATAGCAAGAAATCTGTAAGAAAGGTGCAGCAAGAACCCAGCAGAGCATCAGCCAGATGCAGGGGTTTCAGTGCAATCTGCTGCTGAGAGCGCAGAGTGTGGCTGTATTCAACTCTGATGCAACCCATGATCTGCAGAAATCTGGATTTCAGACTGAATCAAACTCCTCTGTATCTTTTTAGGAAAACTATTTTCATACTATTTGAATGCTTCGTGCAAAATTTCATAGTTGGTGTTTGCTCACAATTGATGCTTTGAAATACCAACTTTTTCTTTTTGCAGCAAATACTGATATTAGAAAGCTCTTATCTTAGCAAGTGGCATTAACAAGGAATATTGGGAGGGGAAAAGAAAAAGGAAAAAACGAACAGCTCAGCAATGAGAAGTGTTAAGGGAGAGCAGGGGCAAAATAAATGTTCTCTGATGTTTTCCTCCTGTCGGGCTGAACCAGTCCCTCCAAAGTGGCCCTGTCAGCAGCTGCCTCATCACAACCCGCTTGTGTTGGAAAAGTTGCAGACCTTGTCCCTTTGGTGCCCAGAGCCATAGGTCGTAACTGCTTTGAACATCACCAAAGCCAGCAACCTTCTGTCCTCTGACACACTGGAAACGCTTGAACACAGGTCCAGGTGGACAGAGATGAGACCATTTGGTCGACTACCTTTGCCGGTGCATCTGGGCCCTAAGAGGCGTGCTGAACGTTTCCCATTGCAAACTGAGCAAACCAAACATTTTCTTGTCAAATTGCATAAAGAATAGCCTTGCTCAGGCAGAGCCGGGCTGCCCCTTCCCTTTCCAGCTCACGGAGCAGCTCGTCCATTGATGCCATGAACCGAGGGAAAGGTTTCAGCCCATGCAAACACGGCGCCCGGTGTTTGTATCCGTTCAGCTGCAAACAGCAGCATAAACGCTGATTGCAGAATCCCAGGCGCTGCAGAGGCATTCGCAGGATGTTGACGTGGTGCAGCCAGAGCAGTGAGGAACCTCCTCTGCGCTTTGCAAACCCAGCTCTCCTAAAGCAACTCCCAGCTGTCCCGACAGAAGTGAGCAAATACAGGGATTATCTCCATCTGCTCAATGTCTTTCCAGGTTATCAACCAAATGACACAAAGTAAAGTAAATACACTGAGAAAAGAAAAAGATTTGCAAGTTGCTCTGTGGTAGCAAATTGCAGCACGCATTGCATTAGCCTTTCAGAAATGACGACTGCTCCATCCAGCTACAAGTGATTAAGGGAATGATACTGCACTTTCAGCGTGCAGCCCTGGACCAGCAGCTTTGCTGCTGCTAGCTTCATGCAGGGACGGAAATGTAGGACAGAAGTTCAGATGCAGCCTGACTGAGCAGTGTTTGGGGACATGGATTATCCCTTGAATATCTCCAGTGTTTGGCTCTCAGTTCATATTTGTGAGACACTGCAGATTCTCTTGGCACTTCTGGGTGGAGTTCATCATGTAATTCCCGTTTTTGAGAGCTGTGGGACAGAGCTGGGTGCTCCTTGGCAAAGAGCAAAGCCTTGCAGGGAGCCAAGTTGATACCTTGAGTTAAGGGAGATCTGCTGGCCAACAAAGCCTGCACAGGGCTGTCTCCAGAGCCAAGCCCTTGAAGGACATCTCCCTCTCTCATGTTTCTGAAGTGTTTTGCAGCGTAGACCCTATGGTGAGACACGTGGCTTCCCTGAGCCTTGGCAATGATGGATTTCAGCCATCTCCTTTCGATCCTGGCTTCCCTGACAGGAAAGTCAGGCAAGTGGGCTGAGAGCTTTGAAGTATGTGTTGATTTTCAGGCAAAATCTTTAGAATCTGTCAGCTTCCATAAAGCGTCCCAAAATACTAGTTACCTTGTCAAAATGTCCCCTTGGGGAAACTGGGGGAAAGCAGAGATGGAACGGAAAGGAAAAAACAAAACAAAAACCCCAACAAAATGCTTTCCCCCTGCCTCTTTTTCTGTAAATAAAGATGGTTATGTGCCTTTTTCTTAAGATGTAACCTTACCAGTGAATTCTGCTTTTGTCTTGTGTAGGCACTGGTGTGTTTGGAAGGAAAATATATGGAATTTAATTTATTGAATTACATTTGCTATAGTTATTTTCTTTGTACGGTGTTATTTTCATGAAAGGACAGAGATTAAGAGGTCTGATATTATTTTATTTAGATTTTATTGATTAGCGGTACACAGAAAAGGGAGAAATCAATGTATTCTGTTCAGCATGATTGAAGCTATAGAGCAGAGTACTACTTACGTACAAAAAAAGTCAAGCAGGAATGGTCTTTTCTAATAGAAATCAATGCAGAATAGTAATTCAGAAACAGTGTTTGGAGGAAAAAAAAAAGAAACTGACAGAGTTTGCAAGATAAAACATATTGTGCATCAGTGATGGGTGAATATATTTTGCAACAGTGATCCTTGTTGGCAGATCTGGTGCTCAGTAGAGTCCACCAAAATCTTTCCAGAGAAGACAGACTTCCAGTGAGTGATCTGGAAGTGAGACCTCTTGCAGCTCTTCCAACCCATTTGACAACTGGATCCAACTGGTTGGAGTCCTTGGGAGCTGAGGGCTGCTCTGGTTGCACCCCAGGCTCGTACTGGAGTCTTCACTTTTTACATTTTGATTTTAGCACCCAGAGATCCACCTTTATGTGGCCCTATGGATAATGTAGGAAGGTACCTAACACATGAGCCTTACCTTATATCCTTTGGTGGGCAAGCCATTTTTTGAGGAGAAAAAAAAAAAAAACAAACTTAAACAGACAAAGGAGCTATCAGCCAGGAGGAGCATCACAAATCATGAGAGGTGAATGAAACTGCAAGAAAACCAGAGACGTGCCCAAATTCAGTAGATTAGAACAGACTGGCAGAGAAGAAAGCAAAACTTGGAGGAAAAAAGGAATTAAAGCTACCAGGTAAGGAACAAAGCTGTCTCTTTAATTTTTACTTAGAAAACTCATTGTTGCTCCTGAGACTGAGTTTCAAAACTAGCTAAAGAACGAATAGAATCAATAGGATGTTGATTGAACAGAAATGTTATCTTAGAAAAAATTCAATATGGGGAAAGAAAATTCACTATGAAAAGGAATGTCTGCATAGTTGTGTTCAGAAATGATTTTTCTTTCTAAGCACATTACCACATAAAATGAAAAGTCACAGAGTGCAACATTTTGATTGATCTGAAATTATGAAATGTCAAACTTCTCTATATCTTTTTTTTTGAATTCCAATCATGTTTCGTCTATTTATTACTCTACAAAATTTGCACCTTCTAATGAACCATTACATTTTTAGATTATTATCTAAATAGACTTAAAAACACCTTACTGTCAGTCATCTTTTCATTCCTTGCTTCTGAAAGAAAATACCTTCTATGTAGAGTGTGCCCTTTCTGGAGGGCCTTTATGGGATGAGCTCTTTTCCCTTTCTGGAGTTTTCTGCCCTTGTCAGAGGGGGCAGGTTTTATCCTGTTATCTGAGTCTTCCCTGGTGGAGGTGAGGTCCTCCAGGGGCTCGCACTGTGCAAGCAGCCATGAGATGCAGGTGAATCTCTTCTCTACATTATAGCTGAACTTCACAAGTTGTTTGAATTTTCAACATTGTTTTAGAACTTTCTAGGGTGTCAGAAAGAATTTTACAGGAAATGTAAGAAGTCTTTGGGTGAGTACGGGCGGCTGGTTAGTCACAAAGTCACTGCATTGGCAGGAAGTCAGATGAACTGCACTTGCACACTTTTAAATGGATTTAGCATTTGACATTATAACTAACAAAGTTTTGATTGCTGAGATTATAAAGGAGGTGGATTGAGTTGTGGGCAACTGTCCTTGCAAATTGGTAACACAAATGAGCATTTTCTAAAGTTAATCTGCAAATACAGTGCACTAAAAATGGAGCCTAAAAGAACTAGGACCAGCCTCATAATACAAGATTTGCTACCAGAAGTGCTAGATCAGTAATAATTTATTTGACAACAGTTAACTTCAATTTGGATATGAGACCTGTCATTGAAAAGACTTCTGTTTTTCTTTCAATAGTGTTTTGAGATGATCCTGCTTTGAAGCTATGTCAAAATAGCTCTGAATCAGGAGAAAGTTTAAAATCCTGAAGTTGCAAGTCTAAACAGCCTCAATGTGCTATAAAATTGCTCTGAGGATCGAACCTCCCACTACGGCACCCTGGAGCATTCAGTCACTTTCAATAAACCTCTCTCCGTAATTTTTCCCTTGTCTTTATTATTACTAAAAGCCAGAGCATCTGAAGGCAATGTCAGAGCTGGAATGCAGGAGGAAGCGTATTTGAAAGTGAGCCGAAAGCGAAATTAATCCAAATGGGAATTTACTGGTGAAAGCCATGTTTCCGCATGGGTTTACAACTTGTTGCTGTCAGCTCTGTCAACTGGGTCACTTCCATTTCGTGGAGTTATGTCAGAGGGCAAGTATATTGAGAGTGGTATATTTCACCTATGAAAAAGCTGCGTTCAGCATCCCTTGGGAATAGATACTGTTAAATCATTTGTCACATGGGATTACATATCTAGGCAACTTCACATTTTCCTGATCCTTTAGCAAAAAGCATCTGCACAACAGCATTCCATAAAAAAAATACCTTTTGAGTCTTGCAAAAGGGCTTTTCATGTACTTGATGCACTTTGAGCCAAATGCGACTCTTCTGGTGACTGATTCATTCCTTCTTTATGTACTGATCACCATTAAGGGATGAAAAATTTGGGCCAGAGAGGGCCAATTTGTCTCAAGTTGGAAGCCAAACTTCCCTCTACAGGTTTTTCACTGCATTTATTCAAATATTAATAGAAGGCTAACATGCAATTCTTATCTCCTAAATAGTCTGGGTAAAGAAGGATGGTGAATGAAATGAGCTGGATCGAAGCATCGTGTTGGTTAATGAGTCTTTCATTGATATCCATCTTTGGTGGGTATCCTTCATGCACCTTCATGCCGTTGACTCTTTACCATTCAGGTCAAAGCTTTTCCAAATTTTTCTCTGGCACCCGTAGTCTAATTTCTACTGGTTTTGTGGTCCAGAGGGCCATTCTGTGCCCTAAAATATATTTTTTCGTGAGTTATTAGTTTTAAAATATGAAGGGTAGGAAAAAAATCACCTTCTAGCCAAACTGCACAGATTGAGACTCGGTAAAACACGGTCAACATTCATTTCTTTCACTGAAATGAAATTATTTATTGCCAATCCCAGCTGGAGCCATTTTGTTCTGCAGAAGATGACTTTCCAGGGAGCTGCATATTTGATAAAGAAGACAAAAATCAGGAAGAAATTGGTCATCTTTGGCACTTTGCTGTTTTGGGGCTGCAGGACTGTCAAGAGGAGTCCTCTCGCTCCCACTCGGGAGGCTGAAGGAGCTAATTCTCTCTTTATGATTGCTTTTCTCTCGTAAACAAACACCGAGCCTGGCTAGCACTCTATCATAGATGAGATTTAATACATATAAAACTCTTGACAACTGCAGTGATAATTTTAGCCTGCCAGTTTATGAGATTATAAAGGAAGTTTACCCTTGCCAGCCTTTGAAGTTGCAGGGCTGAGTTTGGGCCCAACCTAGTCTATAATTCAGACTATTCATTCACAGGCTAAGACACAAGCTGGACCTCATCGTGCCTTGGAACTGGAGTATATAGTATAGCTATGGCACGGAGGAACAGGTTCATCTGCAGCCATTGGAGCTATAACACGATGAAAAGGCTGGAGCTTAAAGTGCAGCTTGCTAAATATCCCCAGGATACACAATATTATTGTTTAAGGGGGAGCACAGATAGAGTAAAATAGGCCCTCATTCATCACTGCCATTTCAATCACTAGATTGCATTAATATTGCATTATTGTGGCTGGAAGCACAGGAGCAGGGGATGCAGCGGTTCTTCACCTGCACTGAGCCTCTAAATGGAGCAAAACCTAATTCCTGCTGCTCCTCCCGAGCAGGTGAGGTTTCCCCCTGCGGCTCCGCTGCCTTCCCTATGGACATGCTGATGTCCCTATGGACGTGCTGACGTCCATAGGGATGCACGTCCTGGAGGTGCCACCAGCACTGACTTCTCTCCAGCCATGAAGCTTCATAAGACCTGGAAGAAGCCAACAGCATCTTCTGTACAGAATTCTGTCACGGGGATTACAGCGATGCTGGTGCTTTACTGAGCAGTCCAGAGTCGTGACAATAGATAAGTTTTTTAATTATGTATTTCATATATCAGTTGTAATTATTTCCAATTAGCACTAATGAAGTAAGGATGGTGCAAACAAGCAATATTATCTGGTGATAAGCTTTTTTTTAATTAATATAAATGACATGGATAGTACTAATTGACTCATAGTTCGTGTGTGTGTGTTTTCTAAAGTACATCGGTGTTGCAACAATAAGGACTTTCATTTTTCTTAACCATTTCTTTTTCTCTATTGCAAAATTTTCTGGCTGACTGTGATTTTAACATTTTGATTATCCTGATTTCACATTTATTCAGGAAAATATATGGTCCCCAAATTTCCACACATCAAGTTCCTTAAACATTCTTGTGAAGCACTTTGCTTTACTGAATCAATTCAGTAGCTGTTTCCTGTTACAGTTGGATGATTAAACACAGATTTTACACACTCTTCTTGAATGATTAAATCTTAGGCTGCATTTTCTGCTAGAACTGAATTCTTGCCTCATTTCCAGTGCTGTAGTTCCCACTGTTAACAGTATAATTGAAAATCAGAATTTTGTGAGAACAAGAGTAAAAACAAGCACACGCTTAAGTAAGGAGGTAAGCTCAAATGCCAGAATCCTCAAGCTAGATTGCAAATCTGCTTGTGCATTCAGATATTGACATTCTTTATCAATATTTGTGGTTCTTTCTAGGAAATGCAGACATAGAAAATCATATAACTTATATGATGTAATGCAATATGTGTTTTTCTACCAATTGTGGCTTTGCTAGATCTCAAAACACTTTGAGACTTGTGGTGGCTGTTTGGGGCTGCTCTATCATTATGTGATATTTGAAAGGATAAAGTTAGAAAAATTACAGTGCATGATAAACTTGTCCAGAAAAAAAAGGCAATATACTTCTGAAATTCCATTTATACATATAGAAGAATGAGAATAAATGGGGTTATATAATATCTTCTCACTACAGATTTTGAGAAAAGATACTGTAATAGCACTTACGAACCCTGATGTGATACAACTGTATTTCATAAGCGTCCCTTGGGCTGTTCCTTGATGTTCTGGGGGTGGGAGGACAAGCTGGAGCAGTGCTGGCAACGATGGTCCTTCTTTGCCCTCTTCCCTAGGACTGTCAAAGGGAAAATATGCCAAAATTGTATTGAGATTCAAGAACTGTTCATCAAAAGATCATATTTTTGATGCAATCTCATATAGTCTCCTAAAAGTTATCAGAGAGGATAATTACATCTGTGCCAAGTCCCGGCCCTAGACCTGACAGACACCCCTAATTCCCTTTGGTTTCTGTGGAAATTGCGAGCGTTAAGCACATTTCAATATCAGCCCATGGACAGGGCATCATAAGTCTTTCCATTACTAAAATTGCTTATTTTCAAAGCACACTAGGTGTTAGCACTTAAAGGGAGAGGAAAAAAAAAATAAATTGTGATGATGAATAATGAGTATTTTCTCTCGGCGTTCTAGGTGAGCAGCATGTAGTCATTGCCACAATAAATCACAAAATACACAATTCTGCGAGACTTAATGAATTACTAGAGAGCAGGGGGTCCTTGATACAACCAAAGGGCTTTAGCAAGCAAAATGAACTACGGAGAACTGCAGTTTTATTAAACTACACACATTTTGAAGACCGATTGTGCAGATAACTGGTGATTTGGCAGGTCTATAAATAAAATATGCAGGAAGCTGCAGAATATGAGATCCTTGCTTCATATGTAGATAGTTTCCCTTATCAGTAAATACGATTTTGAAAGCTCCAGAGCATTGGGGTAAGAACTGCCTTTTCTAGTTGTTCAGGCATCTATTTGAAATTACATTATGTCATCGCAGCACCAAATCTCGTTGTGCTCGGTGATGTTATTGGAGGATATGTTATAATAAATGTATCCGTTCATTGCCTGGGCTTGTATCTCCAGGGGCTGGTTTTACTCTTGATGGAGGTAATTATATCTAAAATTCTCTGTCACGCTAACGGATTCTCTGCAGCTCATGAAATACTGAGTATGTTAACAGAAGAATAAGAACTTCACTTTGCACATTGATGCATGTGCTTCACTTTCAGACACTATCTACCTGAATGAAGTATGGCTAGGAAGAATTTCTGAATTAGACTTTTTGTTTGTTTTTAAAATATTTTAAGATTTGCTTTTTCTTTCTCTCTGGTTGTATTAAGATTTACTCTTAGACTTAGGTCAGAAAGTCAGTTTTGGAGAGGGCACAAAACTGCCTGGAGAGGGCATTGCAATGGGTTGTATTGCCCATGTTTATGGGCTTGAATGTATGCAACGAGCTTCTCTTCCTCCAGGTTCCCAGGGCCTGAGCACTGTCACATCCCTGCTTCCCTTGGGATGCCGCAAGCGAGGTTCCTGCTGGTGAGAGGCATTTGCTGTTTCTTGTTAAAGGAGGAAGAATGTTCTCACTCGTCCTGACTTTTCTCCAGGTATCTTCTCTTTACCTTGTGGAAAATGGAATCTGGGGTCAAGTAGCTTCTCAATTGCAAGCTGGACCTTAAGAAATCCTAAAAACTTTTAATATTTCTTCCTGTCCGGTAAGATAATTATTGAAGTATATCTTCATTTATGTCAATAAAGACATGGGAACATTATCTGGGAGTATTAAAGCATTTTTGGAAGTAGGCAACCTTCTTTCCATGCATGGGATGGAAAGGTTTGCTAAGTGGAAACTCATTCTGCTGCCTCTGTGCCTTGAACTTGCATAAAAGCAGCTATTGGAGACAGAGGCAGCTGAAAGGTTCAAGAAGGAACGGGTATCAGTTTGATTACAGTGCCCAAATATTAGCAAAATATTTATCTGTGTGGGTAAGGATGCCTAAACCCTCAGACTGGTTTTACCTTTGTAAAAACCTCCTGCTCATCTAAGAAGGAATGAAAACATATGCTACTGTATTTAAACGGAGTGGGGCCAAGATCACCGGAAAATTTCTACAGACGTTGGTAGAAAATGACAAGCTTTCTGTAGGCTCTTTGGACCTAGATTCCACAGCCAGAATATAATATGCAAAAATATACCACAGGACATATATCATTTTATATTAAATTTCTTACAGATCTCCTTTATGGATGTTAGCTTGTAGACCTATGACCTGATCTTTTCAAAAAAGTGTGTCATATTTACAGAAAGAAGAAGGTTTTAGCAGATGGATCTAGGAGCTCAGAGATGTTGGTTCAGACAGGGGATCAGGTTTGCTTTATTCAGTCTGGAGCGTCTCCATTTACCTTTCCATGGTGAGGTATCATATGGTTTTGAAGACCTGAAAAAAAAAAAGGCAACTGTGTGGGGTCCTATTGCAATGCTGTTTGTCAGCTAAAAAAATAAGAAACTTTAGCATTAAAAAAAAAAAAGAGGTAACTAGTCATGATGAATCAGGTGACAGAACTGCATTTCAAAATTTCAAATTTAAAATTACTTTTAATAAATCTAATTAAAATTAATTGCTTCTGCTACTTTGGAGTCTAGATCCAAATGAGTATTTTCATCTTCCAGATCTAGCCCTTCATCTCCTCATTTACTTTGAAGTGAGTCTTCTCAGCACTGACATTAACTAAGAGGGCTATATTAAGAAAGTGGAAAAACTCTGCTTGTCTATCACATCCCAGGATGGTTAGCTGAATTTTATAAACATCTATAATAGAGAAATATAAATTAATGAAAGATGCAATAAAAAAATACAGTTTATGTGAAAAGCTCTCAAAGGTAATGTAGAGCACTTCTTTTCGCTATAATGACTATGTACCTATATGGCCATTGAATTCTCCTAATAGCTTTTATTAATTCTGGGTCAGATACAGTAGCAATTCAATAAATTTCATTTTGCATAGATATTCATGTTTGAGTCTTAGGTAAAACTTACTTAATTGAAAAACAGAGAAGTTCAAAATGATTGACAGCTGCCCCAATTTCCATTAAACTCTTTGGAAAGGCTCAATATTGGCTGAGTGTAAGCTAGCAGTAGTCACAGAGGATGTTATTGTCTGCACTGGTGTCCATCAAAAGGTCTGCCAAGAATTGTTGCCGTGTGTTAGTGTCTGAGGTACTGCAGTTTCATAAAATGCGTCACTCTTGTCACACCTGTGCTGTTATTTAAGATGTAGTATTGATCTGTAATGGTGGTGAGTGCGTATTGTGTGTCTGGAAAGTGCTTATCACAGTGGTAGAACTATATAAATAATAACATATCATCTACAGGCTTTGTTTACCATTGGAAAAATATTTTATCTGTTATGTATTGAAATGTTGTATCGCCAGATAACCTTCAGTGATTTCTGTCCACCAACTGAAAGTATTTTAGAACATGTGTCCAGATAATATTTGAACACTAGAATGGAGAGAAAATAACATAAGATACATTTTCATTTACCTTTTTTTTTTAAAAAGGTTTTCTTTCTTTATTTGGATTGTCATTAGAAGAAAAAAAAAATCTGTTTTTAGGGTATTTTCTCCCTTGTGCAGCCATTGTTTCAATTACCTTGATCCGGCACAGCTTGAATTATTGTGAATTTATGACCATATTAATCATCTCCATGGAAACGGTTTGCGATGTCACAGCACGGCAGTTTGACTTCCCCGCGTGCCAACCACAAGGAAGGCAGGATGGGAGAACGGGCGGCTGAGGCGGGATGCAGCACCCGGCCAGCTCAGCCCCAGGCAAAAATCACTCACATCTGCAGTCTGCTCCCAGGTCCCTGAGAGTAAATTTTTTTCTTTGCGATGGGGTTACTTAAGGCAGCAACTCTGTTTATGCATTTGACTGTGACCAGAAGCTGGGGAGTGTCGGTAATTGAGTCACTTTAACCACAGAGAGGAAAAAATCCCTTATGAGACTGGCCAGAAGTGCTGTGATCAGTAAGACAAATGTCAAGTGTTCCGTATAAGGGAAGGAAAGTAAATAGTGGAAGTTTGACGATACACAATAAGAGAGCAAAATTCAGAGGGACGGTTTTGACTGTGTTGCCTCCTGGTCTGTGCAAATGGTAAAGTTTTGGGGCAGAAGCAGGGGCTGCTAGTTTGGGCTTACAAATTGCAAGACCTCATCCCATGGAAAGGACTTTATTTTGCAGAGGATGACATCCCTTGCAATAACTTTTAAGCCTGGACCTTACCATGGTCACTTCACCTTGTCTCTAATTCCCTGTCTTTAATGGGAGTTGCTCAACAAATAACTTCTAAATGAACAGAGCTAACCAGAACTTTCCCCAGGTCAGTGCTGGGAAAAATAGAAATATCTGTTATAATTTGGGGAATCGAAGACTTTGGTGCCTCCTGCAAGTTATCTTGCTCCAGCCTCAAGGCTTTCAAATACTGCTGTTGTTTCTCTTGGAAGACAAAAAGGTTTAGAAATATGTTTGTATACCTGGAAACAGGATTATGTTTCTTTCAGGCTATAGTTATCAAAACTTAAAATAAGTATTAGTAGCAGATCAGCAAACTGTCAAATGAAAAATCCAAGAAGTGACATTGCACTGATGTAAAGAACACAGTTTATAATGGAAACATGCTGTGAAATATTCTAGAGAGATCATTAAAGAATAAGAATTGAATGGCAAATACCTTTTAAAAATCTATGGATTATAGAATGAAGAGAAAAGGAACAGAAAGTAATCATGGTCCATTTATTTCACAGAAATTAAAGGATTTTTTTTCTTCCTCAAGATGTGTGGGTAATCTTTGTGGAGTGGTAACAAGGTGGCCTCCTTTATAGGTTTTAATTCTAGTGATATGCCCGAAGGAAACTAAATAACACAGGCTAGTGGAACATGGGGATGATGAATTCTGAGCAGAAATTCAAGAGCTCAAAAGAGCGCGTATTTTAAGAATATTGGGTATGTTTGCCTGCAACTTGGGTCACTGCTTGCTGGCATCCTCTGGGTGTGCTGAGCCAAAGTCCTTTGATGTCTTTTGGGAGAAAAAAAATATCTCTTGTGAAAGTGGTTGAATAGTGTTGGTTTCTTTTCAAACACCACATGAAGTTAATTTATTTCCTGTAGTCACCCTGTTCCTGCTTTGCTATCCAGGTATTTCAGTGTCAGCTCAGCAGTCAAGAAATGGGAATTTTGGTCTGAAGCATCAAGTTAAGCCACAGTGAACGCTTTTTTTTTTTTTTTTTTTTTTTTTTTTTT
>VZSG01000104.1:896528-936391 GCA_013398315.1 Nothoprocta pentlandii
TTTTTTTTTTTTTTTTTTTTTTTTTTTTTTTTTTTTCCCCGGAGAAAAAAGTACCCTTAGAAATTAATTATATCATAAAGCTGCCAATACTTTTCCTTTTCATAATGCTCAGTTTTATTGCTGAGGCAGAACGGCCCTCTATGGCTGAAGTGCTTTATCTTCATAATAGGCCCCAAGTCATCCTGTGGTGAAGATCAGATTCTTTATCGACATAAATGTACAAAACCAACAGCCCATTTCATCTTTTTACTGAGTTCCTCTGGAAGTTTTCCACTAATCACAGCTGATTTTGGTGATGACCTTAAAAAATAGATGCGAGTTGGTTGGAGGGTCAAATCAGGCAAGAGCTGGTGATGCTCAGGCCCGTGTTGGCCCATTGACATGTCAGATGTAGAGGAGCTTTAGCCCCTGCTGGGACCAGATCTTTCCTGGAATAAATGTTTTGACTCTTTTGAAAGCAGTAGTAGGCAATACTGCACATGGCTTAAGAGACTGGAAGATATTCAAATGAAGACGTTTTTCATCTGGCTTTCTTGCTCCTTATCAAATCCTTCTTATTCATCTGAACAGACTTGCTTCTACAGGTGGCACAGAATATACTCATTTTAGTAACAAGTAATATTGCCTCTGGATGTGGTTCAAGGCAATGCAAAACCTGCTCCATCAACCAAGTCCATCGCGAGTATTTTTCATGACTAGTAATTCTGCAAAATTCTTCCAGTAAGAGGGAAGGGGTAAAAAGATATTTGTATGTATGTGCATATGTGTCTATGCATATGTACTTTTTTCTCCTTACATTTCCTAATTGATGATGTACATTGGTTCAGGCAACAGGTGTCCACATGGAAGCAACAAACACCAAACTTCAGGGAGAGGGAAAATAGCCATAGCTCTTCTCCTAGATGCTATAGTTTCGTGTGGAAAACAGAAGGGTTTTACCCATCTGACCACTTCTCCCGAGGAGAGTGAGTGACACCGCTATTGTCTGCGTTGTCATGAGATTGCTCAGCTACCTCCGCGGCTCAGCTGCACCATCAATCACAGCAAACAATTAGAACAAAGCGCGTGGCTGGCAGCTGCCAGCCCCGACTGCCAGCTGCCAACTTCCCTCGCTGGGAAATTTTCTGGGTTTAAAATTGCACACGGATGGGAGTTACCCGACGATTCTTTCTTTTCATAATAACTTTCCGTGCTGTATTTCACAAGTGCTTATCATTGCCCATGACAGGCTCGTCAGTGTAATTGCCGACATGAGGTTGCACTTGTGGGAAAATCATGACTTCTGTTGGTGGCACGGCAGCATTCCTCTGCAGTTCTTGGTGAGATGGCTCGAGGTTAAAGGATCACACTCCTAAATACTTCTTAGCTGGCTTGCGATTCGAGTGGAGGAATGAGAGTTGTGTTTGGTGTTTCCAGTTCCCCAGGAATATGCAAGTATTCGCTTATGGCTCTCAATTTAATGTTTCAAAAATCACCTCCAGCAAGAAGAGTTGCATATGTCTTGCTGCTGTTGACCCTTGGGAGTCTCTTTCCCCATGGGAGATCTGCTAAGATTTCCAACCCAGCAAAACTGCTTCAGTAGAACAGGTTATTTTTATTCCTCTTTTAGCATGTTTCCTCAGGTTGTACTCTAACTATGTGTCCTGGGATGCTTTTCCTGAGGAAAGAGAATGGAGAAATACTTGCCTTTATGCTGTTGTATTTGCCTTCATTTGACTGATGTTTTATGTACATATTGCAAACCTGCTGAGTTACGGGGGCTTCATATGGTTCATTTCTGAGCTTTGTGTAGAATATTACAGGTCTGCAGAGGCTACATTTCACGCTCATAGCTCTTCAGCTGGTGTGACCTCGACTTGCCATTGAATTAAAGGAGAAATGTTGCTACCTGATGTTGCTCATGGAAACCTCAGGACTTTGCAGCTTCCTTCTGAGCTGGCAGAGCTAGTGCACTTGCTCTCCTGAGACTATCCTGTGCGAACTTGCTCTCATTTCAAAACTCCAAAACAAGTTAGACTTCGTTTGAGCACTTGTAATAGTTCTGTTGCTGTGGATTCTCACCAAGCAACCTCAGTCTTCCTTACAGAAGTGTTTGGTGATGGAAGCCCAGCCATTATCTTTGTTGCTTGATCGTGCTTCAGTTTTTCAAACTCTCCTTTTCTGAGTCTTTCCCCATGTGATGGCAGAGCATGCAAGTTAGTACGTGGAACTACATTTAGTAAATCTGCAATCAATATGTAGCCATCCTTTTCCAAGAGTTTCCTTTTCCCTTGCCTAACGCACTGAAATTAACTTTGGACGCTTACCTTAGTCTATATTGAACCTCAGTGTCTACTTCCCTTCGCAGACGCTCTTGCTTGCAGCACGTCGCAAATATTTGCCCTTGAGCAACTAGGTGGACTTAATTTTAACTTGCCATTTAGTTTGCAATGCAGACTAATAGATTCTTCCACAAAGAAAGTGTGTGTTTTGAGGAGCAGTAAGGAGGCTGTGTGCTTATGTGCCGACTTCTTACTCTTGCTGTTAGACACTGGTGGTGTTACAAATGTCTGGGCTCTGCAGACCGGCTCTTGAATCTGTTAAAAAAAAACCCTTGGAGATTTAGCATTTAGCATTTCTTTCAGGAGCTGGGATTAAGAGCAAGGTTGCACAAAGGGACGGGGGAATTGGAGAAAGGTGCTGTCTGAGAGGGTTGTTTTCATTTATATTCCTTCCAACTGTTCTGAAATGGGTTTTGGCAGGATTTTGCAAAGCGCTGTCCTTTGAATGAGATGTGATCAAAAAGCAGTAGGCATCTGGTATTTAAGGGGAAAAAAAGGAGTTTTGGATTAAAGGGAAATGAGATAAGGAAGCAAAAGAAAAATGCAGGAAGAATAATGGGGTTGAGCCTGCCTTTGTAGCAAATGGGCTGATAGAAGCTCCAGCTCGAGGAAAACCAGGTGTGATGAAGATGTTTTTGTCAAAATGGGAGCCCCAAATCCTCTCCTCCAAGGCAGAGCTCTGCAGAGTCAATTATGGGTTTTAGCCTGCAAATCTGCTAGTTGATTGAGACGCTTCTTGCCCTTCTGCTAAAGAGGGGGCTGAAGCACGGATGTTCAAATTGACTACAGAAGGAAAATGTTAACTTTTCTCAGAGGAGGGATGATAAGCTTTAGCTTCCCTGTGATTTAACTTGTGCTTTGAATGTTCTTAGCCAGGAGTGAACTGTTTCTGGATGTCTGCTCAAGGCTGAAGGGTTGCAGTGTTTTTATATTTTTAGCTATGTGCCACGCTTGTGGTTTTTATATGCTAATAGGTTTGTTTCTTTGCAGCCCTTGGAATATTCATTTCGCAAAGTCTAAAATTTGACACCTGCTGTAGCTTGTATTATCACTTTCAGTCACCCTTGGAAACCCAGAAATTATTAAGGTGGAGTAATTGCTATCCGATTATGTAATAACTACTTTAATCCAGCAATCATAATATGATTTAAAATGAACCCTTTTGTGCCATTGATTTCAGAATAATTACTGTTATATTGTACTTCTGCAAGAGTTATTCTCAGTTAACCACTTGAAAATAATATGCTCTACTTATTGAAAAAAACAAATCTGATTATCCCCCAAAGCTCCATATTCTTCCTGCATCTGCAGTTGTACAGAGGCGCTCAAGGCCAGCGCTTTCCGGTGACCTGAGCCCATCTCCAATGGGCTCCTTTCTGTACCCACTCCTGGGAACACTAGTTGGCCCTGCAGCTAGTCCAAAGTCATAGCACTTTTTTCAGTTCTGTTTGTGGTTTTCCTTTTTGTTGGAGACGGGAAAGTGGGCATTTACATGCCATTTTTACAAGCCTTTGCATGCTTGCTTTCTCTCCCCTACTGGCATTCTCTTACTTGCATCCTGTACATACATATGTTTCGTAAGAAGACCATTGAATTTGTTGGATTGGGATGTGTCAGCTTGTGAAGTAAAATGGAGTAGGAAGAAGATGCCCACATCTTTCAGATCACTGGTATAAACCTTTAGAAAATCTTTAGAAAAAAAAATTAGAAATCCTTAGAAAAATCAGAGAAGTTTCTGTCTTCATCTGCAGAGGACTCAGAAGCAGAGATGACAGAAGATGGTGGCATGTGAGAGAGCATTGCAGACTGGCAAGGACATGATTAAAGTGGTAATAAAATACTGGCAGAAGCTGGTATTTAAACCTAAGGTATATTCCTTGTGACTGAACTATTACTACCAGGGTAGCTGGTCGCCCTGTCCAGAGCCTTTTCATTGGGGCTCACTGCATGCATGAGTCACTTGTGAGCTTTGATTTTCTTGCCCTTTCCATGGGTCCCAAAGCAACCAAAACAAAGCACGTAGCTCCAAGTGCAGCGGGACGGTGGCGAGTTTGCAGCCCGAGCACCGCACTCGCCGGCAGCTGGTACTTGAGGTGCGTGGAGAACAGGAGTGCTCAAGTGCTGCTCTGTGCCAGTGACCAGATGCACCTGCTGAATAATCGTGTTTGGCTTTTATTACTTCATATTTTCAACTTAAGTGCCGAAACGCTGAGACAGCTAAATGTGCTCTGCACTACTTTAAGAATCCCAATCATTCAAACATATGACCTGTGTTAACTTGGTTAGGATATATGCTCTTCAATGTTTTTGCAAGAAAAGGATGACTTAAACACTATTTTAGACTAGGATTTACAAGAATTTGTCATTAAATATGCATTTTTATGCTGTTTCCACAACATGACTTTCGTTTTATTGCTTAAGTGGTATAAATTCCACTGTGTACACTCTCACTCTGCTCTGAAACACTATTTATAGAAGAAACAAATGTAGCTGCAATCCTACATTGATGCTTTACTGGCCCAAGATGAGTTGTATTTCATACCTGACAATTATGAGCAGAAAAGCAAGAGGAGGAAATGCTGTTTCAAGAGAATGTGGGTTTGTGTGGCATCATGTAGGATAGCATTGAATGGGGCCTAATGAGGCTCAATATGAGGATTTTTTTTATTTTTTGGGATATAAAATTGGGGTGATAATAAAAAAAAAATGTCCTTTTACGCTGTCCCTGTAGGTTGGTAATGCATGGTTCCGATCTCAGGCAAGCGCATTGGCTGATGATAGTGAAGTACAAGGACCTGTAGTGTCCCATTTTGGTAGCTGGTGGCTCCCTGTCTATAGAGAGCATCCGGAGTATTCTGTTTCCATCTGGGTTCATCTAATGCACTTGACTTTGGAGCTGGTAGAACTCCTTAGGGAAAATGATCTGGATGAAAGCAGTAGAAGGTTCTTGCAACCAGTAGGCAGTGTTTGCCAAAATTCGTATTTTATAGAGGGACATAAATTCCTATGCATTATGCTTTATCCAAAGTAGACTCTACAACTCTTTGTTCTTCTCTTCTTAGACTTATTTATTCAAAATACTTTTGGTATATGTTATTTTGACAGAAGGTCTTAACTGAGCCATGCTAGGGAGAAAGCTGCTCGTGCTGGTTGGAGCAGACCAATGCTTTCTCCTTTCCCTACCTTCCTCACATCTTAAAGTGAAAATGTGCAAAATCCAGAGTGGGAGATAAGAGTCTAATGTCAGTAGGTATGAGGCTTTCCCGTAAGGATCACTAAGGGCTTGTGGTTTAGCAGAGAACAGGCAGGATAAACCCCACAGTTCAGACTGGTTTCCTGAATACTTTGAAATGAGAATCCAACCGCTAAGTTCAGAAAAGCTGGAATTTCATGCTTTTTTGGATGTGTGCACCTCACATCCAAACACATATAAGTATATTAAAGATAAAAATTGATATAAGTATGATATAAATAATTTGACACTGCAGACTGAGAGATGTAGTCATACCCTGGCAGTGACTGACTGTCTGGTTGGCTACCTCCTGTCCATCAACTGCACCTTAATATTAATTTTTAAAAATTCCTTTTCTACAGTGTCCACATAGTTAATACAGTAATCATGGTGACACTGCAGAACATCTGCTGTATTTGGGAAGTGAAGGAAGACAGAGTTGTTTGGAAAACGGGGAAAATGTGATTGGAGCTCCCCATCCAGCTGTCTTACAAGTTTCAGTGCAATCAGGTTTCATTATAACATACATAATGTGGTATTAGGCATGGAAAAAGATTATAAATGTAAATGAAATGGGATTGGTTTCTTAGTTTCCATTTTTTATATACCTTGCTCAACGAAAAAAAATCCTTTAATATTCAGTCTTCATTTTTTTGAATGTTTATTCTAATGGTGCATTAATAGCAAACAGACCGTGGGGAAATGGCAAGCTCTGAAGCAAGTGGACCCTTATGCTGCTTGCACCTTGAAGGTCAGATGTGGAGAAAACAGGCAATCAAACAAAAACTGTATCCCGCGGCCCAGGAAGAACAAGCAGTTTCTGTCGTATATGGTTTATGTGCCAGCTACATAAGGTAAATTATCTGTTCAACTATCAGAATTTATCTGTCAGACCTTTACTTATTTTTTGGATGTATGTGTAATGTTAAAAAGAAAGATGTCTTCAGGCAGTGATGGATTCTTCAGCCTAAATGAGTTACCCAGAGCTGTCCAGGGTGGTCCAACATTTACTGAGCTGGCACTGGATTTATTTTTCCTAATGAAAATTACTCTTGTGTTAATGGAAGGGGAATAACGAGGTCAGCACTGAGTACTTCACAAATCCCTGTCTTGAGTAACTTAAGCACACCACTTGTTTTGGGTATTTATAAAGGCAGTTCTTTACCAGGGCCATGGAAACAGGAACCATACGGCACCGGCCGTAGATGAGATGAGGGAGCTCTCGGAGCATGTGCCAGTTTTCTGACAACAGCTGCTTGGGCAGAGATGTTGCATGTTGGCAACATGAAGGACATATGTTCTCTTGGTATAATTATTAAGCATTTTTATCTTTTATCTTTGTTTTTTTTTCTCTCCTGTTTGCCTGGAAGGGCAACTGTTTTGCTTGGCGGCTGGGAGCTGTAGAGTGTGGGTACGCTTTGAAGTGAACTGTTTGCCAGCAAAATTACAGTTGCCTCTATTAGGCAGGAAAGGAGAATATTAATCATTTATTTAAGAAGGTGTTTAGTGCAAAACTTTCCTCTCCCAAAGTGGCAATGTAAATTACTCATATGGGAAAAATGTGGTTACTAAATCCTCCTTGGATACTACAGGGAGATACTACAGACCATCAAGTTTTGATGGTCTCCAAGCAATAAATAACAGGCATATTCAAAATAAGCAAATTATCTGGCTACCAGGAATACTTGCAATAAATAGTATCTGTCAATTGTGTACCAGCCAAGGCCTTTCCTGAAGAAGAATTCTTTTTCTAATCTGGTAAAGAATACAGCCCTTCTGCATGTCTCTGTAACTAATATTGAGTGCAATCTTCACACTTCAGTACGCTGCGTAGCATGAAACGTTGTAGGTGTAGAATATACATCTTTGCTGATAAGCCAAAAGGATGCAAAGAAATTGGGAAGAAGCTATCCCATCTCCTTTAAGGCTTTTTTTATTTTTAAACTGAAAATACTGGTGAGGAATCGTCAGGACAAATAATGTTGCTGCATGTAAACAGCAAAACAATAGCACAGTAATTTCAGGTGCTTCTCCAACATTGGTTGAAAGAAAACCCATTTATAACTTTTTCACTTATGTTGTTCCTTTCCTGTAACTCTTATATGTTGCTTTCCGTGTCAAATCTTGTAGTGTCATTTATGGATGAGCTGTAGAAATAACTGGTCGTCAATTTCTTGAATTGTTTTATATTCTGCATGTACTTGGAGACCTTAAATGGAGTCTAGAACTTTGTTGCTTTAAGTCTTTTTAGTTCTTTAAAGGACTCGTAGAGGCAAAGGGGAGATGCATGAGTCATATCTAGTAGTTAAACAGAACATACAAGTACACTTCACATATAATTTAATATAGTCTTATTTAACAAGCAGCTTTTAGTCACTACTATGAAGTTTTAATCCATTGCATAGTCCTGCAAACAATGGTAGTGAAACTTCTGAAGTCTACAGACACCAGAACTACTATCTATATACAAAGAATTCCTATATAGCTACTAAAATTTTATTTAATGGTATTTTAATTGCACTTTCCACTCTATGAACTCTTAAACGTCAAAGGATTTACATTCATATTTTTATTTCTGGTCATCGCCCTCTTCTATTAAAAGGTTCAAATGGCATTAATTAAACTACCTCAAACTCTCCAGTTCTGCAGGTTGAGTGCTATAGGGAAGATTAGCCGGAATGCACCAGACCCAGCAATTTTAAGCGCTTTTAGAGCCATCTTGTGTTTGGCCAACAGGTAATGTGTGTCTTGCTCCATGGCCTCCATCTCAACCCATCCTTACTGCACAAGTTAATGAAAAGTACTGTTGATCTGTAGTCTCTCATGTTTCTTTAAGAGTCTTTTAATTTAAACCACTTTGAATTGTTTGTTTTATATCATTACCAGACTAGCTGATGTGAAATATGAGAAGCAAGGCCACATACATTCAATACCTCTCTGATGATTATTTATTTATTTTTCTGTGTTGGAGAGACTGAAACTGCATTCTCCCTTGCGTTGATTTAATTGTCTTGAAGGTCTTGATTAGATGCTGATTTCTGACAGTGCAGGTAAGTTTTCATATTGTTTTGTATTTTCTTTGTGATAGATTTTTTTTTTCTCTGTTCAGCGTTTTCTCAAATCTTTTTGGATAATGTGAAACTTTAGGCAGACCCACTGGAAGTTGGCACTATAGTTCTGCAAACATTCAACAGCAAGTTGAATTTGAGTGACTGGGGCATGAGGGCATGTGCTGCTGAGTGAGCTGGGGGTCTTGCAAAGCCATGAGTTTCTGCAGTGGTTTCGATAAGGTTCCTCTGTGCAACTGTCCAGCACTGATTTTTCTGGCATGAGATGACTGCTTTTCTGCTTTAGACAGAAGGAGAAATGGGGAAGGAGTGTCCACGGCAGAGTATTTTGTAGCATCTTCTGTAAATGTGACATAGCAATATTGGAATATAATAATATATTCCAAGTAATATAGCAATTAGTTCCCATTGCCACTGGGGAGAAGTCATAGCATCACAGAGAAATTCAGGTTGGGAACTTAAATTCTGTGGGCACATGGATGCTTTGTATAAGTTGCAGGTATTTTAGGGTTTGTGGCGTCAGCTCCTCAAAACCTGACTTTATGGCTCTTGTTCAATAAAGACCCTGTTTTTCCTACCTCATGTTATTGCCAGTACTGTTATTGTAACTTGAGGTCTGTCCCCAGCAATAAAGATGGAATTCAAGAAATTAAAATTAAGTAGGAAAATTTCAAAATTGCAGTGGAATAGTGTGACATCTGATTCCCAGAGGTCTTCTAAATTTCCACAAAAAGCCACAGAAACTCCATCAAAGACAGCGAAAATGATATGAGCAAATTTCCTTGGGAACAATTACTTTTCAACAGCCCCTTCCTGAAGGTTTTCTCTGTGAAGAGGTACTCTGATAGGGAAAGTTTAATATCCTTGCATTGAATTGTTTTGTAGCTTTTAAGGTGCTATTAATGCAATTAACATTTTAAGTTGGAAAAGGCAGACAGATTAAAGAAATCTATTTTGTCTGCAGAGAACCATAATGCATACATATTCCCGTGTTAATTTTCTGCGTGCATGTGGTATGTATTTATAGAACCTGATATACCTGAAATGCATTTTGCTAGGTCTTATATTAGAAGGTTGATTCCTTTCAAAGCTAAGTGATAGAATGCAATGAAGAAAAAGGAAGGGAAGGAAGAAGTGGGGAAAAAAGGCAGCTTTTCTCTGCCGCTTGTTCCTTGTTCCACCTTCGTGTCATTTTAAGCACCTTTCAAATCCCATTTCAACCTTGCGGATTGGTGAAAAATGCAGATACTGGACAGATAAGCAGTGACTTTTTCTTAACTGTATAAATCTAATGCTAGAATCTGATGGGAAAGCTCAGTCAATATTTATTGCGGGACTGGGCTTCTCTTGTGGTAGTTTTATTTGACTTTGGCTTGAATACATGCATTCATGATATTTTTAAATAGTATGGGTGATGTAAGAGGAAATGGACGGTCAAATTAAAACTGAAATTGTAGCATAAAGTGGACAAATACTAGAATTTAGTGACACACCTGCAACAGGTTTTGGTAATTTACCATGCTCCTGGATAATATTTTTATCTAGTTTGTCTATCAATGTGAAAATTGTGTCTGATGAAGGTAGTGTTGATGAAACACAAATGCCTGTTCAGTGCGTGAAGAGGCTCTTTATTGAGCATTGCCGAGTGGAGAGACTCTAATAGTGCTGTTGACCTAAAAGTGGTGGATATCAAACACGAAACTAATATAAACACATTTCTATAGCTGTGGGGCTGCATAAATGCTAGCTGTGTTTCATCTTGGGAAACAAACATATAGACCTAGAGTAGTTGCAAATTAGGCCAGGGAGGGATGTTCATGGGTCTGTGCTCCTCCTTTGCAGTGGTACCTTGAACGTTGGAGTGTCTGTTGTGTATTTTATTTTATGTAGCCTGTCTGTGAAGCATGGAAATGCTTTACCTCTGTTTTCTTACTGACTACTGGACCTCTTGGGCAGGCTCATGGGGCAGAGAGGCTGGCATCCTCCCCCTCATTTGACAAACTCGTGTCCTTTGAAATTGGCCTTTGCAACCCAACCATCCCTCCTATTTCTTCCCCCCAGAAACTCAGTGCCACCTCAGAAATTCCTGTTTTCCATCTCAGAGGAGACATGGAAGTTAATCCTGAGGGGGCTCCAGGGTGACATTGGCTTGTAAGGTCACTGGGGAGACATCCTGATGAGCAAGGGAGCTTGGGGCTAATTTAGCCCATCGTTCTTTGTGAACAGCAAATCCAATGCTCTTTCAGATTTTGCCAGCCATGCAAACAGCTTCAAGTGGGCGTTGAGGACGCCGGGCACCTCTTCTGGCATCTCCGTTCCTCTGCCACACGTTGTGCTCCCCGTGCCTTTCACTGGGACAGCTGGCTGCACGTCAGGGGACCTTTCAAGAGGAAACATGCCGGAAAAATAAATTATTATTATTATTATTATTGTGCAGCTACCATGGTTCTGAATGTTTAATTTATAAACTCAGAGCTGTGGCCAAACTCCATGTAAGGAGGAAAAAAAAAAAAGAGTAATTATGTGCTAAAATGGCTGAAATCTTTTTCTGAAAACTTCTTCATAATACACATTTCAAAAATGTGTTTTCCTTCTAAAGTCTTATTTATTATTAGGTTAAAAAGCAATAGTGCCGTATGTTAAATGGATCAACAGAAATTATGACTGGACCATGATAAACACATTCGCTTCAGGTTTCCACCTTGTCCCCTATTGTGATTTACATCTTGCATCTGGGTTTTTTATTCCAAGCGAGGAAACTCTATGATTCTTCCTTGGAGGCAGCTATTTGAAGGAAACTGACTTCGGTGTGTGTTGGATATTTCTGATAAATATTTTAAAGAGAGGGTTGTGCCGAAAGGATGCGACTCTCTGCAGCTTTGCAAGGCTGGACCTCTGTGCATGTGCCCGAAGGATTGTCCACCCTTGGGGTTTTGCCTTTTCCTTCTGCACGTTGGATGTTGGGACACGCCAGAGGTTGTGGACTTGTAGCTTAGACCATGCTGATTTGGGGTCAAATTCACTGCAAGTGGCCAAATGGGATGTTATGGCCCTGGGGGACTGCAGGAGAGGATCTCACTTCCATGGTGTGGACAGGTAGGAAAAGGGCAGCTGCTCCAGCAGCCTTTCCTTGCCCCTCTCCTCACACCAACCAGCTCTCTGCGAGGGAGCTCTCCTCTTGCCAGATGTAATTTTACCTTGCAGCAGAGCAGCCTGAGCTGGCTCTGCCCTTTTCTTCTCATATCAGCTTCCCAGATAACCTCGAGGCATATCTCGCAAAGGCGGACGTGCAGTTTTCAATGGGACGGGTTGGATGGCCTATCTTGCCAGCATAAGCACAGATTAGCTCTCCAAAATGAAGGGCCTAGTAGCCTCCTCCACTTCTTTATGGCTTTGTAGGTGGTATCTCACCATGTCCTCTGTCTGTGTAAGTAGGCAAGCAGGGTTTAATAGTGTTTCAAAGGAAAAAAAGAAATCGAGTTGATTTTTATTGAAATATTTTTACTTATTTTCTTATTTATTTTTATTTTGGTTTGGTTTCGTGTGTTCATGCACTCCAGTTTCTTTTCTCTGGGACTGGGGTTTTTGCTTTTTTGGTTTAATTATTGTGCATGGTTACATTTATTGATCAGTGCTGAAGAGCTGGGAGGGTGAAACAGGAGTGTACAATCTCTCGTGTGATAGAAAATGGAATGAGTTTTAGAAAAAGTTAAAGTACAATATAATTTGGCTTGAAAACCTAATTTTCCATCAAAATCTCATCAGCTTGGTGAGTATCCTGCTGCTTGAATGTGGTTCTCAGTGAACAGAGCCTATTCCTGGCTATTTCTGGGCTAAAATGTAGTAACGAGGAGACAAGGAAAGAATCTGTCTGGGAACTGATAATATAAAAACATTTCGTCTAGGTGCAATGTAATTATCTGATTTGAAGCTTCACTAGAAAATGTGAAAGGGGAACCACCTTAGGATGTATGATTAAACTGTGAGCTTTATTTCTCATTATAGTATCTCACTATGTGCTGACAGGATGTAGGTTATGAGCAATTGCTCTATAGTTAGTAAATATCTGCCTTTGCTCTTCTAGATGTGCTTTCTGTATAGTTTTAAGATCACAGCTCCAGCATCAAGGGAGATCTCTTTAGCATTACGTAAAAGTGACTTTTCACAACATGAAAAAAAATAAGGGTATATGTGGACTTTGGTTTGATCTGCCCCCTCTCCACCTCCAGAACTGTGTGGGCCGGTAACTTCATTTTCTATCGAAACAATTTAAGTAGAAAATGAAGGATGATACTGTCCCCCTGAACTTCGCTTTTTGAGCTGCAAAGTAAAATCAGTAGCAACCTGTTTCTCAGTGAAAACGCCATGGAACAAAGCCTTATTTGATGCAAAATCCAGGAGGATAATATTGTGGATCATTTCCATAGTTTTAATCTTGTAATGCTAATGAAGTACCTGTCTTTTCCTTGGTTTTCTTTAGTAAGAGAGGGGTAAAAGGAGAAAATAAGGATATTAAGATCATAAAGGCAATCGCATTTCACAGTCACTGCCCGGCATGGGCTTTTGTTTCATCAGTGAGCAGGCAGCACTGAGGCCCGTGGTGCTGAGCTCACTGCTTTGGTTGGCAGGACCCAATTAACCAATTAAAGGCATATGCAGAAGCACAAGCCACATCTGGAGCACATCAGCCAGGAGGATCTGCAACTGTGGATGAGACACCTGCTAAGGTAGAACAGAGGGAAGAGCATAGCACAGCTGTGAAGCCTGAGCTTGGATCCTCCAAGATATTTTGGCTCCTTCTTCTGTGTGAAATCACCTGGAATTGGGCACTTGTTTTTCACTTTTTCCCTTTGTTTTTCACTTATATGGTTATAGGGTCCTGGGAGAAACTCTGATGTAGTTTTTAATCACATGAGCAAAAGAAAGCTTTATGCAAGTCCATGTATTCCTAGAGCAACAAAGGCTTCTAGGAGAAGAAATACGGCTGTTTAAATCAGAAATCACATCTGTTGATGTGACTGCTTTGTCAATGGTGTTTTTCTTTCCCCCCACTTAGCTTGGAGCGAGTTCAGATGGAGAAAAGTGTGCTTATTTCTGAGGATGACTGTGCGAATGCCTCGGACATGACATGCGGCTGAATGATGGGAGCACGAGGGGATCGAAGGGCAGCCTGATGGCAAAATCTGTTCGCTCTGGCTTTTGGGAGTCATTTGCAATATGTGATTATATTTTATCTCAGATCACTTTGAAAGCAGTCAAGAGTTTTTCTTTTACTGGAATTGTGTTCTTGGAGTGCTACTTTCTTTTTTTTTTTTTTTTTTTTTTTTTTTTTTTTTTTTTTTTTTTTTTTTTTTTTTTTTTTTTTGTTTTTTTTTTTTTTTTTTTTTTTTTTTTTTTTTTTTTTTTTTTCCCCTTCACTTATTTTTCTGGAAGTGGCTCAAAAGACATTTGCAGAAGTTAATGAGATATTTTGGAATTTATTTTTTCTTTCTGCTTTTGGGGATGATCCAAAGCCATTTGAAGGAAACAGAATGGTCTCATTCACTTTGAAGAGCTGTGGGTTAGGCCCTCTATGAAGATTGTTGTTAGTCTATTGGCAATTAGGTGATATTTCCATATATGAAAATTATAAAATGCAAGTATAGACATTATAGCTCAGAATGTTTCAGTATTGCTTTGCAGTTATGTTTCCCAGTATGCTGCAATTATACTGCCTCGCCAGCCTTAGTGTGGTGGCATTAGACAAGTGTTCTGGTAGGTAGAAGCAATGCTTTAAAATAGCAAGAGGTTATCAGTCTGGGACTTACTGGTACTAGAAAAGGAAAATAAGGAAGGAAGCTTAAATCCAGATTTCTGGATGGCAAAAAAATCCAGATTTCTGGACTGGAGTGCTCATCACTTTGGCTTCCCTCTAACACTGCAGACTTTCAGGCTGTAAAAAGGCAGTGGGAGCAATTGCTTTTATGGAATAAAATGTGGAGGGAGAAAGAAGGATTTGGTGGCTTGTCGTTATTTTCATTGACCATTTTGAAATAAAATCCTCCTTTTTGGACATTGGGGAGGCCATAAGACAATGAGATCAACAAGCTCAAGTTCGGACGCTCTTGCCCTGGGGTTGGTAGCTGGCCTCTTGCCAAGGCCCTTTCAGCTCCACTTTTTTTTTTTCTCAGAACCTATAAAATGATGCTCCTGAAAACTGCCCCTGGTACATTAATGATAGGTAAGCAGCCAGTGTTGCCAGAATAAAATACAAATGGAAGGGAATAGATGAGTTAAAAGGAGGTAAAGATGAGGATTGAACTGCTTTTGCTGGTAAACAAGGTTCAGTGTCACCCCTTTCATTTGCTGCCTCCTGAAGCCAAGGAGGAGAAAGTACATCTGCAGCTATATTAATATTAGCACATGTAGAAGGAAAAACAAAACTGGCCCATAGGTTGTTTCTTTTTGGTTTGTGAGCCTTTCTAGTAACTCGTCTTGGGGGTGTTTGCCCATAGATGCTTTGCTGATGGACAACAGTACATCCACTATGGCTGGGTGCTCTCATTCTTGCCCCCTCCCAAGGCAGCCTTTACGTGGGGCATCCTTGTGGCACCTGGTCACAGCCAGCGTGTTGGGTCAATCAGTCTGCGGGGAGGACTGTTCTGCTCACAGGGAGAAACCCTCTCAGATGAGGATTTTGCTAGAGTGGCATAGAGTGGCTTTCTAGGATACTTCTGTGCTTTCCTGAAGTGTCCTCATTTGCAGCTTTTTCTGTGGTCTTATTAATAGCTTCTCTTTACGTATATAACTGACAAGGTAGTCAGCTTATAGTGCTGTATCTGCCCTTGGGCTTCCTTGGGTTGCCGCCTTTTTATTTTGGCGGTGAATCTGTAGTAGTTTTGTTACAATTGCTCAAGGTTTTAAATGAACCTTCAATGTGAGGAGAAGGCAAATACAGCCTGAGACACTTCGTTATGTTCTGTTAAATTGAGATGGAGATACAGAGCTGCAGAAAGGGAGTAAGGATGGAAGGAAACACAGTGTAGTTCATTGCCAGGTCCAGTCCTACCACTTGGAAGGGTCATCCTCCTAGTCTAACCCTAATACTTCCTAGGACCAGGAGCCACCAAGGTGTTAAGAACAAATGCCCCGAACACTGAGCAGTGATGAGGCAGGAGATGGATCTAGCTTCCCATGGAGAATCCCTCCCTTTTTGCTTCCTCCTTCCTGAAAACACGTGTTAAGGGAAGTCAGTGCTGGGTGCTAAGTGCTTCCCACCTGAGCCTTGTGCTGCAGCCTGGCTCTCCCTTTGTAAACCTCCCGTTTCTCAGAAATATGGAAGGAAAAAACACTCTCCTGCTGCATTCATGTATATATTATATATATGTATTTTTTTTCCCAGAATAATACAGCTGCTGACTAATCTGCCAAAGCAATCTACATGCGAGTGGTGTAGGCACGCTTCGTGGCGTCTCAAGGGTATAGTTAATAGCTTTATCAGATAATTACAGTGCTGGAAACAATATGCGATGCTCCGGCGTCGCAGGGACTGCAGAGGCACCCTGTCTCGCAGGGCTCTCCATATTAATATCTGCCGTTTGCTCATCCGTTTCCAGCGGCACCGGTGGCGCTGGAGCAGATGGTGCTGCCGTCTCCATCGCTGCAGCCGAACCCCGGTCCTGCTGCCTTTCCTCCTTCAGCCCCAGGAAAGCTTTGTACCAAAACCTGGTAGCTGGCTCTGCTCCAGGGCTTCCAGCTCAGGGAGGCCGGACGTGCCTCATCCAAGGACATTTTGCGGGATAGGAGGCTCTTCTCTGCGATCCCACGTGAAACTGTGGCCAGTCAAAGCTGCACCTTTACTGATGGGTTAGCATGGAGGTATAAAAGGTGAAGGTCCTTTTTTTCTAAAATTTAAATGAGGATTTTGGAAACTGGACTTTTTCTTTCTTCTTTATTGCTTTAAACTCTGCAGTTTTCCCAAGGAAGAGACTTGGTCTTTTCTGAACCTTTTCACGCCACTACTGCAACGCAAGTTTAGCCAGTCTTTGTGACAGTGCTCGAAGTGAAGGCAACCTTGAACTGAATGTCCTGCTGAAATGCAGCTGCTCTTACACAAGTCTCTGGGAGCCATTCCTTCCTTAAAAACAGAAGACAACTGTGAATTTAAGGACTATTTCAATTCAACAGCATGAGATTACGTTGCTTATGGAGTTTAATTCCAGATCTCTTAAGAACTTTTCAATTTGGCCTAGAGATAGTATTTAAAAAAAAAAAGGTCTTTTTTTTTTTAATTACATGGATAGAACTTTTATAATTTGCTCTCTTTTATGAAGTGAGGATTATTTATTTTATAAGGCTAATAAGATTTTCACTCGCTAACGTCTCTTGAGTTATACCTAACTCAAGTTGCTATATCATTCAGGTTATATATTATTCCCTTCACTCCAGGAGTCTTTATTCCTGAATCAGGCACATATATCACAGGCTTGAACTGGCTCCTGGCTTGTCTTTGCTTCTCTGCAGAGCTGGCTGAAGGAAAGACTGCAAAAACTTCAGTCCCTGTTATGGAAGGTCCAGTATTACGGTTTAATATTTATGATTAGAAAAATATCTATGATTAGAAAAAGATAATACCAGTGCTTTTGTGCTCCCATGTTTCTCCTGCTCTGGATGATGGGAGAGGCGGCCACTGGGAACCAGCATCCTGTCTGCATGAGATTGTGTTGGAAATGGGACAGGGTTGTGCCTGAGCTGATGTGCGTGTTGAAGGATCACCTGAGGAAAGTGGAAGTATCCAGAATGGGCACTTTTGTATGGAGCAATGCAGCGTGGAGACTCCTTCTCCCCTTTCATTACTTTGCTGGAAAAGCTGATTAGAGTAAGGGCTTTTAAGACTGGGAAACAAGGAAAGGATATAATGCAAATCCATTTTGTCTGTGATGGACCCATCCTGTCTGCGCAGCTTGTTAGGGATGCAATTACTTCTATTTATTACAAAACATCTGGTATTGGCTAGTATGGAGTAAGTTATGTGCTGTTAAGAACATATATCTAAAGGACTTTTTTTAAAGTGCTGCCAATTAGCTTCAACATCAGCAAATGAATGACAGCCTGATGAACGCTGTGTCTGAGGCACATCATTACTAGCAGATCTTGGTTTAAAGGAAGGCAAAAAGGCAATAATTAAAATTAGCAGCAAAAGGTAAAACTGACTTGATGTGGTGCTGTCAGTGAAATCAAATTCTTTTAAGGTAATAATGGCTTTTGATGGTATTTTCGTCAACTATTTCATGTGTAAAGAACAGCTTGTTTTTCAGTGATCGACCATGACCTTCAACAGTACATGGAAATGAGATATTAGCAGTCACAAGGTGCTGATAAACTAAAACATAACACATCTTATTTACTGAAAACAAGATTTTCCATTCTCACAGCTTTTATCTGTATAGAGAGGCTGTATTCTGTTGTTAGACCTGGAGTCACGTTTGGTCTTGTTTCCAGGAGCACACTGGTAGTTTCCAAGCTGCTGGAGATGCAACTGGTGAATTTGATGCAAGTATGAGAAGAAATAAATAGATTTTGATTAAGAAGTACAATCTAGCTTTATCTCCCATGTTGGAAGGGTAGCATGGCTTAGCAGGCAGGACTGGAGAAGGATGTCCAAGTTTCCTTGATCCAGCTTCTCCTAAATGAGACTCCAGCACCACTGAATGAAGAGGAAGATGTTGCTTCTTAATTGCTTAAAAAATATTTTATTTTACCCATTAAAAGGAAAAATCTTGTTTAGGAGTGATGTGCTTATAAATATGCTATATGGATATATTTCTTCTAGCTTGCTGATAAATAGATGATGACACAAATATATCCTCAAAGTTCTTAATTGTTTTGCAATAAAGTAGGTGGCACTTGCAGCAAACCATGAACTGAGAAATTCGTATAACTTAAAATAAATGTTAGAGTTTTTCTGTTTTGTTTTTGAAAATTTTTCAGACTTGAAAAGTTTCATTATAAAAGGAGAGACTCCAGCTCATTGGAAATACTGGAGTTTTCTCAGATATCCTGTTAGATTTGTGTCTTTTAGCTATATAAATCTGCTGGAATAACTGTGGTCCACGTGGATAACAACAAATTTATCCTAAAGATACATTGGCACATTATTCCACATTAGCTGATGTCTCTTATCGGTTGAAGTTAGTTCTCCTTCAGTGAAATTCCTTTTCTTCTTTGGCTAAGCAATTTAAAATTAAAGGTTGACAGGACATACTAATGAAATAAAGCAATAAACATCTTCTGACAGGTGCAAAATATAGTAGTTATTCAATAAGATTATAATTTTGGAAAAATTCACTTGGTAAATCTAATTTATGTCAGCTCAATATTGACTTGAACATCTCCTTCTAGTATATTGACAGCACTAGGAAGAATATAACCATTTGTTTAGCACGAAGTGTTCAATCTATAAGAACTAACTCCATGAAATGTAATTTTCCAAGCAAAAAAAAGACAATTGAAGCAAGCGAAGTGGCAAAACCCCCTGCCATTACCCGCTATGCACAAAGAAACTTGCAAAGTGCCTTTGAAAGCATTGGGGCAACTTCTGCAATGCCTTTCCATATATATCTGTATCTATCTATATAGATTTTTTAAAAATTTGGGCACATTTACAGATTAAGTACCCTCTAAAAGCTCTACAGGTGCTTAAAACCACGTACTTAAAGAATTAGAACATTTTGTTTACAATAGAGTAAATGGAAAAATAAATAAAAATGACTTGTCATGAATTATATAACACTTATTTTGATTTGTGCTATTACTTCTTTCAGTATTATCTACTTTGAATGGCAACTCATCCGTAGGTTTCATTATGCCGGTATATTAATAGTGGTGATGATGCCCTGATTATCAAAATTTCAACCAGTTTCCCCAGTGTTGTCTCTCTTGGAGTTGTTTAAGATGGGGAAGAGATAGAGAAGGGGCTTCTACTTTGTACGGTTTATTTCATGTTGTGTTTCTTATTTATATACTTGCAGCTAGGTGAGACTGGACCACGTAGTGAACTCTATTGAAAGTGATTGTCATCCCCAAGCCCAGAAATCTTGCATTGACTTTTGTAAAAAGTGGTAATAGTAGATCAAATATCATTAGGGGTTTTGGGTGGTGGGGAGGATCCCCAAATATTTTTCCACTGCTGTCTGACTTGTAGGAATTATTGTTTTTTTTAATTTCTGTGAGTACTTACTTATCTAATCAGGCTAGATAAGTCAATGTGGGCTATCCCAACTGCTAATTAAGCAAGGTTGGAACTCCATTTGGGGGCAAATCATAATATGTGAGTCTTCAGCTTTGTGGAAGAAGACTTTTTAAAGAAAAGTAAGGGGAGATTTCACTTTTACATGGCTAAAGCTTAACTGAAGCCATAAAAATTCTCCCAAAGAAAAAAGAAAGAGAAAAATCTCTTTTATGTATGGGGATATTTATAGCCAATTACTTTTATTTATTTTGATTCTTTCTTTCTTCACTTGCAAGTTTTATGAGAGCTTCATCTCTACCTATTTTACACTCAGCAAGCTTTGTGGATAGATATGGATGGTTAGGGATAGCTACTGATCTCTGCTTAAGCTCTGGTTGATAGTAGCTGTATACTTGGGCTCCATGTCACATTGATCTATGTTAGAGCAAAAAGTTGTTCCTCACAGGCTGTTCATTTGTGCATGTTTTATGCATATTGGTGTGAAGCGATTTAAACTTTAAGCCTAAAAGAATAAAAGCTGACAGTATTTATGATCTTTGTCATTATTACTATTTTTTTTAAACTGAGTTTCTGTTCAGTTGAACAAATCAGTGCAGCAGCTGTGAAGACATAAAACACAGAAAGGCGAAAATCACAAGAAGACAATTCAGGTAAGTTTTGTTTATTAAATTTCTGCATGTTAGGAAAACTTTCTCTCATCTTTTGCTGGATTGTTTCCAGTTGAATGTTCTGCGTTACTGTGAGATTAAGAAATTATGTATTACATTTATTATACAGTATCTTTACAGATTTATAATATAATGTATATATTACATATAATATATCGTATATTTGTATGTTTTGTCCATACGGGGAAGTAAAAATTATGATCTGCTGTTCTTCACCTATCAGCCGCCTGGTGCCGTGTGAATGAGATGTAATGATGCTTATGCTGTCAGGTGTCACCTAATCACTAAGGATAGGAAGCAGAAAGAGGGATGCGTGTGGCAGCCTGGAATTACTTTATTACCACTTGTCACAAGGGGTTATTTCTGCCATCCACCCGTTCCCCTGCCTGTTCCATTGCCAGCTAAGTGGGTCCAGACACTTAGTCTTGCGATGCCAATAAAAACTAAAGGGGGGTGGTTCAGCCCTGTCCTTCTCTTTGACATTCATCAGTCCAGCTTGGGTTTGCTGCAGTAAGGGGGTACAAGGCCAATGTGCTCTGAAGTGAAACACGAGACTCGCAGTGTGTGGTTGCTGCAGGTCCACCAGCCTGGGACGTGGGGCAATGACTTCAAACGCCTTTTAGCGTTTCTAAACTCTCGGGCTCTACTTGAAGTTTTGCACATTGTTCTGCTAAAATGTAAACTCTTCAGGAAAAAGATTCTGTGAGTATCTGAAGGCACAGGAGACACGAATGGGCAGGAAGGTTTTGCTCGAGTAGACCACAGGGACCAGCAGACCTTCTTGTGATCAGAACCCGGAGGTTTCTGAACTACATTATTTGTTTCATTCCAACAAGACCAGTGGCAACATTCCCTGTTCTTGTAACTCCCTGGGGGAGACCACCACTAGGACTGATTGCTGCTTGCTCAGATGTCTGTCTGGTGGATTCTGTCTGTTCCAGCCCAGCTAGTAACCCTTCACTGATTTCCTCAGAAATTCTTGAGGAAATCCTATGCAGAGCATGAGGGTTGTCAAGAAATTGCTAAGTCAAAAAACAAAAGCAAGACAATGCCACCACTTCTATTTGTAGTACTATTTTCTTCTATTTTCTTTCCTTTTTTTTTTTTTTAATTTATTGATTGATAGAATCTGTGAATTTATTCCAGGTGTGGATCTCTGACAAGAGACTCAAGCAGGGCCCAAGCTCGGTCGTGACTCAAGGTCTTTGCTCTTCATCTCTAACCCTGCGCCCCAAATTAGTAGGTACTTCTGATCTTAATCTCTCCCTACTCCAGCTGCTCATCTGCTCATTGCACAGGCATGATTAAAAAAAACCCCAAATATGTATTTACAAAGGACTTGAATTGTGGTGTACTCCCATGAATATTTATTTTGTTCCTAGAACATGGTGGAGAATATGCTGTAAAAGGCATCTTGGCCCTAGGTTGGAGGGAAAGTATTTTTTCCATTCTGCATACTCAGTAGAAGGAGCCTTGTGCAGGATTCACTCATGAAATTAATGTTTCTTGGTAATACATGCATAAAAGTTTTCAAAAGCAATTATAATTCTGCCTTTTTTTTTTCTGAGTCTTTTTTAACTTGGTTTGGATAGCCATTTAAAATATGATGTGCAAATGAAACCTGCACAGCCATGCATGCAACTAGTCTTTCAAATATTCCCATGTGGTATTTTTCCTGGGAAAATATGTGTGGGCAGACAAATGAAACTTGTAGCCAGACAACCTGTGGAAGCTGCATTTTGACATATAGGCAGCTTGCTAAGCGTGCCTATTTTAAAGGTGAATTTGAATTTGAATGCTGCGCTGGTAGTGTACTTTAATATTAAGTCTAGAATTATAATTGCATTAATTTGAGTTTTCATGGGCTTGTACAGGTGTTTAATTTGGATTTAACAAAACAGAAGTAATCACTTATTTCATAGAAATAACTTTAAATACCACACCATTTAAAATCTGACATCTAGGAAGCGTCCATCAAACATACCACTAATATTTTGCAAAATGTATGGCCTACTAATGTCGTTATGCTGCTTGTTTTTAGGTTACTCATTTATTCACTTATGTAAGTTGACTTCTTAGCTACTTCAGGGTCTGATTCAATTCCCAGTGAAAGGAGCAGATGTCTTTCCAGTGAATTGAGCAGGATGAGAACTGGTGCAAGCTCAGTCGTGCTAGGTGAGGGAGCTGCTGCTAAATACTGTTAGGCTTTCCCCTCTGCTCTAATTAAGTTTTCCTTTTATCTTTTCAAAGTCAACTTAAATGATACAGATATGTTATCTGTTGCAGGGATATTTTGTGGCTGCAATCTTCAAGTGAGAAAAAAAAAAAAAAAGAACATGCTTATAAAGACTGTTTTCAGATGGAATATCCTGCTGAGATAAAACAGACGCTTCTGTATTTCATGTGCTTCTTAACCAGCTTCAAGTTCTAGATTGTAACTTCATGTCCAAAATTTTTTAAAAAGTCAGTTCTGAGAGATTTCCCTTCATGTTTTTTGTTACTGTTTGTTTTTTGCTACTCCCTTGACTAGGATGTCCTTTTGATACATCCCCCTCAGGATAAAACCTTAAAAATGAAATATTTGCAGTATGGGTAAGAAAAGTTCCATTCAGAAGAAATCAGGAGCTCAAAAAGCCTTCTTAATTAGCCATCTTTCAGCTCACTGGCTCCCCTTTCCTGATATTCCTTACAGAATGTTTTTGTATTGACCAATCTTACCCATATACTTGAAGTGGGAAAATGAAACTGTTGATATGCCGATGAAAAGTATAAAAATCGAGGTCTGCAGAGCATATTCTTATGTAAATCTTCAGTACAAAGCTTGCTTAAGTAAGAGGTCCTGCAGAATTCCTTTTGCAACAATTTAAGGCAGCTGTGGGAATCTACTGTATTTATATGAAATGCGAATTTCCAGTAAAATGCACAGTAACCCATGGAGAAATCTTACTTACACTTGTAAAATTTCTCAGAGTGCGTGCTAGCAGTATCATCTTTAAATCCCTGTACTTGACCAACAACTTCAACTGATTTGTAATTAGAAGAAATATCTTTTCCCATGCATAGCTGTGCAATGTTTATGTATAGCAACAGAAACCCTTTGTATGGAAAGGATATATTTAAAAAAAATTCTCTAATTTGATAATGACAATTAATGGTACAGTGGAGGTTTGTTCTAATGCAGAAAATGCAGTCCCAACTTGGGAGTTTGTTCAACTGAAGTGTCGTAGATGACTGTTTATGGGTTTCTTCTTTTAGTCTGGGAGCTTGTATCCTCTGTAAGTGAAGGTCCACGGGGCTGAATTTCTGGCTCCTCTTCAAATCTTTTCTCCAAGAAAAGAATTTTTTTCTCCATAGCATCCAAATATTTTGTTCCCCCAAGAGCTACTTGAATTGCAGTATTCAATCACAAGATGGCAGTTATGCTTCACAGTTATTATTATTTTTTTACTCACTTGATTTAGGTCCAGCTATAAAAGCATGCCAGTGTGCATTTCCTGACTAAATTCCCCCTCTCCTTTGTACCTGAGTATTTAAAAATCTAGAAGAGAAACTCAGCATATCTATAGTTTTTCTCTTTAATTCATTCAGCTAGTGGATATGTGCAGTAGGACTATTAAAGGAAACAAAGCTGTGACATTTGTTTGCATTTCATGACAACTACAGTCAACATAACAAATTTTCACCAAAATACAATAATTTATGTAGAAAAAAAGCTACTAACGTTGATCTTAGTGATGTTTTAAATTATGATCACAATCGTAGTGTGTGTTACCAGTTTGTTCCAAAGTGATGTCTGCTTCATCTGGCTTCAAAGGTGCCATGAGCAGCTGTAGGTCTGGTGAGAAGCTCTTACCTGCAGTAAGTTTTTAAGAGAATAGGGGTATAATAGGGATGTATACGTAGAACTTCCTGAGCGATGCCTCTGCACTGTAGATTTTCCGTGTATTTCTACATATGCCTAAGAGCGAGCTGTCCTGCTGTCTGTTTTTGCCCACTTTATAAATCCTTTAGCTTTACTTGCTCTTTGTTAACTTTGGGTTGTCTCACTTAGTTCCTGGCATAGTAGTGAGTTTGCTCTGGCTATGTTTTTTTGGAAAAGAATTTTTTCCTTGTGGAGTCTTCTTCAGTGATTGCTTTTTGAGTGAAAATCAACGCATATTTCTTGGAGGTATCAGAGGAAATGGCATCACTTCAGGCCACTTGCTTGGTTCTACTGTGTAGCTTCAGCTGCCTTTGCTCACATGCATCTGCAGTGTTTCAGTTTCAGGACTATCATAGGAAAGTCGTTTTCATTGGAAATGACATGTTTCTTGTGCAGAAGAAAATGATTAGTATTCTAAAGCACAGTCATTTTGTTGGATATAAAATGTGTATGTTTTCTTCTGGAGCAGCAGTGAAAAGGAGGAGGCATACAAAAGTGCAAGGTTAGGCCACAATTTATACACTGTGTTTTTAGAGCTGATTATCTTCCCATGGCTAATTAGATGTCTTGATTGTGGCAAAGACCAGTAAGGTTAGAGCCTTGGGAAAAAACACTACTTATCATCAGTGCGACCTACAGGTAGAGACCTACATCAGCGTAGGTTTCTACCTGAAGAATCTGTTAGTTTCTGTTACCCAAGACAGCAGAAATAAGGTCAATGAAGGTTGTGAGCATCTGAAAGCTGGTGCTCGGTCTCCAAAAGGCCACCCTGAGTCAGGCATCTGCTTGGCAATGTAAGGTGTCTCCAAAGGGCAGTCAGCTCGCTGGTCCCCACGCTGTCTCAAATTAGATAGTGACTCATGTCACTGCCCATCTGGTAGCATGAGGCTGTCGACAAGTCCTGTCCTCTGGCTGTTTTAGGTGGGAGTGACATAACCTCTATTTGCTGGGGATGTGCACTGAGCAGGGGTGACGGAAGGGGAGAAAGAATATGTCTAATGGTGAAGATGTGTGCCCAGGTTGTTGATGACCCGGGTATAATTTCTGCCATTGCCAGTATATTTTGCATGGCTTGAGGATGATTTCTTCCAGCAAACATTATAAAGGAGAATGAAAATGGTTGTTTGTTCCTCCTGTCGGGCACTGTCTAAAAATGCCTAACAGGTGAGTGGATTTATACACGTGACCTACTGGTTTTCGTCTCATCCTTGCCCTGGACATACAGCCCTAGAGTCTGGCTTCATAATGGTAGTGGTGGAGCTTAGGGTAGATTGGAGAGCCATAAACCCGTGTGTGGCCAGGGGCTTTCAGAGCTGCCGTTTGCATTTATGCAAGTAAAATTCCTTCTCCAGATCCTCAGAATCCCCTGTTGGATCTGACTCAAACGGTAATTTGGTCACTGTAACCTTCTGTCCACAGTCACTAAGAGACTCTCTGCAGTCCCTCTGCAGAGACTCTGAATAAGCATGATAATTACCTTTTATTACAAGAGTAATAAATTAACATCATGTCTTGTTTCTCTTACTTGATATTCACCCTGTTCCTTCATGTCCCAATGTTCCATGTAGGTAACCTCCAGGGTCGAACTGCCAGCCCTGTGAAGGAGCTATGGGCAAGCTCCCATGTCAATTGCTGGGAGGAGATACAGGCCCAGATAATTCATTACAGAATAATTAACTCTGCTTGACCACAACACATGCTTTTCCTGGAGGTGGCCAGTTCATTTTCAGGTGAGGTTCATTCCATTGGCAGTTAGTGCTGAGGTGAAAGTTGACATCAGAAGTCAGCTCTATAAATGGCTTACAATTCAAAAGCAGTCTGGATGCTTTCTTCTAGGCTTTCCTAACATTTCTGCCCCCCCCCCTTTTTTTTTTGTTTTTGTTTGGAATCATCCAACAATTTCCAAAATGGTGTTTATCTAAACAGCAAAGTGACAGCAGTGTATAATTCAACCTTACTGTAACGATATCTCTAAGAAGATTACCATTCTTTTTCCCCATAGTAATTTTCTAAAATAACTTCTTTGTTTGATTTTGATTTTTTTTTTGTTTGTGGAATTTTTTTTTGTGATTTTTTTTTTTTAATGTAAACCAAAATGAGAGTTTCCACTTTACTGAGCCTAGAAAATCCCTCACTAACCAGGAGTCTCTCACATCAGGACACTGCCCTTGGTCTTGTCTCCCTGCAGGTTGCCCGCTGGGTGAACTGGGAGGAACTGGTCCTGCTGGTTTCAGTGCAGGAGATGCCACGTGTGCATACTGCGGGACAGGCTTGCAGCCAGCATGGAAGCAGTGCCAGATGCAGAATGTGTGTATTGGTTTTTAGGCACAAATATAAAACTGCATCTGTGGCATTTACAGGGCTTTATCTCGCTCGGAGGTACTGGGTACGTGGTATTTCTTTGTCGTGCACTTTGTCATGGCTAAATCAAAGGAATTGACATTTAAATCATTTCAGGTCTTGGGCAAGTTCAGTTTTACCAGGTGATGTCAAGACGAACTTTTGATTAGTTCACCAAAAAGGAGGATTCAGACAGAAGAGAGGAAGATGAGCAGTTGCCAACATTTTCTGGAGAGTTTCAATTTTCCTCATTTCTATCTCTACCTGCAAATTCTCGTGAGGATTTTTCCTGTGTGATCCCTGCACGCACATCTCTGGGCCTTGCAGGTCAGACCCAGGAGACAGTCACCTCTTTATTGTCACCTCGCTCACTTTGCTGTCTTAGTAGCACATTTCAGGGTTTAACCTTTCCTGGTCATCAGGATAGATGGAAAGGAGACCAGGAGTGGTGAGCATATCTGACCCCGTTCCATGGACATGACTGGAAAAAACATTGCTGGTTATTTTTATAAAGTGGCTGATGGATGACGCAGTGGGCTAATCTAAACCCTTTAACAATTGTTTCCCGGTGGGTATAAATCTTTTCCAATGATCTCATGTGGCTTTTATTGTCAAAGCATTTATTTGCTCACTCATAAATTAGCTGAAGGGGCAAATTGTGGTGGAGCAAGTGTGGGGCTTGGTTTCCATCGTTCGCCTTGCTGAGGAGACTCAAGTCTCATGAAAGCATCCTCACGATAGAGAAGTGTTTGTTTAAATATTTCTTTTATCTGTTCCTTGCTGATAAAAAATGGCCTATAAAAGTCCAGTGCTATGACATAAATATTCTTTTTTTTTCTTTTCATTTGGATTTCTTTTCATTCTTGTCATTGGAAAAATATTTGAATAACTATGATGTGTGTTTGTTTTATTTACAATGACAGTGCAGGAAGATTCACACTGTGAGAATGAGCACGTGGCTGTAGATACATATATATTTTTTAATCGGATTATCTGCACCAAGTTGCCTCTAATTTTCAGATCATTTTTCATTTGTTTGTTTGAAATTGGATGATTGATTTATTTCCTCAAAAACTGGCAAGGTTTCATTTAAGTCTCCTTCTACCTCTACTATTACCTCTGCTTTACCTCTGCTTTCAAGTCACGATTCCCCAAAAATGAGACAAATAACTAAACATTTTCAGTTTCTCTGACATCCTGTTATACTGTTATTATGTGTGTGTCATCCANCTGCATAATGAAGAAGAAAATTATTCATACAAAGTGGGGTGCTTCCTCCAAAATCAGAGGCGAATCCTAGGAATGACATAATTGTAGCTATTTTTATATATATATATTTAACTTTGCTAATGCATATGCTGTCTCAAAAACCTCCTGGTCTGTTCTTTTTTTTTTTCACAGTTCATCTGAAATCCTTGTGGAGGTCGGACCATGTAGTAATAATACGCTGTCATACTACTACTTCGCAAAGGAAATGTCCAACACTGCCCAGCTCTTCTCTTTTGCAGTGTATGCTCCGCTCTGTCTTTCCAAGGCTGATTGTCAGTGTAGGGATGCATGGAGTAAATAGTTGGTAAGAAATATATTTGTACCATATGGTTTCAAATGTTGTTGAAACATTTGTGATTTTAAGTCATATTCATATTTATTTTTTTTTTAGTTTAAACATATGGCAGGAGTGAGTATGGAAAATAACCCATGCCATAAAGCAAATGCAGGTTAATGCCAAATATAGCTACAGTATATATATTCATGGTTTCATCATGCAAATATTAGTTGGGAGGATAATACACATCCTGTGTGCTACAGAAATAGCTACAGCTATGTTTTCCTCATGAAAAAAGTACTCATTAAAATATTTAGGAGTAATAATGACTTATGATTCTTTTCTCTGCAAGTTCTGCATAATGGAGCGGTGCATTTGCAATGTTAGAATAATGTAGCCACATCTACTTTTATTGCCAAAATGACAAATAGTGTTTTCCAGTTTTGTCTAACTGAAAGTTGGCTATACTGCCTTGGAAAATTAATATTTGAAAATGCAGTTTGAGGTAGATATGATCATTGTGCTTTAATAACGGACTGTATTTTTTGATAAAGTGATCTTAGTTAGTAATGCTTTTAGCTCATAAAAATAATTTTAGTACCAATAATATTTATATTAGTACTAAACATCCTGACAGGACACTGCAACTAAATTGATTTTATTAATAGTATAATAGATCATTAATGACAAGCGTGTTTGAAAGGACCACAGAGGTGCTCTAAATAAGGCCTTCCTCCATCTCGCTTATTACACTGCCATTTTTGAAATTGCTTATTTTATTAAGGAGAATAACTTGTAAATGTGTAATGAGAATAAGCCTTGCGAGAAGCACTGCGGAGTACAGTGCACTTAAATCAACTTAGGTGCTGCGATGATAGTTGGTCTGCTGGTGACAGGTGACTCTGTGTGACCTGAAGAGCGCCTCCTTGAGCCATTTTTGGCCTCACAATCTCTAATCCCAGAGAAATTTTGTAGATTATTTCATTGCTTGAATAATGTATTTTTTGCCCATAATCCATAGAAGTCTGTGAGGACTTTTAAAAATGATCCTCATCTCTGTTGGGCCCTGAGTTCATGGAGTGTTGTCATAGAATTGACAACCACTCTTCATGGAAAAGCAGAGGGTATTAAAAGAAATTAAATGTTTTGGCATAATTAGTGTTTTGAGTTGTTCTTCTAGCAAACCAGACCAGGTAATATGCTGAAATGATGTAAGAGCATAAAGTTGGGCAAAACAGTTAATTCTGATATGGTTTGATGGTCAGAGAAGATCCAGGGAAACTTCGACCCAAACTTTCTGCAGACTCTGTTTTTTTTTTTTTTTTCCTATTGCCCAAGGAGGCAGCAGAAAACAAAACCAACTTGAGTAGAAAAATAATTGATAGGGGAAAAAAAAAAATAAGGAATGTGGCAGACAGGTCCTGAGGCTGCTGGAGACTGAGGACTTCTGGTCTTGGGAAGACGTCCTGAGGATCCTGCTTGGTTCAAATGTAGCATTCAAGGGACTTTGGCATTAAGCAAATGAGATCTTATAAAACCTTTAATGTTTTGCTTTCTCGACAGCAACTAGGTGGAGTTGGGAGGAACGTGAGATGCTTCTGGTCTAAAAACCTGTTATGGTCAATCTTTGATTTGTGTATTGGAGAAAAGGAAGTGAACCAGGAAATGTGGACCAGGGGAAGGACTTGGTTCGTTCCCCAAGGGCTGAATCTTGCCAGTTAAACAACTTCAAACTGGAGTGTATTAGTGCAGAAACTGTATAAGTTTAACCCATAGACAGAACTGAGTTATTTGGCTCAGGTGAATGAACACTTGAACATTTAAACCATTGCAACCAGCCTGCACATGTTTCGCAAAACTAACATTGCAGCAGTGCAGGAATTTATGGGCTAAATTGTTTAATATGAATGGTTTACATGTATGGAAAGTGTAGAGTTAATTAAGGCCAGTGTGATACTGTTCATTACTTAAATTCAGCGAGCTTCCAGGTTTATAACCCTGGTGCAAGGGAAACAGGAGAGAGAAAAGTATGTTCTGGGGCCACCTAATTTTCTACAAACTCTCAAGCAGGGAGCTAGTGCGAACAGAAAGCATGGAGGTTTCCAAACTTCATGAGACTGCAGAGAAGTAGCCAGATTTATGTATTTTCTATCTGCCTCTTCTTGCAGGCTATCATCCACCGATTCATTGCTCAAGCTTTTAAGTTAATAACTAGATAAATTGGTTGGTGATTTGTTGTAGAGTCTGGGGGCTTTATGCTATGAACAGGATTATGTGGTTATAACCCTCACTACCGAGTCAAAGGGTTTTGAACCCGCAGGCTTTGCCTGGAACTTCAGTCCTGCTTTGTGATGACTTCCCCAAAAGAAGAAAGGAGCTTCAAACCAGGGGTTTGTCTGGATTTTGTGAAAAATCATAAATTGCTGCTGCTTTCCTTGAAAAATTCATGAGGTTCTTTTGACAAATTTAGCTTGATATGGTAATGGAAACAAAATCCCAATTTTTTTTTTTCTTTTTAATATGTGGCTTCAGTAATGCATCACAACCCTTGAAATCAAGTCAAATGGAGTATTAAATACTATATGAGGGATACTATGAGGAAGAATTTGCTTAGAAATCGAGGTCAGCATCTCTAGATGCTGCAGAACGCCGTGCAGGGACCTCCTAGCTATGGGATTGTGCCCCAAATCGGCAGCATCCGCACCCGTTCCCCCATTTTCCTACACTCTGCAACTCTTCCAACCCAGCTCTGTCTCATTTGATTACTTTCCCATAGCAGAATTTGGCTACAAACCACATGCTTGAAAAAGGGAGGAAAGAGACCTTGGGGAGGTATATCTTTATTATTCTAGAGAAGATAACATTTCAAAAGCAAGGCGAAATAGGGAGACAGGAAAATAAGATTAGTGAAAGACACAGTATTAAGGACCAGAGTGGTGACAGAGACTGATTATAGTCTGAAAGATTCTGTCCTTAAAAACAGGAAAAAAACAAACCCTTCAATTGGAGCATTTTAGAAATATTATATAATAATTTCCCCACTATCTGGAGCTGTTGTACTCCCTATGCTGTCTGAATCTGCAGTAAATAGGTTTTGATTAAAAGTCTTCCTAACAGGAAAATCACTGTTTTGGGGGAAAGCTGGAGGGAGTAGTTCTGCTTTCTTTTCCCCCTCTTTCAGCAGAGATTCCTTGATCTTATAGTCTGTATCCCTGTGCAGTAAACAGCCTCCTCTCCAGGGCTGGCCTTACCATGCAGGATGCCTACGCTGACATATCTATAGATTAGTGTGTGTACATATACATTTATATATATGTACACACGCACATATATACAAGTGTGCATCAAATTATATATGTTTGTTGATAAACTATTAGGAAATAATGGGAAATAGCTGAGAAATCTGCAAAAGAAAAGTAAAGTTTTAGGAATTTGGCTGTCGTTCAACTCTTGTAGCAAACGGGTGAGCAGAGGTGAGCAGTGGAATTAAAACACACTGCTAGATTTCTCACCAACATGCATTGGTCCTGGCACGAGAAGTGAACATAACTGAACCATGGTTGTATGCATATATAGTCACATATATATAAAGTGAGCCTCAGCAGGCACCTGCTAGGATGCTTGATGTTTGCTGCCTGCTTTCCAAGGGCATTTGGGTGAACCCTCATCTCCAGAGCACTTAAATAATTTGTCTGCATGATATGCAAAATGTGGCTTTGAGATGCTGGGCTTTGCATAAAGGTATATTGTGATTTTCCTTTCCCAATGCTCACGGGGACGGAGCCAGGATTTAGGTTTCAGTTTGCCTGCTCTTTGCTTTGCAATATCGGATGCTACAAATGCCCCGTGTTTTTGTTTTCTGGTTACTTCGGGCAGCTGATCTGATAGCTGCTTGAGGAAGAATTTGGGAGGACAGGCAGGTTGCTTGGCAACTGAATTGCAGTATTTGCACAGCTACCTGTGGTCTCGTTGCCTGCTTCCCGCGCAGGGTGCAGGAGCGCCACGGCGCTCTCTTCATTTTCCGCTCTCACCGCCGGGCGCTTTGATTTTATTACGTTCCCGTTTATGCTCCTGCCGTACCAGGGAACCTCGTGCTGCTGTGCAGAGCCCCAGCCCCAGCCCCAGAGCCCTTGCAAACTCAGTTTATGAAATATCCAACCCTCAAGCCTGGGCTGAGTAACGTGGGCCGCTGCTTGTGGCTCGGCCTGTCTGCCCCGCTGGCTGCAGTCTATCCGGCTTCCAACTCGGAGAAGGCCTCGTCAGCCTGTGTGTCCCCGAGGAACGGTACCTGCGGCAGAGAATCCATTGAGGCAAATAGTGTTATCCACAGGGGGGAAAAAGTACTGTAAAAAACCCATGGTAGAAGTGAATGTCTCAGTAAGGTGATCCCAGAACAAACTGCTAAAGTGTGTTCATAATGTGCCAGGTTGGATGAATTCAGCAGTTCCAGTTGAAAGGCTGAGTACCTTGATTCTTCACTCCCCAAAATTGTTTTTTTTCTTTTGATTTTTCCCCCCCTTGAGCTGACATTGCCAGTTTAGGCATAAGATGCTGGGGTGAATCTGAAGGAGAAGCGTGTCCTCCTAGTGTTTGGTCCTTCTTCTCAGACTGCTAGCAAAGGCTGTGGTAAATGATGGCACATGCACAAAAAGGACACAAAGAGCATGAAGCCACTAAATTTACAGAAAGCATTGGTATGGGCAGGCAGGAGGCAACTATCCAAAATAAACTTAAGAAACCTCTATGTGATTTTTTTTTTATTTATTTTATTTTTTTTATTTTCCAGTGAGTTGTCTTTTGGTAACAAGGTCTTTTATTAATGGCAACCTGAACTAATCCACTAATTTTTGAATTTAGAAAAGCCAGCCAGGATGGTAAGATTAGTCATGCTACGTGATAGAGCGTGCATGCAAAATGCCATGTTTTATTCATGGGGGCTCTGCTTTCCCAAGCAGAAAGGGTCTTGCCGTCTCCCTGTGCCACTGCAGCCAGGGGAGCCCTCCCTGATAATTTGAAGGAAATTTTCAAATTTCAGAAGCGCTTTGATCCTTCAACTCTCAAGTTTTGTCAGCTCTGAGAGGGGAAAAAAAATGCAAGAAGGATGCAGTTCCCTATGGAGTAACCTTGGAGAAGGTGTCTAAGGGCCACGGCACGTGCAGAGGCAGGACGAGCTTTATAGCACTTAGGCTTAGAAACCTCTATTTCGAATCCCATGTGAGACAGTGCAAAGAGAAGCTGCTGTCACCTGCACTGGCTGAGTTCCTTAGCTTTGCTCTTGAACCTGTATAAAAAAATATGAGGCAAGTCTCATTTTCCTTTTAAACAGGGGTATTTTCAGTGTGGAAGGGGGTAGCAATTAGCTGGGGTTCGTTTCAGGAGTTAGTTTCACTGATTGCTTCCTTCTACTTCACCCTCCGGAGGGAAGTTTTGATGATAAAATTCAAAGGCTGACCTTGGGTTTGGTTTTATAAGGAATATTGTGTTCAGTTTGACCTTCACAATCTAGATTGAAGAGGGGAAAAAAAAAGATGAAAGGATTAACTGAAATTGAACACTATGCTGGGCATCCAAGAAGGAGAAAAAATAGCTTAAACCGCGGTGTCTATAAATTATACATGAGAAGCCTTGTATGCTAATGTTGTAATCTTATGTCACCAGGCTTCATGCATTAGTCGGGTGTGTAGGTGTCTTAATAGGTGAAGAGTAACAGTCACTTTAAAAATAACACATGCAATGAATAGTCCTGGGGGAGGAGAAAAATATTTTTAATAGTCCTAAAATCGAAACCACACGAAGTATTTGCAAAAGTGTATAATTTCATGCAGGTACCGGATTCATCTGTAAGATGTAGTGCTCTTCCACCTGCTTCTTTTGGTTTTCTTGTCCTTATTTCTGAACGGCCACCAAGTTATATAACTCACGATTCAGTGGAGGGGCACGCGTTTGGGCTTCGTGCCTTCCAGGCAACGCAGTCCATGGACACAGAGCTCTGGCACTGCCGAGACTCGGGCAGTGTTACCCTCCTTGGGGTCCTTCTCAACCACAGCAGGATGGTCTTAGGGCCAGCTACGGTTCCCGATTCCCCTGGTGAGTTGTTTCCATCAAGCAATCGATGCTGCAGTTATTCCTGCAAATTGTTGCTGAGATCCCTCTGCATGAGCAAAGGGTGTAAAATTGGACCCTGGAAGTGATGCAGGACTCTCTGCATTGGCTTTGATTTTGGAATTGGTCCTTTTACACTTTTTTACACTTTTATTAAAATATATAATGATAATGAATAATACCATGTGTAAGGAATGGCAGGAAGCCTCAGGATGGAAGACCTGCAGGTGGAGAATGGGATGCTCGGAGACTTTCCATTGGTACAATTTCTGACAAAGTATTGTTTTAGTAGAGCTCTTTCTTCCATATCATAGAAAAAGCAACTTTTTCTGTACAGAGCAATTTTATGTATGGATCAAAAGTATTGTCTGAGGGTCTGCATACCAATATCTCAAAATAAAACATTGCTTCCTTTAGACATTCATAAAGTAGTAACTCAGCATCCTGTCAATGTACAAATTGACCTCCAGATCTGTCTAGAAATCCTGTGTTGTAACTCACTTGGTAACCTGAAAACTCTCCACTGAAACTACCTGACCAGAATTATTCCTTGGTAACCAAAGAATGACTCTTATTCTAGCACATCAAATGCTTCTTTGAATCTTCTACTCGTTATTAGCGTTGTCTCCAAAATGTGTTTTCCTGTTCTGTCTCTGCTGTTACAGCCAGAATCAATATTTTCAGGATAGCAGGTAGAGCTATGTTAGCAGACGAAGACTTCTTTTTTTTTTTTTTCTTTTTTTTTTTTTTTTTTTTTTTTTCCTTTTAAGCCTCCCTAATTCCCTTTCCCAGCATTGGCATTGCTGATATGGTGCCTTTGACAAACCGCAACCCCTCAGCTGTCACTGCTGCAATTTTTATCTTGGCAGCAAAAAAAAAATAAAATTGGGAAGACCTCTATAATCTTCCACATATTTATAGAGCTGATTTGATTTATTGTTAGCTCTGACACAGAGGTGCTGACTACAGACAAATATTGTGCCTGTCAATTCAAACGGGTAAGAGAAGACATTAATGCTAAGAACGACCCAGAGCTTCCCCCAGGATGGGCTCGTGCTCTCCCCTTCCACCCTGATGAGCCCCAGAAGCTTCCAAAGTCTTGAAATGCAAAATATCCTGTCAAAGCAAGAAGCAAAAATATGGTGACCTTGGAAATGCTTGTCCTGGATTTTGTTAATCAGTGCACAGGTTAGGTTAAACCAAATTAAAAAAAAAAAAAAAAAAAAAAAAGTAAATTAAGGGTGACTTGTGCATGCATCTGGCCATGGACCCATTTTGGCATATGTTTTATCTTCCTTTCTCCACTTATGTAGTATAACATTGACAACTTTAAGCTCATTTCAGTGTATTACCTGATTTTTACTACCTGTGCTACTGACACATGTTGCAATAACATGAGGAGCATGATTCCCATTTCTGGACACAGCAAACCCATAACATTTTAAAATGATATAAGGACAGAATGGTCAGCTCTTTGTCTTTTTGTTTTGTTTTTTTGTCAACGGAGCTGCCAGACTCCAGTTGCTTCAATGACTATAAAGTAAGTGCAGGTCAGGAGCGCGTTTTAGCCCTTTAGATATTGCACTTTGCATATTGCTGTGCCCTTATAAAAAAAAGGGTTTTTTTACAAAAGTAATTAAAAACAACAACAACCTGATAAAGAGCAAGGAAGATGGAAATGGAAAAGAGTTCTATGAAATGAATGAATAACCTGCCTCTTCCAGCACTGACTTTGTGATGCTTACACATCACATAAAGCGTGAGGCTTTCAGGATAAATCATGAATGAATAGACTGAGTGATAAATGCTCTGGTAGAACTAAACTCCAGTTTGATAAATTTAATACTACAACAGAATGGAAATATTAAGAAAAATTAACAGTAGCAACAGCAACTTCATGATTAAAGGATTATTTTTTTAGAAGCAGCAGTTTTTAAATGGGCCGAGATAAAGTTTGGCAGCTCTTTTTAATTTTTGTTTTCCAAAACTCTTCAGTATCTATGTATGGAAAAAAAAACTAGCCCTATGTGTGGGAGACATGCATCCTCATTTAGTTCTGAAAATAAAGTATGATGCTTTAGCACTGAACTTTCTCCAAAATTCAGCATTTTAAAGGATTTGACGCAGAGTGGAGTGAACTGAGTTGTCCTCACCGAGGTCCAGGCTGCGACAGGGACCTCTGCCAGCAACATGTGCTGGGGAATCTCTGCTGGAGGCAGAAACCTCTGCTGAACCTTGGGGTGCTCCCGTGTTTCCTATGAAGCAAGAGAAGTCTGTGAGGCATTTCTTTGCTAAATATTTCAAAAGGAGGGATTGTCTTCTTGCATTCGTTTAAGAATACAAAGGCTCTTTCTAGGGGCTTGGTTTGCATCCTCTCTAGGACATAACGAGAGGCGCTTTGAGGTCATGCTGGTTTATTACACGATTAGGAAATTGTTAATGGAGAAGGCAGAGCTGAAGACTTCAAAGCATTCTTGCCAGCACTGGCTATCACACCTGCAAGCAACATCAGAAAAGAGATACTGAGGGGATATGTACGTGGAGATATATATATATATTTATTTTTAGTTGAGGCATATAGATTTGAAAAAAGTAAATATGATTGATATTTACCTTTACACATTCCTAGTCTGGAATTTCCTGAGTTCTCATTCAGAGTCTACTCACGAAACCATCCTATTTCTATTAAAATAACTTTTGCAGGTGAGAATGTTTAAAGGAAACTTAATAGTCTGAGATTTTCCTATTTGTCTTTGCACGCCACTGTGAGTTTCTGCTTAACATAGTAATGGAAGTACTTAATGAATTCAAGTTAATCCAGTATTTTTAAAATATTCCCTATACCATTAAGAATGTACTCAACAGGTCCAAACGTGTGTGTGGAGCGAGAAAGGTGTGACCACTTATGCTCTCATCTTAGTTTGCAATTTAGGTCCTGCACAGCAGAGAGCTGGAAGGTAAACTACTCATCTTTCCTGGGATGTGTATGGGCAGAATGCTCTCCAAAAGGTTTCAAGAACAGAAATTTCGAAATTGCTCAAAAATTGCTTGTTGTACTTCTTACCTCTTTCAAGAGGGTGTGCCACAAGGCTCTCTGCTTTGCCAGGCTTTGCAAACTCTCCAAATAGGTGTACATTTTAAAAGTTTCATTAAAAAAAAATCATTGAAATAAAAATATTTGACATTTATAGAGATTCTTCTGAATTAAAGGGGAAAGCACCTGCTGGGGTAGTTAATTCATTAATTAAAGAAGCTCTGGATGGGGCCATGTTAATATTGTCTGAGATTTTTCTTTGGGGAACCCAAAGAGACTTAAATTGCTAAATCGTGTTACAGCAATAGGTGTGATTCCTTTTGTTGGATTCAACCCTGTGTACAGAGATAAAACTGAATGTCCAAGGTTGAAGTAGCCAGGCAGCCAGCTAAAGTTTCCTGGAAACTTGTTTCTTTTCCTTAAAGTCCTGCCTGGATACTCTAATACTTGTCTATATTAATAGGAAAAAAAAAAACTGTTAAAATTCATATTACATTTAACTGCAGAGTTTCCATAGGGATGATGTTTAGCATAAAAATAGCCGTAACATTTTGACATCAGTTCTGAGACTATAGTTCATAATACCTTATTTTACTACTATTACTCACCCTGAGCAATACTGAGGTATAGAAATAAAGCCTTCATTTCCATAGGGCAATTTGTGTAATGGAATATGTAGAGGTAATATAACTTGGCTCTGGTTTAAAATTGATAAAAGGCTTGAATTTTCTACAAATCGTAATATACAACTTAGATACATCAAAGATATGTTAAATTTAATATTTTAACATAAACTTCCATGAATGAGTTAGATGTTTATAGATCTGCAAGCATAGGGCAAGAGAAGAGAAAATAAAAGTTAATATAAATGTCTGAATTTTGTGGAAAAAGTCTGAAACATTGATTTTGGTTAGTTTATATTATTGGCACTGCCTGCTGGAATATTTTCAGACTAGCTTAAAGTTTTTCTAGAGGCAAAACAAAATTATCTCCCTGCACAGCTTACTGAGCAGCCGACGTGAACAGGGAGCTTTTCTGGGCTTCTTCCTAGAGAAGCCAAATCTGATGAACGCTGGTGAAATCTAAGATTCGGTGACTGTAGTATCATTACACAGGAAATCAAGTTAGGGTTATTTGCATTGTGTGGTGGAATTTTAGCAAGGAATTTAGCAAGGTGTTGTTGGCTGGACAAGCTGAAGGAAGTCCTCAATATTCAAATATTCATCCCAGGTTAAAAGATGTTTCTCTTTCAGTAAGGAAAATAATACAGCCTGCAGTGTGGTGCTGTTAAAGGTGATGACCAAACTGGAGCAAATGCAATCAACCCTTGGGATGCTGCCCATCATGGTGGTGACTTTGCAGCTCATGTGGTCACAGCCTGGTGGATCTAGATGGATGGAAATGGTAGTCATCAGGACATTCTATTGAGGGTAATTTCAACTAGTTCAGCTGGGATTAAATAAGAGGAAAAAAAAAAAATCATGGCTGAGCTGTAGGAGATGGGATAGCTGTCTAAGCATACAGGTGGTCCATCTGAGGTCACCTAGCAGACCCTCAAGTGGAGAAATCCTGAAGTGCTAGTGCTAGTTGTTTACTATCTTCTGATGTTGCATGTTTTATCTGAAATATATAATTTGCATATGTCTGGCAAGCCTGAATAAAATGTAACAAAGCATATTTGTTTGAACCATGCAAATGATTAACCAATTTTATATTCTTCAGTTTTTGAGGGAAATAATTTTTATACTGGCTCTGGAATTGCCGCAAGATGATGCATGTCTGATTTGACCATAGCTTAGAACAGTTAGATTTACTTGCATTAAACACCGTATGTTCTCTCTCTGTGTAAAACCCTCTCCCAAGTACCTGCATGCTGTTGCCATTAGGAGTGATGCCATTTCATCTGAATACCAGTCTCCGTAGTTCTGCTCTGTTTCTGCAAAATGTATAGGTCAGAGACAATTGTTGTCTAGTAGCAACTTGATTTTTCTTCCTTTTGGGTCTGCAGGTGCTGCTGTAATTAAGGTTGTCAGAAAAGGTACGTAGGTACAGAGGCAATGTGTTACTGCTATTTAGCTGTCTCCTTTTTATGCACTTCCGTTGGAAAACATGGAGTTTTAAAACGAAAAAGCTTTTATAGAGAAATGAATATGTTCCCTTTTTTAAATATATATATTAGTTCAAGCTAATATCCTGTATTGCACAGATACCCCCAGATTTAAAATTAAATTGTTTTGTCTTCAGGAAATGAAGATAATCAAGTGATTAGTGGACTGTGTGACTAATTAGGACACTTGACTTTCATTTCCAGCAAATGCCCATGACCAGGGAATCTTTGCATCTGCAAAATGAGTGCAATTATATCCATAACACAAGTGCTATAAAATTGCTCTGGGCATA
>VZSG01000104.1:937346-991914 GCA_013398315.1 Nothoprocta pentlandii
GTGCAGAAGTAGTGATTTGTGTTGGATTTTTAAAAGAAAAGGGTTTTTTTTTTTGCTGATTTCTAGTGACCCTTGCTTCTTTAAAATGACAGAAATGCAATCATGAAAAGTCCATTGTGAAAAGTATTTAAGTGACTCGTTTTTGAGTTGCCTCTTTCTTTTGAGAAATGCTCCTTTCACTTACAAATGAAGGTTTCTCTTTCAAAGAAAACTGGAGAACTTAACTGGAAAAGGTAATGGAATTTATTCCTAGGGATTTATTATCTTGAAGCCTCTGAGCAGGAAAAGGGATGGGGTGGCAACTTTCCGACTTCTTCATGGCTGACACCTTCTGTGCTGGTGCAGTGGGGGAGCAAATCTGGGCAGTGGCACATAGGGCAAATTGTGTGTGGCACCATGTGAGAAAGACATGAGCTTTCATAGCAAGAAGTTAATGAAAATTTAGAGAGCGTTTCTCAAGCTAGAACAGAAAATTGTTTCTCCTGAGCCACTGAGGCTCCTTCTGAGATGGCAACCTCGATGAAATTGTTCTGACAAAGCTTTTGGGGCATTTATCAAGGTAAGAAATACCTATAACCTGTCTGGTTGACCCAAGAGATACAAACAAGACAAACAAAGCCACAAATTCTTATTTTAAGTCGTAAGGTTGAATTACTGCCTTTGGTTTGCGAGCATGTTTTTTTAAGGATGAGGTTTAAAAGCAGGTGCCTCTGGTTATTTCCAGCACTTTTGGAGAAATATGCATTCTAGAAGAGAAATAATACAGGAATTTTTTTTTTAACGATTCCATTTTAGTTTTAAGGGAACTTTTCCCTTTTTCCTTGGTTATTTTTAGAAGTTTCATGATGAATCTCAGAACCCCAATGATATTTTAGTTTTTAAATACATATTTCAGTTGCATCTTTGAACTCCATGACCATGGCTGAAGATCCTGTGGCGGCAGTTTCTGCCTGGAGGTACCATCTCAGAAGCTTTTCCCATTCTCATCCTAGGAGCCTGAAGAGGAAAATCAAAAGTTTCCTCCTTGCAACTGTGTGTAATTTGTGTTAATTTGCAGTTCCCGTCTCAATAATTCATTTGACAAGCTCAGCCTTTACTGGGTCAGAGGATTCATCTTTCAAAACCGAGTGTGTCCATATGTTTACATGCGAATCCGACACGCCGTTATGTTCCTGCTATTAACTTGACTGTTATATAACAGAAGTCGCTACCTTTCAAAGCAGCGCATCTTATTCTGAAGACTATCAAAAATTCAAGGCGGCAGTAAATAATGAAGCAGCTTTGTTTTCTCCCCATCTCCAAGGAACAAATAAGGTGGATGGAGGGAGGCAATGAGAGCATTAATTTTTAAACTATTTATTCTGTCATTCAGCCTGATGAGGAGGGGGAAAAGGAAGAAATCCAGTGAGCTTATTGAAGAAGCATTGTTGCTTTTTGCATTTTCTTTTTCCTCATTTGCTTGGCCTATGCTGCAGTCTGGGGAACCCGATCGGTGTTTTAAGGTTGCTCTTCTTATCCAGACAGCCGCTGGTCAACCAGAACTTCTGCAAATGATAATTCACAAATTTTTGGAAATAGCCTTTGCTCCTCTTTTCAGGGTCTCATGCTCTTTTTAAAGAAGCAAATAAGAGCAAGTTCAACCCTTGCAAAAGAAGACTCTAGATTAGATCTTGTTGCAGAAGGGAAAAGCAAAATACTTCCAGGCTGTGCTAGGCTTCAAGTACTGCCTAAAAGAGTGTATGTATGACTGATTGTCATCAGATTGGTTTCAGCCAAGACCTCCTTTTTATCCTGAGATTATAGAAGTAATATAAACAGCAAAAAGGGGCATGAGAAATTAATTTTTCCATAAAAACCTAATGTACCCTTAAAAAGAAAGAATCTTTTTCACTAAGACTCTGGAATAATGCAATACATATAGGTTGCTATACATAATATATATCGCTATAGGAGGTAGTGATATAAATCAGGTAGGTCCTGTGTCTTCTTTTTGTCACTAGTGTTGTTAAAAAAAAAAGAAGAACCAGCAATAAACAAATAAATAAGTAAAAGTTGAAATAGCTCTTTGCCATTTGCTAAGTTTTCCTTCATCCCTGTCCATCCTTCTGCTGCTGCTGTGGCCTCATGATGCTGAGCTCGGCTGGGATGCTGCGGGCATGCACTTGGTGTGCACAGCAATCTGCAAAATGGGACTTTTATCCTTTTAAAAGCTCATTTTTTTTTAGCTCTCCTGAAAAACAAGCCTTTTAAATAAGAAATGAATAGAGCAAAGGGACAGCTGTGGCTACGGTAATGAGTTTCATGTTCTTCCGACATCAAAGACCGAGCGACAGCTAAAAAAGCATCAGGTAGCCAGAGATTTCATATGTTTAAAGATGATGCAGCTGGAGTTCAGTTTGGAGACAATCTCCTTTCTTTGTAGCTAGAACATCAATTCTGTTTGAAGCGTATTGCCAGGGCTCTGAATGTGTTTGCTGCTCCAGAAATTTTACCTAAATGGCAGTTTGCATTGCTCGGTGTCTGTGGATTGCTCTCTTGCAGCTGGAGGTTTTCCTCCTGCCTGGCCTCTCCACAAATCGCTTGGTCTGTAAATCAAAGAGATATTTGAACAATGATTTTTTTTTCCTTGTTCTGCTTCCAGCCTTACTGTTGGTGGCCCTCTTTCGATGTCATTCTTGCAGTGTTTTTTTCATGAAGAAAGCAGAAGGGCTTGTCTGTAGTCACAGACAGCTGCCAATAATATATCTATATGTATACATATATTTATATGCATGCATATCTGCATATATATTCCCTCTCCCTTCACTAATGCCAAAGATGAGATGTATGGCTATGAGCAGGAGATATAGGAGTACCCTTTCCTACTGTCCATTGTTAATTAGACTTCATCATTATTTCTGCCTGTTCCAGTCTAAGGTTGTACGAAATTACTTAAAAGTATTAAAACCATTCCTGTAAGGTGTGATCACCTCTTATCCACACAAAGTAACCAGAAACATCCTTAAGGGTTACAGCACAACATTAAAAATACAGCTACAGACCAACTGCAAAAATGTGTTAATATTACTTTTCATTTTGTTTTCACTGATAGGTAATCAAGGAAAAACAAAGAACAAAATGGGACACATTTGGGCAAGGCAGAAGCTAACGTTGACAAAAAAATGGAAAAAAATGTGTGTTTGCTGATGGCTTCTTTCTCAACAGGTAATTCTTCTACAAACTTAAAAATAGCTTCTTAATTGCAACCAATCTGCAATGGTTGCTTTATTTTAAAGCATCATCATGATGAATTGTGCTATGAGGATTGGCTTTGATAGACTGTCCCTACATATGCAAATATATGATTAAAAACTGTACATATTCTGAAAATGAATTGTCTGGGCACAAGGGGAAGCATTGCAGAGATACCAAGGCTGATGGTTAAGACCATAAGGTAAGTTTGTGTGTACTTATTAGAGCTCTTTTATTTTTAGCTCATATGCAAAGCATGCAATGGCATTTTGCCTCTCAAAATGTATATATGTAGATATACTCATCCCTGATGGGTATGATGTCAAGCCTAGAATAACTTGTTTATGTTTCTGTGCTTGAGTCAGGCTGCGAGAACAACCCTCAAAGATAAGCTTTTCTTGATAACATATAATCAATTATAAGTGTTACCTTATCTTGGGACCCCAAAGAGCACCAAGTAAAGAAGCAGCACAAGACCCATATGCATTATCAAGGACGAAGATGTGGTGTTGCCTTTCCAGCAGCTGGATGCATCCCCAACTATTATAAGTTTTATATTGAAGACAGACAAAGTTTTCAAGAGTGGTTTCTTCATCGGGCACACCGATGGTTGCTAAGGCTCTTGCTGCACCCTGTTTTTGTTAGCATCCCAAAGACTGCTGCTGTATGAACCATTTACTTATTGTTTTCCTGGTGCCCCTGGTGATTACAGCAAGGCTCTGGGTCTCTTTCCACATTACAACTTGCTTTTTCAGTGCACAGAAAATTTAGTGTGTTCCCAAATCCCACAGATGTTTTTTTTCTCTCTTCTTACCCGGTGGTTTAAGGTCAAAGGAGATTATGAAATTTAACAGATACAGGATGAGAGATATGTTCCAAAGTATAATTTGAAATGAAACATCGGAGTTAAAAGTTCAAGATAATTTACTATCATTGCAGAAGCAAATACAAATAGCTGTTTGTACACCCTTTTAAATAGTCTTATGAAGTTTGTAGCTTTCATATGAGAAAAGTCTGGAAAGGAGACAGTAAAATTGCTGCATTTAGTGCCAAGTTAATGAGTTAGTTCTACTATTATACCGTAGTAGATGACAAAGTATTCGTATTAAAGAGAGTAGGTACTTTTTATAATATTTTTTTTTCTTTGCAGAGTTCAGGCCAATATAGAGATTCATAATAGATTTTGATAACAATAAAGAGAAATTTGAATCCTTACCAGTAATCAAGTAATTCTGCCCTATGGTAACGTGATAAATGAGATTTGAAAGGAGAACGATTGCTCTGAGCCAGCAGTCCCATGAAAGATGGGGTGGAAATAGTTTAAATAGAAAACACCAGAAAAAGTCATGATTCTGGCTGGATGAAAAAGGATGAGTAGGAGTGAGCAGGTAAATGAAAGGGGAGAAATAGGAAGCAGGATGAATGGCAAAGTGCAAGACGTAGACTGTGAAGATGGGCCCGGGAGCTATTAGGATCACACAGTGGCAATATTACCTGTCCGGGGTGCGAGGGGAAAACGGATAGCGTCTGTCTGCGCCAGTGTAACAAGTTGTCGCGAGTGTCTGGAGAAATGAGGCTGTGGCTGGTGCCTCTCCGGGATGTTTGGGTCTCACAGAATCAAAATAAATACAGGTGGATGCGAACGCTGAGGGGCACGGCCTAACAGCGGGCTCCTTCCTGGCACCCCGGTTGTCGCCTGCGGTGTTGGGAATGTTACGCTGTTCATGCAGCATGGCAGAGAGGCTCACAGTTGACCAAATGGTATTAAAAATACAGTTTTACAGTGGCAAAAGCCCCTGTGCCTGAGACTGCCTTTACTTTCTGCTAAAATTATGTTTTAAGTTAGTTTCCCTGACATAGCCCTACCAATGTAATTCAATGAAAACAAAGCTGGAGGTGTTTGTGTGAAATTTTTGAGGTATCACAAGGATGTTTGGACATGTGCATGATCAGGTCAAGACTAGAGGCCATCAAGGTGACCACTAGTCCTTTATTGTTTTTAATTATACTTAATCCAAGTGTTTTTAGATGCTACCAAGAGATCACTGTGTTCCTCAATGTGCATACAAGTAGCTGAGTCAGTAATAACTTCGAAAATGAAATCCTTCCTAGGGGTAATTTCATTTTTAGAGAGTGAATGACTCGGCCTTGAGTCTGCAAGGCTATTTCTTGGGAAGATAGTCTGTGATGCTGATGTGGGATGGAGGCTGTGGTCTAGCTCTAACGGGGACCGTGTTCCATGCCCTGGTCACATCCCCCATCATGTTCCTCCTACCAGGCTGGGTATTTCAACTTCTCAGGAGTCGCAGTGTAGTCTCATTTCATGATTTAGTTTTAGGGTCAGTGCCTTTTATCTCCTGCCCTGACTTGCCCTCAATGTGCATTTTTTTCTGGTATGGTTCCCATCACCTGCTTCCACCTGGAGGAATTGCACCAAGCTGCTGATGAGCTGTCTCCTCTCAGGAAGGAATACTTGGGAATGAAACCTGTGGTAGGTGGTAGCCTCTTCTCTGCTCTGAAAACTTCTGTGTGAACAGAGCATCCCCAAGACTTATTTACGTGCTATTTTAAGGCCTGCCTCAACAGCTCTGGGGATTTCAATTGGACAGGCAGGGACGAGGGCATCGGGAAGGCAGACAAATGAGGTTTGCACACACAGGAGGAGGATGCTCAATAACCCGTGGAAAGCAGTTGTTCTGTCTAGTGGGATTTTTCCAAATTGTCTCTGCACCATTTGTGACGAATAGATACTTTTACAGTGCATAAATCACAACTTAGCCTTCATGGACATTGAAATCAGGAAATGCAATCGAAGTAAATCTTTCCTATTTAACAGCTTTTTAAGATTTTTTTTCTGCTGTTGATTGTTTTTCTAGAGTTTTCTGGTTTTTTTTTTTTTTTTTTTTTTTTTTTTGACTGCTTGCTTGCTTGTCCAATTTCATGATGAATCAGTGCTTTGGGGCAGTGGGACAGAAGTAACGAATGTGTTGACCAAGCAGTTGTGTGTGCACAACTCCCCCGGGTTCTGTGTGTGCCATATGGAAGGAAACTGTACGTTGAGGAAAAAGATCTCCATAAGCAAGAGGAGGCTATAAAACAACCAAACTGATGATCATGACTTGGCCAAGAGACTGTGTTTGTGTCCGTCACTGTGTTTTGCCTGCTTTTAATGCAGCAGAAGGAGTCTCAAATAGAAATACTGTAATCGAGCCTACTAATTAGCAGGAAATGGTGCCCTGCAGCTTAATGGCTAGTGGGAGGTGGAGCTGAGCAGCAATCTACTGGTAGCCAATTAGGTCAATCAGCAGGTTTTTTAGTTAGTTGTTCGAGGCCACTTTTAGAGGAGGATGAATGGAGATACTTGCAGGGATTGCTACGGGTATTGAGGCAATGCAAGGACACAGCATACCTGAAATCAGTGAAATCATTGATAATAAAGAGCGGGTTGACACTTGACTGAAAAAGGACATTGATAAGTAATAGGAAACCACAGGGTAAAAAAAACACTTAGAATACATTAGATGTTCCCAAAAATGTGGAAGAAGCAGCAATATTGGGTTGAGGAGAAAGAATAGAAAAGTAGGTGAGGAGAGAATTACAATTGTAAAGCACTAAGAGAGTTTTCTCGACCAGAAAAGTTTGTTTTTTATGCCAAAATAGGGCCAAATGTCCACCACTCAGAACTGCTACAAGAAGTGCCCATTGAGGGCCTCATTGCCATCATGGCAACTGAGAAAGCTGCTCAACTTCTCAGTTAAAAAAAAAAAAAAAAAAGAAAAAAAGAAAACTGCCTAAATTCAACTCTCACTCCAAAATCAATGTGGGACAGGATAAACCCAGCATATTTAGCTGAGCCTGAGGCTTTTTCAGTGCATGAAGAACGCCTGATACACATTTGAAATTCTGCTGATAATGGTTTTCCACTGCTGTTATCACTCTAAAGATAAGTCGTCTCCTCCCTATCTTTTTTGTGATGTCAGTTCTGATAAGTATGCATTTCTCTTCATGACCTCAAGCAACTTTCAGAGGCATTGGGCCTTTTCTTTTTCTTCCTTACTTCTTTTTAATTTCCTGAATGTTTTCAACCATGTAGGAGAACATCCCAAATCCCAATGGACTGCAAGCACTCGTTGTGCAGTACATAGGAATCTACTTAGCCAGTGGTCCAGGAAGGAATGTTGATTTTCTGTACAAATTTTATATGATATTTATTCAGAACACTTAACATGTGATTTATCAAATCTAAGAGTTAAAACGCCTTCTTCAGAATGGATAAAAATAACTGTTTTTTGGCTAATGTCCTTGCATGGGATAGAAATGCGGTCTGATGGAGGGTAAGGAGTGTGAGGTGTGAATAATTTGATTTTTAAGTGATTGTATATAGTGGATATAAACAGGACCTGCTTCCTTCAAATGACATTAAAACGATACCCATTTAGTTGACAAAAAAAAAACAAACAAAAAAAAAAACAAACAAACAAAAAAAAAACAGCTTGTCTACTGTGGTTTTGTACTATAGCCTGAGGATTCGTCTGCTAAAGCAGAACTTCTTCTCATCCTCCCCAATGAGTTATTAGCCTCCTTGCAGATAAATCACATCGGCATAAAGTGTGGTGCACCTTGGAGGCCCTTTTCCATGGAAAACCCCTCTCCTCATTTCCAGTGAGGTTTATCTGAGGATTCATTATGTGCTGATCTCAGTGGCACAAGAGATCACAGTCTGCATGAGGCATCGAGAGAGTTCATTATCTCCTCTGACAGTCCTACCATTTCTGTTGTTTTTTAATCCCCGTTCAGTGCATGCAAGTGCCTGAAGTTTTGGATACCTCAATTTCTCCTCTTTCCAGCTAGAAGTTAGAGGGAGGTCTCCCTGCTAACTGCACACTGAGGATGGGAGAAAGGTACCTGGCTCAGCAGTCTTGAAAACAATATTCTTCCATGAAAAATATTTCAGATTTCTACGTTATTTCCAACACCAACAACCAAATTTTACTCAAGCAGTGAGGATGGACAGGACTTGCGGTAATTTTTCTGGCCAGCTCTAGTATTTTATGAGCCATCACTTTACATATATCTGATCAGGACGGAGGAGAAAGGCTATTTTTCTGGAAGGTTAACTTTATAGTGCTGCTAAGTCTGTTGTTTGGCTTTTGTACAACCAATCATAATAAAAACATTAATGTAACAGCAGAATCTCAGTTCTCTTTGCGCTTCACAATTAATGTGTTGGAACCTGATTCCCAGCTCTGAAATCAGCACAAAAATACCAGTTACTTAATTTTTTTTTCCATTGATTTCAATAGGGCTTAGATTGAGACCCTTAGATATTCACATTAGGAAAAAGCTAAGTTTCATGAAGTTTCCTCAATATTTTTCAAGGAAGAAAAAATGTTTTTAAGTGTTAAGCTGATCTATTCAGCATATAGTTAAAAACGGTGACTGTCAACATGTTCTGTGTGTCTTGGTTTTCTCTTTCTTGGTGTGGAAAGGGCTTGTTTTGGGGGAAAAGCTTGCCAATTATCTTTGGGCTGCTGTGTTGGCTGCCTGACAATAGCAATTCACAGGGAACACCACAAAACTGTCGGAGATAATGACGTTGATGCCCACCAAGACCAAACGATAATGCTGTCAGAAATAAGGCTGTGTGGACAAGTCCCCTTTGAGCAGTTAGATAAAGGGTAACAGAATTTGCTAACTCCTTCTGCAGGCGAGGGGCACGTTTTGATCCTGGACATGTTCTTGCAAAGTGCCTTTTTATTCCTTTAAACACCTCCCAGAAATACTTTGACTGGATGACTTTTTTGCACTCATCTCCCTTTCCCATGTCTGGAACCATCTGTCTTCTTTTGTTTGCGCGTGGTAAAGCACTTTCTTTTGTTCTGACTCCATACGCTTTTCCCCAGGAGACCTATTACAGCTGATTTTATTTTCTTGTCTATGGTTTTCTTTAGCAATCCACCTTCTCTTGGCTTTATTTTGATGTTGTCTTTGCTCCTTGGACACATTGCTGCGTGTAGCCTCACTTACAAACGTGCCTTTAGCTTGTTTTGCTTGAGAAGAACCAGTCACACGGGCTGCGGTTTTGAAGCAGTCCCCATTCTCCCTTGCATTTTGCATTGCCGTGGCAAATCTTTTTATTTAGCAGTATTTTGTTAATAGTAAGAGCACCTTGCTGTCTCTACTGCTGTGTGTCCCGAGTGGGCTGTAGGCTCTCTATTGGTTTTGCCCATGAGTGCTCTATCACTGGCCTCGATGCAGGCTGGTGTGGACAGACAGACGGTCAGTAACTGACTGCAATGTTTCTCCATAGCTTTTTCTTACAAGCCTAACTAGTCCTTATGTTTGAATTGCCTTCCTCTTTAATCTTGATCATGGAGGGATTGAAAGAGTGATTCGAGACATGCACCTGGACAGATATGTTCTCCTAAATGCTGAATTACAGATGACTGCTTCCTATTTCATGCAGGTGGTGGAGATCCAGGTCCAAACTAAGCCGATGGCCTTCACAAAAAGTGGGTCTGGAGAGGGTCTGACCCTAAGCAGGACTTGTGCTCAGGGGGTCTACCTAGAGTAAATGTATTTTGAATGTTTCTGGCATTGTTTGCAATGAATAATATTTGCTTGCGTGTGACATGGTCATTGATGGCCCTAGAAATCCCTCCATCTTCCAGGACCAAGCTTACTGAGATGCAGAGTGGTTACAGATGAATACCTCGGGAAAGGCAAATCTGGCTCCTGTTCATGGGATTTTTCGCTGTAATTCACTGTTCTGAATTAGTTTTGCATTCAGTGGATAAAACCCTCAGCTAATGTAAACCGTAACTCCCAAGTTCAGTCGAGCTTTGCTGTTTCACATTTGTAAGCTTCTGTCCTTGCATGTCCTACTTTCTGTAATTATCTCCATTTTTGTAACTCATTCTCAAATAGTTGGTCAAAGGGTGACTTTTAGGATATCTCTTCTGAATATGGCTAGAGAATTTTTGATAAAATTTAATGGTTCAGTTCCTGTGACAGTCCATTTGATTCTGATATGTTTATAGATAAACACCATATATAAATACACATCTACTTTTAATTATAGGCCACGTACACAATTCTTGATCTACCACTGTAGCTGTTATAAATGTTATAATTAAATGTCTTTATTATTTTTTCTATATGCCTTTTTGACGTGAATCTACATTTATGCACCTTTTAAGCATTTTGATAGATCAGTACCTACAAATAATTTTTGGGGGAAATAACCCCAGGTTTTTGATAGCAGGCCTTGAAAAACAATTGTAATACTCAGGTAATACACATGCAATTAAATATTCTTATTGTCTTTGATTACTCTCCAGTGTTATAAGGACCAGCCCTAGCATCCAGTATCTTGATCACTTTTGCTGTAAAGGAAGATGGTTCTGAACTGAGCCTAGAAGTGTAGATATAGTATGGACGGATATAATGCACAGGAGCTTACAATAACCAATGCAGAAACATCTACTGGGCTGGGGTCCTGGGCTTCATAGCAGACAATGGCAGAAGCTCCTGAGTTTATTGGAGCAGAACTTGGAAGTCTCATCTGAAAGACACCTTGGCTCCTGTGGAAATCTCATTCAGCTAATGTGTGATAATGTGGATTCTGCTGCTCCATGAGATCCCAACTCCGTGCAGCCGATGGGAGAGCTACCGTGGCAACCCGAGGGAGAGCATCCCTTCCACCTGATTGGGAGATGTTGAGGCTGGAGGTGCCCTGACAGGGGATGTTCAGCAAGCGCTTCAGGCTGTATTTGCGTTATTCTTCGTCCATTGACTCTTATCACACATCACCTTTCTGTTCTGTTTCACCTGGCTCACGCTTTACTTATTTATTTAATTTCTCTTTGAACTCCTAGCCCTGAAGGCTGGAAGTTTACCTTCCCCAGCCCAGGAAGGAGCTGATAAGGCCATGAAGCTGAACAGGTAGAAGGTTCTTCCAGCGCTGCTGCTCCTCCAGGATAACCTCTTAATTAACACTTGCCAGCCGTGGCGGGCCCAGGTAATTCCCACACTAACAGGTTTTTGCATGCGCCAAATGGATTCCAGTTACTCCTTTGACAACTGGACCATAAAATCTCATTCTGGCAGAGCAGTAAATGGCATTGCTGTTTATGCCAGGCTCTGAAATGCATCAGAATGAGCAGCATGTTCCTGCACATGCAGGAGGGAGCTATCCCAGTGTATGGGCAGCACAAAAGTGCTTCTCCCAAGACAAGTCGCATCATTTAGCCGAGGAATAAAATGTCACTAGTAGGAAAGGGCGAATGGATCTCACGGGATGGGGCTGGAGGTCATATTCAAAGAGGACAACAACAGTTTTGCTGGTTGATTAGCTGCGATAAGCTAAAAAGTGAATGAATACTTGAAAGGCAACAGAAAATGATGACTAACTTACATTCTGTAAGAATGAAAAATAGTGGATTCAATTTAATAGTGAGGATGAGGATGCACTGAGGAACCCTTTGCTAACAAGTTGTTTCCTTTATTCCCTAGCACAGCGACTTCCACTACATTTTTGCCCTCGTGTGTTCCTCAGCATATTTGCAGTGTTCGTGCTTTCCTTAAGCACCAGCAATGCAAATGCCCTGGTGATTGCTGTATAAAATTCACGCCCTGCTGAAGATTCTTGGTTTCAGCAGGGCCCGAGTTTGCTCACTCACGTATATTGCTGGACACCAGTGAGCTCCAGGAAACTCTGCAGTAACTCTAGTGTGGTTGCCACAGTTTTCCCAAGACTTAATTATCTTTGTTGCTCATATGCACTGACTTTCTGTCCGAGATAACTTGGTGAGGCATACATTTTGGAGTGCCTCCAATTCGCATTTCAATTTATAATGTGCAACTGAGCATACGCTTTTAAATCTCGTAACGAACAAGCGTAGGGCAAAAAGCTGAAATGATGCACGCATTCATGTATTAATTGCAGTAATAAAGCAAGAAGTTTGAAACAGGCTGGGCATGAGCTGCTTTGCACCAATTACAGAGGTCACCTGCTCCATTTCGTATCTCAGGGTTCCGGATGTAAACAGTTGACATTAATAATGTTGGAATATGATGTGATCTCTCTGCAAACATGGGTAATATTGGCTCTAAAGGACAAGATTTCCCTGATTTGCAGCAGAGCTCTCATGAGGATCTGCTCCTGAAAGTGCAGGGATTCAGGCCAGCGTTCAGAAGGGAATGAAAATGGGGCAGTGGGATGGGAAGTTTTGCTTCAGGTGTAATTGTGAAGTCATTCCTGCTGTCTGGCTTTTCTTTGACTGTGATTCTATTCTCCCTCCTCACCTATTTCTCAGTGCATGTGTATCTATATTGGAGCCTTGCAGCCTGACGCTCTGATTCCATATGATGCCTCTGACAAAACCGGTGGTGTAATGGTGAGTTACTCCTCCATAACAGCTGATGCTGTTTTGATAATTTCTTTGCCTTTGTAAGCAAACACCAACCCTATCTCTTCTTGCACCTGCTATCTTAGACAGCAGCCTTTCCTCCGTAAGGTGGTTTCAATACTTCTTTCCTAGTTGGTTTTTATTATAACTTACAAGTTTTGTCACTGTTAACTCTGTCATATTCCACAAGATAGTAACTTCCCACTTTATCTTTTAGAGTTTTCTGCCACTGAGGTTATAGTAGAGTGCATACCTTGTGTTTGTCAGTCATCAGTGTACCATGGGATGCCCTGATTGATGGACTTTTCTCTTGTAATTTGTGATTTCTTGCTCCCCTCTCCCCTGTTCTTTTCATGAGCAGGAAAGACTGCCTACTGCACTTCCATAAAAATGGTTTATATAGCAATCAATATAGTACGTGAATTTGGCCCTAGCATCTGTGAAAAGTGCTCCATGTTGTGATGAGGGAACGTATAAAACTACAAGAAATCCTGTACGTTTGTCCCTACCTGTAGTCCACAAATGTCCATTATAAAAGTTTTACACATTGCTGAACCTGGGTCTTGTAAGTACTTAGATTACTCTATAATATTCTTGGGAGGCTTTTCCTTCTCTAACTGGTTTGGATTTTTTTTTCTTTCTTTCTTTGTTTTTGTGTATGTATATGCATATGTAACTTGTTTTTGCATTTACTACTGCTGTTTTACCTTTTTCACCTCTTTTCAGGAGGTTGATAGGTAGCATCACTTTCTGCTTCTACTAGAATGCTGGGCAATTTCATTTCCCTCTATATTAGAGATACATGTGTGCTAAAAAAGTATGTATATGAAGGCAAAAAGATCTAGTGTTGCATTTACAGCCAGCCTACTTTTCATTTTGCTTTCTGCAGCCTTCTGAAATACCTGCATTGTGAGGAGAGGACACTCGTTTTGCAAAGGCAGCTTTTCAATTAAACTGCTTTTCTTCATGAAACTTGGCTCTCAAAAACTTCCAATCTAGGCTGGCTCAAAGAAAAAAAAAACTTTTCTGTGTGTGTGTTGAAAACCTGCCTTTTCCGAGCTTTCTGAAACACCTGCTAACCATGGTATGCAAGGCTTTTAAAAATATTTCAGATATTCACCTAAGCTCTGACTTGTGTTTCAAGGCTCTTTTGAGTCAGAGATAGTTGTGTTTGATCTTAGAGTTAAAGCAACTGGGTGAGAAATATCAATCAGAAAAGATATTTCCAAGCTTCAGGCTACTGAGAAATACTAAAATGTCTCATTTAAACCATTGAAAGCTGAAGGTACTAAAGAACCAGCAGTGGAATAGTAAGAAAATTATCTCCCCCTCTATTTCATGTTCATGCTTATTTTATGTGTTTTTTGAGTAAATTAGATGCACCTTTATACCTTAAATGATCTTCTGCATATGATCAGTTCCTGGTTGGCTTTAAAATGTTGCAGTTTGCTCGTGGCTTTTGAGCAACGATTGCCTTCAGGCTCGCTTAGTGTTTGCAAAGTTGTGACAAAACGCTGTTGACTTTTAATACAGGCCAATTTTAGTCTACAGAGTTTTTTGTTTGACATGATCTTTTTATTGGCCGGGTAAGCAATCCGAAAGGCATCCTGTTGATATCCACTAGATTGACTGGAAGGTTGCATATGGTCCTCGCTTGTGCTCTGGATCTCCAAACTCCATCCTCAGGAGGAGAGCGGAGAGCATTCAAAGAGGAAATCTGCAGATGCTGTTCTGTTTCTCTTATAGGTCTGTTACAGGAATCACTGCTTGTTTGGGGTTTCTGATTTATGCAGAAGAATGAGTAAAAACTACAGAAGTGAATGAAAGTTTTGAGGCACTAACATGTGAAGCTGTCATCAAAAACAAGGAAAATAACTAATTAATTTAGACCTATTAGAGGGGAAAAAACACAGACGTGATGAAAAATACTGGTGTTTTTCTTGGATTTAGCAAAGTTTATCACCTAAAATGTAAGCTGATGTTAGGATTATTATTATCAAGTTTAATTTTCTAAGCAGGGTGTCTCGTTTATTCAGAAGAACAGGATTGTATTCTCTGTACGTCAGGTTTTCCTGATGGACTTTTTCATTTTTAACTCAAAATTTTAAAAGACTTTTAGATGTAACACTGATGGATGTTCAAAACGGGTACTTTCAACAGAAGAGAGCCAAGGGAAAAATGTCATTTTTGTCTTTAACTGTCCTTTACCTGGTCATGTAATTATTTTTTTTTTAATCTAATTGATTATAATGAAAGAAAGCCTAAGAAATATTTGAATATTGTAGCACCAAAGCAATATATAGGTAATGTTACATAGGGAATAACTGCAGCGTGAAGTTCAGAGGAGGGTGACTATTGTGTAAAGACTTTGGTTGCATTCCATATTTTACCCTTTAAATATGTATAATCTTCCATATTTTGAAGAAGGGAGTTTTAATATGCTTGTGAAGGTTTAAAGCTAAAGTCACAGTTAAAAATAGGATTTTTATTTAGAACAAAATGATTGCTATAAAAGGAACAATAGTTCTGAGGATGAGAAGAAGAAAACTTTATATAAGTTTTGAAGCTATGAACAGGAGATTTTAAAAATTTTATTTTCAAATAAATTTATTCATAATAACACAAAACCGTAGGAACTGAAAGAGCAATTCTGGTAGTTAATATTGGATTTCAGAAGATTTCAATCCAGGTCAGAATATAATATGTAAACTAGAAGTTGTGAATTTTTTACTGAAAACAAATTCCCAGAGTATTTAAATCCAAACGGAACAATACTTTTCCATTGTAGATTGTGGCTGTAGAGTCATGAATTTAAAGCAACTTTCTGTTTTTAGACCTCAGACAACCTAATTGGGGTTGCATCCCAAATGGGCAAAGGATATATATTTCAAAGGAACACTGGAAGCAGTTATTTCACTGGTAAGGTTTTAGTATGAAAACCTCTTATTTTCAAATTATTCATATAAAAATATTCTTACATATTTTAAAAGTCCTAAAGCATCCATTTTAGTTGAATATGAAAATAATAAAAAGAAGTCTTTGAATACCTATGAATAACTCATGGCTCTGTAACAAAAATGCATAGGTGAATTACTTGGAGCTGTTAATGATTTGCGTTCTCCTGTGTTGCATTTGCTCACTGTATTCAGCTAAATTCCTAGATGGTCACCATGACATGTCCAAGATGGCTAAAGAAAAATATTGATTTAGAGGCTGCTGGAAGATGGAGCATGTTAGGAATTAAGTGATCTTCTGCTCAGCGTAGGCTTATCAGAGAAGAAGCTTCCAGTTTTGTTGCAGGACTGCTGTGCTGAAAGGTGCTTCCTGAGAGGTAAGGCAGAGCAACGGGGAACAGGCTTTACAAAACTATTTAGCTTTACCTGAGTGAGAAACGATGCTCTAGGGCTGTAACAGAGCTAGGTGAAATAGAAAGGGGATAAAAGGTGCTAATGAAGAAATGGCTTGAAACATGCATGCATATTATTAATCAAGAGGTTAAGGAACTTGGAAAGGGGAAATGATCTGGCCTTGCTCAGTGGGTGATGAAATAGCAACTTCTGCTCATGTTAGCAATGCTCAAAAAGATGAACAACGGGCTGGTTGCTTAAAAATGCAGAAAGGAAACGGTCCCTGCGTTACTGCAGCACGAGCTGCAGTAAATGACCAGGCCTGTTAGATGAGAACCAAGCAGAGAGGTGAGCTGCACGTTGTGGTGCTCCTGGTGGCACAGTGCAGCCAAGTTGCTCGTCTTCGCTGTGCTTCCTAATTCAGCAGTCAGCGGAGACCCAAGCTGAATGGCAGCAAAAGTAAAGTTGATTAAAGGATATGTTTGTGATGAGGCATCAGGAAATGTAATAGATCTAGGTCAGAAGCAAATACGTAATCCTACAGTTAAAAACGTGCCCTTCAAACTAGGAGAGATAAACGTGGATCACATGTAATATTAGAGATGGGCAGGTGAAAGGCTCCGTCACAGCCCAAGCTCGGGACCTTCTTACTCCACCATCAAGTCATTTGGGGATCCATCTGTAGGGAGGTTTCTTTTGGGCTAAGCTTCTGCACGAAGGGTTATGGGGTTCTTCCTCGCATTGTGGGTGTACCTGCTTTTTATACATTTTGGCTTCCTATTTTCCAAAAGGATCTCTGTTCTTATGAGAGTGCAAAGGTGCCAGGTTTGCTGGGCTGATACAGATCTCCCTGTTCTTTGGTCCAATGATGGAAATAGATCTTGAAGTACGTTTGCTTCTTCAGTAAGTTACCCCATATGATCTTGCTTACCGGATTTCTAGGCTTCATAATCAATGGGAGTTATGACATACATCTTGGTATTTTCCTGACTATTTTTCTCCTATACTTTCTCAAAAAAAAAAAAAAAAAAAAAAAAAAAAAAAAAAAAAAAAAAAGATAAAAGAAAAAAAAAAAAAAAAAAAAAAAAAAAAAAAAAAAAAAGGGCTTTGGAGTGGTTGGTTTGAGTACTACTGTTTGAGATCAGCCCTTGAAAGAAAGCATCTTGAAATTCCATGTGAAAAATACTTCACTCATAAATAGCAAGTTGTTGTCTTCCAGTAGATTCAGCTGCTATTTTCAGACTGCTTTCTGACTTCAGGGTTCAACATCCCCAGAGACTGAGTAAAGCAGATACAGAAAATGCCATTATGTCCTATATAAATATATGCTGCTAGTATCTTTCAAACCAAGCAGTTAATCTCCAAAAATCAGAATAAACTACATTTAATAGAGTTCAGATAATGTTTTAAACTTTGTTCTTGATTGTATCATTTTGGTATATTTGACTGGGCAGAGTGGGTGTTCTTTAGTTTGTGGGAAGAAAAATCTTTATGGTTTTACACATTACCTGGCATCATTCCTAATGGAGAAGTTATACGAACCTCTGGAGGCTGCTCGGGACAGCAATTATTGGTTGCTTTGTGTTTTGTTGCAGAATAATTTGAGAGAGCTGTAAAGGGAACAGCTACAGACTAAAACTTGTAACGTTGATTATTTTTTCCTTTCACTCTGTTCTATTTCTTAACAACAAAATTAAATGACTTTAAGAGAATGAATGCCTCTATCCTGTCATGTTGGTTATCAGGGAGCTGCACCACGTCCCATTTGTATAAAACCTAGAAGTCTGGAAAACTTCTCAGGTATTATTGAAGGTGTGCTGCTTCCCTTTGGTGGACAGAATGGCCCTACAGCCCTCTCTGAATACAGGTGTTTGGAATATAACAGGTTGTCACCAGCTCCAAAGACGTTTTTGGGAGTCCAATTAGGAGAAAAAAAAAAAAAAAAATAATTAAACTGAAAGCTAATCCCTATCGAGGTCTCCTTTTGATAGCTGTCTGTCTGATTATTTTATAAAATTTTCAAGAGCTCATGGGTTTGTGTGATGCTGTTTGCCCTTTGAGGCTATTTCTCCATAGCGGTTTTGGCATTTGAGGCAGGAATTGGACTTTTCTCGGCATACCAACACACCATCGAAGTTAGATAAGGTTTTTCTTAATCCTCTCGGATTTGGTTCCAAAAGCCCCTTCAATTGGCAAAAAGAGATGAGGACAGACAAGTTTTACCTAGGGGTTACTGGAGCAATTTCTGTAATGAGGATGAGCGGGGAAAATAAATGACATCCTTAGAATGTCCTGTGGCAAAATCAACAAATAACGTTTGCATTTGGTACATCGGGCAGGACTCGGAAGCTGAATTGTGATTAAGTAGGAATCAAGTATCGCATGAAACTTCTTAATGGTCCTGACAAACTTCTGCAATTTTGGTTGCATTTGCAAATGGGTGTATCTACTGTTAGGGCTGGAGTTGATTTTCTTGTGATATTTATTATTGCTTTGGAATTGCTTGTATGCCTTATTATTTTCTCACATTTCTTTTCCCTATCAGATCTAATTTTCCTTTTTTTTTTTTCTTTTTCTATTTTAATTTTCAGTGAAAAGATTCCTAACACTGTGATTTCCTAGGTAGAGGATGACAGCCAGAAAATAAATCTAACTTCAAGGTCAACACCTGCCTCAGTCCCTGGAAATCAGTATGCTATTGCTAGTGCAGTGGATGGAGGCTGCCCACGCTAATCCTGCTGTTTAGAGGTGTGCTGTGAGTGCAGAGCTGCCCCATCTCTTCCCAAGCCTGCAGCCTACAAACTCGTTTCACCTGTGGCTATTTCAACAGTTGTAAGTCAAGAGAGTGTGGCAGTTATTTCTGTGCATGTGCTTGTCCACGGTTAAGGCCTGAGATTATTAAGTCTTCAAACCTTATTAATTTAATTTTATATTCTTGGGGTAAAAAAATACCCATTCTTTAAGCTACCCTAAAGACTGTAATGAGTCTCTGCCAAGGTCTGACCTCCACCAGACTTGCTGTTGGCACCTTGGAGGTTTCTGAACTTCTCTCCATGGGGAAAGGAGCACTGAGAGTGTTTTAATCCTCCCTGCTCTGCTGCTGGGCGCAGAGAAAGGGATTGCAAGAAGCCTCCAAAAGGCAGCGTTTCCCTTGCAGTGCAGTGCTCGCTGTCCATCCCCCTGCAAAACGCTGTCGTAATTAGCTGCAGCTCAGTACAGTGCGGAAGCAGGACGTGCAGTTTCTTTCATAGAGCAAAGTAAGCTGTTTCAAACGAGCACGACTTTGATCTGACTTGCAGATGAGATGGCGACAGAGAAAATGAGCATTTCCCAGCATTTTGACTACATTCTTATTTGCAAGAATAGGTCATTGTCTGCAAGCAGTGCATCTATGCGGTAGAGTAGTATATTTGCATAAATAACGTATGATAAACGACTGTTTAACTGTTTTCCTCCTTCTCTACCAGACTGAATTGCAATGCGTGCCTGAACAAAAAAAAAAAAAAAAAATCAAATTATGGAGCAGTTAAAGCAATTAGAGGTATTGTTTTGAGTAGATGGAAAAACAATTGTGAATATTGCAGAGGTATTCATAAATAACAATATTAAATTAATGATAGTCTGTTTCCTTATATAATGTTCTGTTTGTTGTTCTGTACCCAGTATTATAAATCATGCAGGATGTTCCCTGAGCTTCTCAGATATGCTGAAGTAGCTTTTGCTAGGTCAGGAGCTTAGGAATTTGTTTTTGCCAAAAACATCTGGTTTACATGCTCACCTTCAGCCTCAGTGAGAAATGGCATGAGGGAAACATCATTATCACTGGAACTGTGTTTAGCTGTTTGTACAGGGACCATGCCCTTATTGAAAAACATGAGTATTGCCAACTGCAGAAATAGCAGAGTGGGCTGGAAGCTAGAAGTCAATGGAATGACACGCTCAGCTAAAAAAGAGAGGTCGTGGAAATAAAAATTTAAAGACTGAATTCCAAATACATTTTCCTGTGCAGCAGTTGGAAGGAAGACAGGGGACCGAGTGAGAAGTGTGACAATATTGCAATGAAATCACTTGAGAATTTTATTTAAAAGTAAGGCTATAAAAGGAAAAATTGAATAGACTTGTGGAAGCAAGGATTTCTATTACAGAAACTTTAAGAAAATGTGGCATTTCAGGATGGGTATTTCTGACAGTGAAGAAATGCAGTGTCCCATTTCCAGGTGGAGAGGGCTGATGCAATGTTCTTAGCTTGCTAGAACCTGTTGCTAGTACCAGGAAAGCAACCAAGACATCAACGGTGTCCATGCACACCCTGAAGAAGGTGTTGGGAAATGTTCAGACAACAACCATAGATGTATCCCTTTGCCTTGGCAATTGGAGGCCTCTGTCCCACAAGATGGCAGAGCTCCGGAGGAGATCTGGGTATCAGTCACAACTTGTGTCTCATCTTCTAAAGACTTTTGTCTTCAGGAGGAGAACACTGGGGACAGGAGGAAGCTTTGAGTGGAAGCAAAGGTAAGGGTCTCAGTTCACAAAGGTAAGGGTCTGAGTTCTCATCTTTGAAATGTTTAATTATATCTGCCTCGATGAAGCAAAGTAATGTTGATATTCAGTAGATCTTATCTATCTCTGAGTTTACCCATGATTGCCCCTCTCTAGCTGTTTCATATGATTTTCAAGATGAAGCAGAGTTGTCGAAAAACTTTTGTGCTTTTAACTGCAGCTTGTGTTGAAGTTAATGTCTTTGTAGTAAATTCAGTTTTGGATTTAATGCCCTTCCAGCGCTTCATAAATAGAATCACCCACTCCTGAAAAATGGCACTTTTGATAGTACAGGCATTTCCCTTGTCAACTCGAGCTTATATTTTTTATTTTTGATGCAGTGAATTAGTCTAAAGACCAAAAGAGCTGCTTTCGGGTTCCTCTTCATTTGCTGCCTAAGAAATAAGTTTGCTGTTGTACAAAAAGTAAAAAGGTGTAGTGGGAAAAGCTTTAATTCTAAGGAGCTTGAAGAGATGTGGCATTGCTGCCTTTTGCCTGAATTTCACACGTCTCAGATGAAAAGTACAATCTGGTTTGTAGCAGTGTCTAAGTGGGGACAACTCAAGAAATGGGCACTTAGATCTTTTCAATTCCAAAATATACAGGCTGCAAAATTCAGACCAACTTTTAATATGATGTTGGTTATTCTAATTTCTGGTTATAGAAAAGGAACGGGAGGAAGAGTCCTTTTGCTTTTCTGCTGTGATAATAATAATCACAACCCCATTTGCTTAAATAGGAATATGCTCCAAATCTGTGGAAGAGCCTGGTTTTGGAGCTCGTTTCTCAGGGAGCAGGAAAGTGTTTGGGGAGCTGCAGCCCACTCAGTCCTGCATCTCCTGAACAAGGCACGATGCATGATTCAGATAGGAAAGACCACTTCTCTTGTTGAATTCCACATCAAACACCATATAACTGCACCTCCCAATTCAATTTTATTCTACAGTTGGAAAAAGGATTATGGACTGAGTCTCATGTGAGTTTTCTCACACTCCTGCCTTTACCCCTGTTTTTAGGGTTTCTCTCTACACTTCAGCAATCGATGGGGTTGAGAACAGTCAAGACCTGCAGGCAGTGACATGTGATATAGGTAGGCTAGATATGAAAGTGCATGTGTTAAGAAACAGGACTGAAATATGACTGTAGACCTTAACAGCTGCTCCTTCTAGTCCAAAATTTTAACCTAAACTTCACAAATATTACCAGATACAGCAGGTAGATATTAAATTACAAAAACAAAGATAGAACGTTGATACATAAAATGATTTCCCAATGAAGAAGATAAAAGAGAGAATTAACAGCATGGGACAGATGTTAGTCATTGCTAAATTTTCTGTTTGGCTCTTGGGTATTCCGGTGATGAGGATATAAAACATGAAGTGGAATGTAAGCATTTTAATAACATGGATTCTAAAAAGCTCTTTCAAAAATGTAATCCTAAATATGGGTACAGTGAAGCTTTGAGAGGTGGGAGGAGAAATGGAACTAAAAGAAACCAGGGAGTTATTTTGAACACTTAGTTTCACATGTGCGTGATGAACACTTTTGAAAATACCTGCTTTAAAAAAAAAAAAAAAGAAAAAAGAAGGCAGTGTATTTAGAATATATCAGTTTTCCAGAAATTTCTGCTCATAAAAATTATTGAGGACAAAAATATACTGCTGGGGACTTCAGGTACTATGCACAAAAACAATTAATTTTTAATGGGAAATAATGTGAGTAATGAATCATTGCTGACTACCACAACCAAAGTTTATAGCAGTTTCATTTTTAGCCATTAATAAACAAGCTAATCATTTACTTTCATTACTGATGAATGTGTTGGATATTATATTATTGAGTTATTATTGTATTATATTATTGAGTTGTTACTCGGAATACCCAGCATGCTAAATGTGGTATTTAATTATAAATCACTGCATCATTATGCCATCGTCTAAAAATACGGCGTGGTATTTCACCTTCTAGTCTTTTATAGCTTATGCTTCAGTTGTCCATTCTGGAGGGTCTGGGTTGCTCACTGTTTCATTCCAAATCAGAAGAAAAAGTACAATGAAGGTGAAAATATTCCACTGGTTTGAACAAACTAAAAATGCGAGGGTTTCCTGCAATTAAGTTCAACGCAGAAGAATCACGGGACTTGTGTTAGGAGTCTGAACGCGGATTTCCAAAATAGGTTTTCATGTGGGAAAGCCATAAAATGTGAAGCGATTTCACTTCCCAGCGCACGAGCGCAATCAGTGCACGTTGCCTCTTTATGGAATGGCAAACGGATTATCTCTTAAGAGCATCATTTTAAATTGCTATAAAAATTTACTGCTAATATTTTATTATTTTCATTGCTATACATCATCTTATCATTACAGTATCCTCATTTAGAGTTACGTAATGAAAAACTCAGCTTCACATTCAACAAGCTACTAAAAGTCATTCGGTTTCAGGCTTTGGTTCAGTTTAGGCGTAAAGGAAAACCCAATAACATGGGCTGCAGGATGGCAGCTGAACGCTTGGAAAATAGCCTGTAAATTTGATCCTTGCAGTCTTTACAACACCGGAAATTTACTCCAGCATTGGGAGATATTAAATTTCTGCGCTTAAAAATTGATTACAGATCTGCATAAGGGAATATTGAATTTAATATAGCATCTGAAGGCCACGGCTCTTAGCAGCTGTGAAAATCACTCTAGTGTGACTGCTCTTCAGTTGCTTGTGTGAAGTAAGCTTGCGGTCTTCGTCCAGGTCTGAGCTTCTAATAGCTTCTAGGTCACAAATTTGCTCTCTGTGCCTTTTATCTGATCTTCTAGTTGAGCAGGGAGGAAGGAATATGGAAAGTGAATAACAGTACTTATATGGGAAGCTTGCGTGACTGGTGACAAATTTAATACACGTCTGTTGGGATTTTAGGCTTAAACTGTCTTTCCTGGAGGATCAGTGAGAGGTATTAATCTCAACCTACCACAACCACACGTGTTCAAGGTCTAGGAACTGGGCAGTGCTGTGATTTCTGTAACAAGACTACCAGGAGCTGTAAGAAGAAGGGCAAGGAGTTCACACCAGCATATGGCTGAAGCAAAACCATCTAGATTAAGTGACTGAAGAGATCAGGCTACTGGCAGAGCAGAAAGGGATGAGAGGAGGAGGAAAGGATCTTTTCTAGAAAACTTCTAGAAGGGCAGGATGGAGGCCAGAAGAGGAAGGATCTGGTCAAAAGGGTTGCAGGAGGGAATTGACTTGTTTTACTGCTGTGAAATACCCTGAGTTGTCTGAGTTTGCTTCTTGACCAAAAGAAAATGTAGAGATGTTTCTGAATGGGATATTTAGAAATATTCATCCCTCCCTCCCAGGGAGTCTGGGAGGGACTCTCCTTCCCTAGAAAGCTCTGATGCAATTTGTGTCATCCCCGACAAAGATCTTTTGGTACCCCCGGAATATAAGGTAGTGCTAAAGTAAGGCAAAGTAAGATAGGAACGTGGCCGTCCTCTGGAGTTACGCTCTCCGGAGCATCTTCTCCACAATTATCTGCTCTTCTCCAAACTCCAGTACTTTTGCATGCACTTCAATGCCCGAGCCAAAGCTGGTTTTCCACCCTTCAGACAAAATGAATTACTCTTTATTTTCAAAGCAAGCTTCTAAAAGTCATCTTGTTTTGATATTCTATAAATAATAAATACCCCTATATGCTAATGATATAATACTTACATGGAAAGGACCTACTGATGCGTAAAAGGTTGTTATTGGCAGTACAGGGCTACTTGCAGAAGTCGCTTCTCTTGTAAGAAGACTCAATTACCTTTCTGAAACCACTGGGACATCACGAGGATAATACTCCCTTTCACCAAATCTCTCTCTCCAAGCTTCCTGCTGATGGAAAGCCTCTGTTGCTGAAAGGTGGCAATTAATCCTTAAACAAAGATATATTGCTTGTCCTGGGGTCCTGCTGCTCTCCAGTGACACAGGAGATGTTTTTATCTGCTGAAATCTGACTTTTTTTTTCTTGTTATTGTCTTCTCCTGACTTACAAATATCTGAAATGCATTTTCTTCCAAATAATTATTCCTCTTTCATTTTACCATTATGGCAACTTTAAGAGGTGTTTTTCATTTTATAACAACATCCCTGGGGATAAAGAGCTAATAGTAAGATTAAATTCCCTAAAGCAAGTTTCTTTGATGTCTGCACCCTCTCCTTATTGCATTGGTTGAATCATAAGTTCGAGATGGATGAAAGCTACTGGGTTACAAGTTCATCCCCTGTTGGTGCAAAAATTTATTCCCTATAAAATATTCCCAGTATTTTGACCAAACCGCTATTTCAAAGTCTACTGTAGCTGTCTGTTAAGAAATAGAGGTTTTTCCTGTTATTCATTCTACATTGTCTTTATTACATCACTTTTTTCTTGTTCCTACTCTTTTGCCACATGGAAGTATTGGTCAATGAAACAAGCCTGTTACTTACAGGAAAGTAATAAGGTAATAATAGAGAAATAATAAATACACCCTTATTACTTCTCAGGAAAGAAGATAACCAACTGTGGAATCCTTCTATAAAGTTTGCAAAGCTGTATTTCTAATTGCTAAGGTACAACACGTTTCCCATTAGGTTGCAATCACTTTGCTTAGCAAGTGCATCTTGCCCAGCCCTGAATAGCAGTAACCATTGCATCTGGCCAGCGGATGCGAGACAAGGTAATTTGAGAACTGTTGGCCTTTTGGTAGATGTTGCAGGGTTCCTCTTCTGTTTGTGTATGATAGACATTTTTTGTCCACTCTTAATTGGAGCAAAGTTGGCACAACAGTACAGAGGATAGGAAGTGGAGAAGAATGTGCTTGAATTTAGGTGGTCCTGCTTGAAAGAGATCAAAATGATGCTTTCAGAACGGAGCTGTAGGACATAGCCTGCCAGCCTTGTGCCCTCCAGCTGAGTCCCTTCCTAAAGGCAGGAGTTACAAGCTGGAAGAGAAGAGGCTGATGACAGGTAAATAGGGCACATGAGAAAGCTGATGCTTGTGTATGGACAGCAGTAATATAGATACATAGGAGGAGTAAGAAATGGCAGACACAAAGAGGTTAATCATGGGGGAGAGAAGAAGAAAGAAGAAATCAAGGAATAGGAAAAAAATCTCAGTCTATCCTTAGCCTTTAAGTACATCAAGGCTAAAATAAATGCTCATTTCCAAATCTTTGTTCTCTTTTACAAAGGCTATAGCTAAGTCACTTTACTACCTTACACCTTGAGATACTAATTACACATGTCAAATTAGGTGTGGAATACTACCAGCAGCGTCAGAAGAGAGTCTTGTTTGATGTCTTACACATTTCCTTCGCAGAGTGAATCACCGCCAGAGGTGCAAGACATACAATACATCTATACACCTATCTATGTGTGTATCTATTAGACATTTGCCTACCGACCTACTTGCCTGCCTACCTGTCTAAACACGATGGAAGATTTTCTGCTTGAATGTTGGAATGCAGGGATGCACTCGGGAAACATTCCTCACATTTACATGCTTCTCTTACAAAGCCAGGGAAGCCTGTTCTTGTTCCAGGCCACCTTCCATGAAGCAGTGTGATGCACATGCAGCATTCGCTGTGTGAGCTTGATTCAGTAACCGTGTTGTTTCCTAGTGGAAGATGTAATAGAGAAAACATCTTTAAGGTAAGCTTCATAATTTTTCATTCTGATGAAGAAATAATGCTTTTTTCCATAAATTCTTCCTAATACTCTATTTTCTTCAGTAGTTCAAGCGAGCAAGCTGCCACCGTCTTGCTGCAGCTCCACGCGGCTGTGTCGAGCAGTGTGCAGTGCCCGGGAGTGAATTTGGATCCGCTCGCTGTCCTGCTGCCCTTCCCGGCCTCCCTATCCCCGAGCTGTTTAATGTGCCATCACACCCCATCTCCTGGGAGACTCGCTCATTGACCCGTTCGTCGTGCTTAAAGGTAAGAGTGTGTGAACATTCAGGCCCCTTGGGACACTGGCTCACAAGTTCCCCAGAGAGGGACCTTTTATTTGGCTGCTTTTAATGCTGATTTGAAGTCGAGTAAATAATAAATAACAACGAACATAATCCTTGCAAAACATTTCCCCTTGGAATACAGCATTGTGCAGCGCTGCTGAAGCTGGTATAGCAAAATATACCATTGCAGCTGGAGAAGAGAGATGAAACGTTGAGACCATCAGCCTGGTGCATTTGCTGGGGACCGGCTTTAAGCCTTTGAGAAATGTGCGCTCCAGTAAATGGGTTTCCAGGAGGCAGTTGTTACAGAGCTGCCACAATTTCATCTTTGAGCAATGAATAGGGTAAATGTAAACTGCAGTTATAGACTGCGGTAATTGTGATTTCCAGGAGTTTTACTTTCCTGTTTTGTCCTGGTGTTTATACTCAATCACGAACTGCAGCAGCATAAAAATACTTAGATCTGCTCAAATGCTCACTAATCCATTGTTTAATTCAAATCATTTTTAAATAGCTTTCTAAATTCTCCTTCATCTTGTTATTTCTGTATTTATTATTTGCTCTCATACATAAAGCTGCTGGGTTCCAAAATCTGAATTATAGTCCCTTTATTTTTCTTTACTACAATAAGTTGTATACAAGTATTCTTGATTGCTCTCCTTTAGTTCCTTGTGAAATGATAAAGTAGCAGCTTTTTATGCTCTATTTAAATTTTGAGTGCCAGCCAAGATCCTTCTTTCCCTGTTTTAGCATCCATTTAGAGTGAATTTTCTAATCAGCTATGCCCGCCACATCATAAAGCCTCTCCTCACTATCTTTGCTGATAACTCTGGAGATTTGCAGGCTGGGAAATTATTGGTCATGCTTCCCTAGTTATGCTTCCCCCAAGAACCTCGCCCTTAGGAAATTCATGCTCTGAACTTCCAGTCCCTCGTTTCAACACGTATAGATTTCATGAGCAGATGGATACGTGTGATTTTGAAGGTCAGCATTCAAGGAGGTAATAAAACTTTAACTGAACACTTACACGCTCTCCAAGTTCATTCATCTTTGTTTTCTGTAAATGTATTTAATTGATCTTAGGCTTATTGTCTTCATTAATGGCCTATCCTAGTTTTCAGTACAAGTTTCAAAAGGACCAATATTCCATTTTAAGCACAAATATTATTCAGAGTCAAGTCCCCTGTTGATTTAAAAGGGTTGTGGATCAAGGCCTAAGATGCTCAATAAATACCACAGCTGGCAGGTCTTCTGCATTTCTGCAGGCTGCTTTGGAAGATTTGCACTCTCAAGACAAGATTGAACAAAAGACAAAGAGCCAGGCAAGAAATATATGTGCAAATGTATGCAGGCAGCGAGGTCCTCTGGTTGAATTTGCAAACTTTCAACCTTGGGCCCTGCAGCCCATAGCTCTGCTGGAAGGCAAAGCCCTATCTGCCCCTCAGGGCTTCTTGTGACCCCGTGTTTCTTCCTGCAGCAGCATTTCAAGGGACTTTGCGCATTCCAAAAACTTAGAATTGAGGCATTTGTTGTAAAAACAGGATGGAGTGACTCCAGAAGGCAGAAAATGACCATGGCAGCTCAGTTTCTGGAGAGGAAAAAAAAAAAGAAAACTCAGAGTAACTTCAGTCTCGAAACGATGGACATACAGAAAAGTACCTTCTGTTCTTGAGAAAATAAAATAAATAAATATTTTAAAATTAAAAAAAAAAAATTGAAAGCTAGTGTGCACCTTCACACAGCCGTTTTTTCCCCTCATATTACCAATGGGTTGATGTCACAAGAAAAAAACTTGGATCATAACTGAGAAAAGAAACTCTGCGGAGAAAATATCAAACTATGTTCAGATCGCCAAAATGGTGCATAAGTCAGATTGCATGGTGGAAAAAAAAAAACTCCAGTCAACAGCACAGAGGACTCATCCTTATGAGCAGGATTATTATGCTCTTATTTGAGCATTATCAAGTGTCCAAATGTTTGGTTTCTAAGCCTGCCCATGAGCCTGTCCTCTTAGAAACGGATGTACTTTTGGAAGACACTAAGATGTGAATATCCCTGCAGTGATTCACTGGATATACTTGATCCTTTCTCTTTTATCCTGTTGTTATGGTTAAATATTATTAGGACTTTTATTCATGTGCTTTATTTTTCTGTGTCTCTTTGAAATACAGCAGTGATGTTTTTATGTTAAATATAGTGGTAGTTTTAATAGTGTAGTTGGTACTTTTATTCCACCTTATTTCTCAGAAGTTCCATTTTTGAAAAAAAAGTCTCAGAAGATTGACTTCAGTTCAGAAAACTGAATTATTTTGTGAATCATGCTATAAAACAGAGTAAATGTGAAAATACTTCTGCAAATAACACCTTTTTATAGTTTTATCCGATCCAGCTGCTTCCAAGGTCAGTCTGCTCCATAGGTAGAGAACCAAAGTTGGTCCAGTTTATTTCTCTCGAGACCTGCAATTTGTGTTTTTGCTGTTTTTCCGTTAACTAAAATAACACCTTGATTTGGTCCCACCTGAGCTTTGCAAGACATCCATAAGACGTTTTGCCTCTTGCGTTTGAAGCCCCTGCGCGCTGGCTCCCGGCCAGAGGAGGAGGATGCCTGTGAGGAAACTTCTGACAGGTAAAGAGAAAGCAGAAGGACCTTTGGAAGCAGGAGGTCAGAGAGAGGTTTAAAGCTGTTCACCGTTTTCCTCAGGCTTTGATGGCAAGTTCTTTGAGAGCCCAAGTGGCAGAAAGGACTCAAAGCCAGCAGCGGGATTGCAGCAGAGCTGATTTTTCCAGCCGTATCGTCACCACTGAATACTTTGCAATACCCGAAGACTTTCTCTTTGCTGTTCCAAAGCCAGGGAAAGAAGAGCAAATTACACCCCTCAGTGACAAACTGACTCCACAGAGTAAAACATGCGCACGAAAAATTAATTATAGGGACTTGCAATCTGAAATTTTCCTCCTTCCTTCCTGCACCTGATGAAAGCCTGGGCAAGGTGGCTCGTAGCAGTGACCAAGCTGCCCTTCACCACCTCCCAAGCCTTGCAAGGTGAAGTAATGTGTTCAGGTGAAGCCCTGTAAGGAGAGAAGCAGAATTATAGGCTTCTCTTTTTGGGTGAGAAGCTCAAAACTGCAGCCTCCTGACCCAAGAGAGCCTGCTTTGATAAATCCTTTGCATTTTTTTTTTACAGTTGCCAAAGAGCAATGCTCTGACATTTTACAAAGAAGTGTAATCTGGTTCTCTGGCTCAAAACTAATTTTGGTTTCAAATGTGACCCAAAAGAGATACAAATCTTACTTAAACTTGTCAAATCCTGAGTAAAATATTTCAGTGGATAGAGATTGACATTTTTAAACCTAGATTTGTAAAATGTTCAGTTTTTGGCTCTTTCTCGTGGTCTGCAGAGGGCACAGATTTAGACATGTCGTTCCACATCCAAGTGCAAAGTGGTTTACCCAGTCGCTTTGCACATGTAATATTGGACAGTTAAATAAATTGTATCACCCCAGTGGCTGATGTCATACAAAAGCAATTTTAATTATTAAAATGAAACTCCTAGAGCAGAGCAGAGCGCAGAGTTCAACAAATTCTACACCCAGATGAAATAACCTGGACTGCTTAGCTGGAAAACCCAAACTCACAAAACCTGGGTTTCAGACTACCCCTATTCCTGACCTTTTTTTAAGATAACTGAGTGCAAGTTTTGCTTCAAGCACATGATTGAGTTAAATGAAATACTCATTTTTAGGAGATGCTGAGCTCTTCTCCTGCTACCGTTGTGCTGAGCCAGGGCTTGACAGCCCTGGCCAAATTCTGCTCCTAGGGCAGATTGACTTCAGAGGGGTTAAATAAAGATTTGCTCATTCAGGTCCTAAACTGTGGGATTTAGAGGCTGAATCTCTTTTGTCTTCTGTAAAATATGTTTATTTTAACATTACTTGGTCTCATTTTGAAGGTAGATTGCACAGCTTTCTATTTCTGAAAACACTGTATTGTGAGGATTTTGGCAGTTTCACACTTTTGCCCATTGCGAGACCCTTTATTGTCTCTATGTCCAAAACTTGAGATGTTTAGCTGATGAAACCCATGTAACCAGAATTTCTTTTTATCTTTCATACTTCTGTGATAACTGCCAAATAATTATTTATGTACAAAAGGGAGGGGGATTTTTTTTTTCCTGAGGTGTAATTATTGAAGGGAAAAAAAAAAATCCTGTTGAGAATGATGCTTTTTTTTTGGCCGCTCTATAAAAACGTCGTATAGGATTTAAATCAATTGCGTGGAGGGAAAACATAATGCACCCAAGCAGACAGCTTGATTTGCTCTACAACAAATTATTCCAGCCCACTGCAAATGTTTATAATGAAAATGATAACTGAACCTTAGCTTTGCTGTTGCCATTCTGGAGGTGGGGGCACTAATATGCTGTGGTACAAAGGAAAAGCAGCTCTCAGGCACTGATGGGGGGAAAAAGATGCTATTTTCCATCGAGACTGAGCAGGTGAAGGGGACTGTCCTGCCCCTCGTGCTCTATCTGCTCAGGTCCATCACCTTGTCTTGGGTTTCATTTCTCAGTGCAAAGGCTCAGAGGTGGAGGGCGATGGAGGAGCTGCTGGCGTGAAGAGCTGTGTGGTCTGCATTGATTTCATACATTTTAATTAGTATGGTAGAAAATTTGTTGCACTAGGCCAGGTTTATAATCCTGCTAAAACTAGCCAGGCCAGTGGTGTTTTGGAAGCTGTACTCAGTCCTCCATCAGCTTGGGGAAAAACTCGTGCAAATCCATATGGCACGACAAGTGTTTGTGAAAACTTGGTGTTGTTAATGTCTAAAATGTACCTGCCCGTGTGAGTAAGCAGCAGTGACCTGGTTATATGGGAAAAATAGAAAACTAGACCAAAAAAAAAAAAAAAAAAGTACTGAAGGTATTTTAATTGATTGTTCAGTCACCTGCAAATGATGCCCCTGGCTATGAGATGTAAATTTGCCTCAAAATATTCTTGTTGTTCATACGACGAGAGAAAATGTCTGCTGTACTTTGAATCTCAATGAGCTTGGCTTGAGAATCTTCTCCACTCTTTGAATTATACATGTGAATATATATACGTATATGTATATATAGCATGTGTGCATGTGTATATATATAGGTATATATATGCGAATTATAAATATTTAAATGTGTACATAATATCTATCTATCTATATACAATAATGAGGCCTTGTAGAAACTGCCCAAAAGTAATAAGATGCCTCAGTTTACATCAGTTTTCTCAGTCCGTAGAAAATATGGACATTAGCCCAAGAAAAGTACTAGTTCGCCCTGTTATTAATCTCTACCTTGTGTGTTATCTCCTTGCAGAGATGAGAAAGCCGTGGGAAGCTCCTGTGAGGATGGACAGTGAAGACTTTGGAGAGGCTTTGCTGTTGGCTGCAGCGTGATTGGGAGCCACAGGTCGTTTTTGACCTCCATGGACATTTTATAGTTGAAGGAATGTATTCAGCAAGTGGAAGCACGATTGGTGAAGCTGTGGGCCATCTATATAGGTGGAGATGGCTTGATTGGACCTTGTTCTGAATGTCATCTTCTACCGTTGGGAGAGAAGAGAAACAGAACAGACGATGAGAAAGGGCAGACAGGTAACTTCACATGGCTTCTTTAAGTAGTCCATTGCAAAAGTAGTCTTTAAGTAGTCCTACTGCAAAAAGAGAGCTGTAGCCCATGCCAGGCAATAGGAATTACAGACAGAACTCTTGCCAGTTTGTTTTCTAAGAAAACTGGAATATTTGCTGTACATGGCAGTTTTTCCTGTATTTTATCCAATGATATCTTAAGTTCTCTCAATTATAGGATTGGTGCTACTTCCCTTGAGAAAGATCATTGCAGAGTCTCACATACTGCTTTGTCAGAGATTTCTTCATTTTAAGTCATATTCCTTCAGATTACCCTACATTAAGTCTGCCTGCTTCCCATCAAATATTTATGTGGTTCATGTGCCTTTTTATTCATTACTGAGCCAAAGTTAACATATCCAGCTCAGGGATAGTGTGTCCCTTTGAATCCTTGAGTCTTTCAGTATGTTTTAGGAATGTTTATTTTAGCTCAGAATATGACTGGATTCCTATTGCAGAAAAAGGATGAATTTTTCAAGTGCTTATTACCCTAAACACATTAGGACTGTATCTGTGCTTATTTATACCTCATGCAGTGTCAGTGGTTTCACTAGTATTAAAGAAGTGCAGAAATTGGTCTGTGGGGCTTTTCTTGTACTTTGGGCAGCACTTGGTAATCTGAAGTGACATCCGGCTGAAAAACAGCAAAACGCAGTGAGCCAGAACACTTGTTTTGCAAGAGCATCTTTCCGGCTTCCTCATCTGCTTTTGGAGAGGCAGAGGAGGTGAGGTTCCTCTGTGGTGCAGAGGGAAAGAAAGTGCGTGTATCTCCACATGTGCAGTTCTGTATGCATATATGAACATAAGTATGGATGGCAAAGAGAAGTGGAGCTGCTTGGAGAGATCAGTGGAGTTCAATCAATGGAGAGATTGAACTTTTTTTTTTGCCACGGTTTGCAATACACCAAAATAATGTACAATAAAAAAAGTTATTTATGATACTCAAAATAGTATAAAAATATATAAAATATTTTTGAAACAATAGTTCTCTTGCTAACTAACTGTAGAAAATGAGTAACTTTACTTTTTCAATCATTCTTTCCTTTGCAAGAAAGAGTGGATAACTTTTATAGTGGCCAGTGGGCTGGTTCATGGTGCTTCGCTCTCGAGACCTCAGGAGATGCTCTGTTGTCTGACCCTGTTATGCAGGAGAAGTTATGCAAACCCATGGTCTTTATAGCAACGAGTTAGCTCTATTAGTGAGTACAAAATGCTAGAATAAATGATTTCTTAGAATAATATTAGAATAAATACAATAAATAAAGGTAGGTCTTGCCTCAATAATGCTATTTCAGGTTCATAGACAGAAAGTCTTTGCAGGCCTTATAACAGTCTTTGTAGTCCTTTGACTCCTTTGCCGTAGCAAGATGCCTTGGTACATACCACACTCGTGCTTTCATTTATATTTGACAGGTTAATACATTTCATGGGCACAGCACGACCTGGCGTGTCCCGTGGCAGCAAAGGCTGCACCGCCCCGTTTTCCAAGTGCTTGCCCTGGCCGTGGGCTCCTTTCAGGCGGATTCACAGGTGAGACCTGCAGGGGCTGCCCGATTCCCTGGCCAGGATTTCAACTGCAATAGCACTGGCTACAATATTAATTTGTATCACGTGCCATCAGCCTGGAAGAGTTTAAACATTTCTGCACATTGTGTATATGCCTTTATTTCTTCTTTCTGTGTGTTGCCATAAGTTGTAGGTGCTTCTGTTCTTTTCTTGATGGTCTCCAACCTTGTTCTAGTTTGTTGTTCCCTGTGAGGTTCCTCTCAAGGAGAAGGAATCTCAGGACCCGAGGCTCTGCCACCTGGGACAAGCTGGAAGTAATAACACATATGTGTGGGGAGAGGGAGCGTGGCCCAAGCATCACCAGCTGAGATGCAGCCCCACCGCTTCTGCAAGCATCATCTCAAAGGGGACCAAGCTCCTCATAGTGGCAACTATCCCAGTAGTCAATACCTTGGCTTTGTGCAACCAATAACCAGGAAATTGTCTCAGATTTGACCTCCATGAATTTTATCTCCATATGTAAAGAAAACCTAGAATATATGCATTTCTTCAAGCTGCTGGGCAGCCCCAATGGCCTGGCAAGGGACCAACGCACTGTGCCTGATGAAAACAGGCAATAAAATGCAAAGGGTTAAAATTCATCTAGATACCAAAACATGATGCAACCATAATTTCACTGTTCTTTTCTCCCTGCAGAAAAAAAGATTAAGGAGAAAGAATATTATGAAACTGGACAGGGTAGCATTAAACAGGGGGAAAATGGACTTAAGACTAAATTATTTCCTTGATTTCTTTAGAAAGGGCAAAGAAAATGTACCATAGGACATTGACTATATACTGTTATGTTAGATATCTTCAGGGAAAAAATGAGGCAAAATTATTCATAAAATATGTTAGAGTAAATGATAGTATGATTAAAAATATATATATTTCTGCTTTTTAATGCGGGAGACTGTGCATGAAGACCAAATATAAATAAGCATGCTAAAATAATGCTAAGGTTGTCATAGCAAGTGCTGAGAGATTCAGAAATGCCTGAGCTGGTTTTATGGACATTTTGTCTTAATTCAGCTTCTTCATGTGTTTGAGTTATAATAGCTTAAAAGCAGTTGCTCTAATACAAAGGCTTTTGAAAGCCTTTAGACCAGTAATCCACTTTCTGAGGTTCTGATTACCTGCAAAACATCCACTATAAATGAGAAAATATAGTCCTTTGCATTCCAAACTAGGTAGGCAACATTTAAAATGCTACATTAAGCTTTGGATCACGGCATTTTGACAAAGAAAGATAAATAAGAGAGTTCACAAGACGGCAAATAGAAGAGAGGAAAGTTTGTAATTTAGGACTATGGGAAAGCAGAACATATTCAATTCAGAGGAAAGGAAGCACAATAAACAAGCTGGTTGCAAATCCATAAAGCGGATTTTACAGGCAGGGCAGGAACTAATTGCTGTCTTCAGCCCTCAAGGTTGAGCTAAGGAGTTACAGGGCTAAAACAGGGAATATAAAGCACAATTCTCGTGTGACACCTTTCTCCGACCCTGCTCCCCAGAGGTCCAAAATGACAACTCTTGGGACAAATCAGCTGGAGATTTCTTGGGAAAGGTCTCCCGGAAAACTGAAGCATCTCAGTCCTGCTGAATGGGATGTACCACAGCCCCTGAATGAGATGTACCCAAGTTCTTCGGAGGAAAGCAAGGAGGTGTTTTAAAATTAGAAACCACGAATAAAGCAGGAAAATCACACTCCCTTTTTCCCCCTTTCTCTCCTTTATCTTTCTTGATTTTTGGATCATAAACCAAAATCTGCTTCCCTTAGTTACCTCCTGTGCGTGCCCTGGTGGTAATCCATAGACCCCTGGGATTTGCTAATCGTGCACTGAAAAACAGCTATCTAGGTAATAAAAGCTGCAGGTAACTCATTTACAAGTTTCTTTGCAGAAATTATGATTACTTGCTGTATGCAGGAGGTCCGCTGCAAAATACCTATGAATTGTCTCTTGACTTCGAGGGAGTCAATTAAAACCACTTAATTAGTGCTGTTAGCAATCATAAGCGAAAATTACAGACTTTCAGTTATGTTATGATTAGTGCATTTTAATATAACTTAAAAAAGAAGACTTTGGGAAGAAAAAGTTGATGAATCACATTTTCTTTAGTTTGCAGCTCGTTTTTTCCACCAAATTGCTGTTTTTAAGGGTTTGACTGGACTGTTTTAGAGGCTGTTATAGATAGTAGCTGAGCAAACTTGCTTGTGTTTTGATCTTAGAAACACCTGCAAGCATGGCTGGTGTGATAGCAGTGGGAGAAGTGGGTGCCCACACTGTCAAATCCTCCTAACAAACCTTTTGAAGCACCAAAGATGCTCTGAGCTTTGCTTTCTGATCTCTTTAGGAGATCACGGCACTCTGAGGGTGCTGTGATCTCCTAAAATCCCCCCAAAGGGATCTTTCCTCCCGGCCTAGGAAAGGGTTCACCCCCAACGCCGAGCCCTCCTCTCGGAGACCCGGCTCACGCCGGCTTTCTGCAGCCAACGCTGCGATGAAAAATCTGTTTAATTTTGACTTGCTCATATTCTGTCAAACAAGTGGGGATCCAAAATATTGCCAGAATGGCTTTCGAGCAAAGCATTTGTTTTGACAGTATTGCAAAAAAAATAAATAAATAAGGAGAGATATTATCCTGTGACAATATATCTTTCATGCCTGAGAGGCATCGATTCGCAGCAGAGAGCCATTTACAGCTCTTCACATGCAGTATGTGCCTCAAAAATTGTTTACAAGATTGAGAAACATCTGCTGAGCTGACCTGCAAAATTCTGCTGTTGCGCTTTTTGTCTTTTCCTATAGCAATTCTTCCATATTCATGCATCCATAAAAGGACGAGGTGGGCTGGAGATGGCTTTGGGCCACCTCTGCCTTGCTCTTTTCCAGGTCCTCCTTTGCATCAGGGCGGTTTCATGCTCTGGCGGTGCAGCTGAGCATATTGCTGCAGCAGATCCCTGGGGAATAAGGTGGTGGAAAGAAAAATGCCCCAAGGAAAAGAAGCAGGAGGAGCTCTGGAAACCTCCCTGCAGCCTGGGGACAGGTCTGTCCTTGCACCGATAACCTCCCTGTGTTTCACAAGGAGCCATAAGGAAGCCCAGGCACTTGAGCAAGCTGGACTAAGGGATTTCCAGCATGTCCCTCCCAACCTTGGGTAACCATTCTTAAATGTTGAAAAGATTTGGCAGTGATTGTGTAATTTTATTTCTACTCCTCTCTGGGAATCAGGAGATGTGTGCTGCTTTTGGGACTTGCTTTGCCAATTTGGTGGTATTCCAGAAGCTCTCTTCTGTCTTGAGGAGCCAGCAGGCAGACCACATCTCACCATTCAGCAAGGCAAAAGAACAGTCAAGGTCATTATTTTGTATTTTCCAACTTTTTTTTTTTTTTATTACTATGCAAATAACAGCAGAATTTGTCCTTCACTGTCAAGTTTTGGTTCCCAGAGCTCCTGGAAAGATTTAAGTTTTAGTCTCAAGGTGCTCAAAGCCGCTTGAAGCTTTGACACTCAAACTGGGCAGCAGGTTGTCTTCAGCTGGACAACTGCTCTCCATTGCAGGCCTGCATCCAGAGCAAATGCACTTAGGTCTGGAAAGATATTTTAGATTTGTGCTGGCCTAAGCACAAAACCCAACCCTAAATGGGTGTGGGATAAATGCAGTTGCTCAGTAAAGTTAATCTTTTTGCATGTCAAATAATATTAAAAAAAAGTGTGTGTGTGTGTGTGTGTATATATATATATAAATATTTAAAATAGAAGTAATATAGAAGCCTCTAGAACGTTTCATCTCATCCTTTATTTAGTTTGCATCACCTGTGTCCGTGCATGGATTAGCCACCGCGGGATATGAATCCAGCCGCGGGCTCCCTGGACCATCACAGGAAAGTTGGTAAATCTGTATTGTATCCATGCGACAGGCTGAATTGTAAGAACTTTTTCAATATAGAGATCAAGAACACAAGTTCAAATCCAGTTATTAAGTGTAGCGGTGCCTTGGTAAATAGAAAACAGCATCAACTTTCTATGAACCACCATTTTTCAGAGGGGGAGCAAGCAATAGATCATGCGCTGACAAAATCCGCTCTGGCCAAATAGATGAGTTTTTTGCCTGCAGCCTACATGCCACCTACTGAAGAGACAGGAAAGTAATTCATACTGGAGACAGGAAGAGCTTTCAAATGAAGTGGAGAAAAGCAGAATTCCAAACAGCCAAGTTCTGCTTCAGAGGCAACTCCGAAGTTGAATTTTGAATGCCCTATTTTCTCCTCGCTAGAGAAAAAGATCTCACATCTGATTGTTGTGGTGTGACCACTGTCACTTGGGCTTAAATAATGAACAACAGCTTCGTCCACTATTTTTATGGACCAGAAAGGATCGTTTTGGCCTTACTGTGACTGATTTTATGCTGGTGATATGTTTATGCACTGAAACTCATTTACCACTGACATTTTGAAATTGCTTTCCTTACTGTGCTGATACAAAATCTGCATTAAAAAGAAGTCACTAAATTACTGGCTCTAATAATGGATGGAAGAGACTGTATTTGTGTGCAGAACTATTTCAAAATAATGCACTGACATTTTAAGTCCAGAAAGTTCTATTACAGCAGGGGTGGGATTTTTCTAAGGCTTTCAGTCTTCCTAAGGCTAATCTCATTGGAAGTATTGATTGACACCAGCCAGGAAAGAATTACACCGGCTGTTTGCAACAACTGATGTGTGATTCTTTGGGTCTTTTCAGATGGCTTTTAAGAGATCTGCAAAAACCTATTGACCCTAGGTTTATATTTCTTAGAGAGCACTGCCACTGGAAGATATTTAGGTGACCCCAAGCTGAGAAATACTGCAAGCCACTAGAACTGAGTGCTTTTGAGAATTCTGGGTTTTAAAATGAAGGAAACTAAAATTGAGGGGGGGAAATACGTTAACATTTTGTATTTGATGTAGTGCAGAAAACTGAGAGGAGACACAAGGCACATTTGTTTGAAGTTAGGCAGCTTCTTTTCCCTGAGCTCCAAACTCATCTGTCCAAAGCAGGATGCCTGTAGGATCCTGCTTTTTTTTTCTTCTTTTTAGACCTCAGGAAAGTCCAGATTTTTCAATTAACACGTATTACAAAACCTGACATTGTTAGTAGGCATCTTTTTGCTTATGGCAACTGCAGGGTGAGTAGATTTTTAAAAGAGGTCTTAAATCTAGGTAAAAAGAAAAGGATGCAGTGATAGGAGAAGGACATGTGGCTTTTTAGTCATTTTATTAAAGAAAAAGAAAACTAAAATGGAAGCAGCTAGGGAGGAATGAAGATCAGAAGAGACAAGCACAATTCTTAGGGGAATACTACCAAATAATACTTAGGGATACTACTACAACGCCTGAAAGCACTTTCTGCTGTATTGGTATGCACACCTTCCTTTGTTCCCTGTATATATATATGCATTGCGTGTCTATAAATCCCTGTTATCTCTATTTACTAGTGCTCTCTTTTTCTCCCCACCAAGTACTTGTGAGTGACAAGCAGAAGTAATATAATCTTGGAAGCTATAAAACATTATTTAATGGCTCAAGAATTTGTTCCCGGTATATTGTGCAGGACGCACCCTGGCTAGATTGCAAGCCTTTCACTCACCTTCCTGGCCTCCAACTGAAACAAAGTCATTTTAATAAAAACCATTGTGAAATAGATGGGTTTTTGGCAAATGTGCGAAGCAGCCTAGGATCAGAGGAGGGTGTTTTTTGGTGGAAACATCATAGGATGTTCATTCTTCTAGTAATTTGATGCTGCAATGAAAACAACTTTTTGGAGTCCTAGACATGTTGCAGTTTCTTCAATTGTTTCATCTCCATGTAAGGAAGAACTTCTTCACTTGTGAGGGTGACAGAGCAGTGGAACAGGCTGTCCAGGGAGGTTGGGGGGCTCCTTCTCTGGAGATCTTCCAAACCCACCTGGATGCCACCCTGTGCTCAAGGTGTCCCTGCTTGGGCAGGGAGGTTGGACTAGATGATCTCTAGAGTTCCCTTCCAGCCTCAACTGTTCTGTGATTCTCAGGTTGTTTAGTACAGCTCCATTTCCCTCAGCATCATTAATGCTTTTAAGCCTTTGGCCCCAGAGTATAATGTGCACCAAGGGGATGAATGTATTTTGCTCCCCACCTTGCTGCATTAACTGCAATGAGAGTCTCTTCTGCTGCTTGGCCCCATGCAAGCAGAGAGAAACCCAGAGCCTTTCATCCCTAGGGGGAAAGAATCTTAATTCTTGCACTGAACACATTTCTCCTGCTGACCCTGGACCTGAGGGACAGATGGGGCGATTAATGGCATTCATTAACAAGGCAAACACCTGGGAAACCAAAGACCTGATTTTGCTCGGGACTCCTGCATCATTAACCCTGCCCGTTAACGGGCCCTGTATCAATTATTATCTTACCCAGATCCAGCAGTTGGCTTTGGAAGGACAACTTGGTAGCACGAGGGACCATCTCAAGGGGCTGTACAGGTGCCCATGCCACCATCTGGCCACACTAGAACCTCCTGCAGCTGGAGGTGCAGTTTCCGAGGCAGTGGAGGGAAAAGGAGGAATTTTCTAATTAAAAGTGTTGCTGAGCTCTCCTTCAGGCTGCACTCAAGTCCGCAGGGCTCATTTAAAGCAGTGCAATTTGTTGCTATGACCACCCTGCCCCTAGATGGACTAAAATTAAGGCCTCCCCTGGGGTGTTCTGCATGGTATCTTCTGACCCACTTATGGAGGGAGTAAGGAAGAGTTTTTTAGATATAAACCTACTAAATGCAAGCTACGCAATCCAGAGCAATTTTGGAAGAAATATGGGCAATCATAGAAGCTCTCTTTAAAGGGAGAAGCTCTTCCTTAAGAAAAGTGTCTCAGAAGCTGTCTCTCGCTTTTGCATGGCCAAGATGAAAAAGCAGTGAGTTTTGTTAAAGTTTCTCATATCCCTCAGTCTGGAAGCAAAGGCTGTGGAAAATATGGTTATTTTTGTATAGCGCTTGTGTTATAAGTTGGTCATCAGTCAAAGCTGTTTACATGTCAAAGCTAACATCTGAAGTCCCCAAGCTGTAACAAATAACCATGTGTGGTCAAAATATCTCTGAAAATGTGAAATATGCTACTAAGATACCTCTGGATTTTTGTCAACAAATGCAGGACCAAGGATAACTCTTTCCATACGGTAACTGCATTATATAAGCATCCATGAAAAAACTTTGAAACACAAGATATTTGAAATCTCGTTTGATAGAGACGCTACTCACTAAAGCAATTTCCTTCAAAGAAATGCGGATCTAATTTGCCAGCTGTGATTTGAAAAAAAGAATATATATATATTGATTTTTTTTCCATGCAGGATAGATTTTACTCCAGGGGGGACAAAGGTACTCAATTTTCTGCCACATTAATACTTCATCAAAGGCTAACAGCTCCCTGCAAACAGAGATGCTCTCCTCCACAGATTTGGGAAGTCCATACATCTCCAAGTGCCTTGTTTTTAAACCCAAAATATCTTTTTTTTTTTATTATTTTTTTATTTCATGAACTGTTTCCTAATAAAATCTGGCTGTGGTCAAAGGCTACTATAATATCCAATCATTTGGCTTCGTTACCTGCAGATGAGGAAAAATAGAAGATTTAGATTTTTGTTCTGCAAATTCAGTTTTTAAAATAGATCAGTAAGAAAAGAGCATCTACCAAATATCTTCCCCTATTTCTCCATATAATAAGTATATGGTAGCTCCCAGGAACCATATTTTTCATCAACAGAACAAGCTAAAGTGGGAAGAGGATGCAAAATATCCTCAGAGTGCCATGTGCAAGAGTGTGCAGGGTTGGTGTAACTTTAGAAATGGTTGAAAGACACTACAGATTAACAATCTATTATAATTTTTTATTTTATCTTCCAGATAAATGGAGGCGGGCACATGTTCGGAGTGGTGACTCCCAAGTGACTGGGTTTTGTGATTATCTCTGAAGTCAGGAGAAGTCACCTAAAAAAAAGTAAGACTTTTCTCTCGTGCTACTTTGGAGTACAGTTCTCCAGATTTGTTTTTAAGAAACTCTCCCTATCAGATATCGTTTGGAGCAAGGAGGAAGCTGAGCTTTGCCCTTGCAATTTGTTATTTTAATGACGGTGTTTTGGAGGCTTTGGAGCTTTCCATTGTCACCAAGCCTAAGGAAGATATGAAAGAGCCAGAGAGGAATGACAGGGAGATTAATGGGCCCCGAAGCCCATGGGAAATCTCTCTCTGTTTTACTTCAAGGGCTTAACACGCATTTTGTACCCTGCCTCACGGAAGGAGCTGATGTCCACCTTGGCTCACCGTGTTTTCGTTGTAATAACAGGAGAGAACTAGAGAATGTGTTTGTTAACCCCTAGAAAAGCCCATGGAAAACAAAGAACTTGGCTTTTTTTCCATGACTAGGGTTATTTTTTATTTTACTTTTGTTTATTTTACTCATTTCTTCTCATTGCAAAGTCTGTCACTTGTTGTATGGTTCAGTGGTGGAAAAAAAAAAAGAAACAAAATCTTCATTTCTTCAAAAGAAATTCTCTTTGAAGTTGGGGTATTCTTCATCAGAATGTGTTTGTTATTCTAGGGACTTAAATACTTCATTGTTCTCCTTACATATTTAAGTCTTAATTTTGATGCATGTGTGCAAACAGTGACTTTGGAAAGTAACAATATGAAAATGTGATACTTATATTTTAAATCAAAATAATTTTGTTATTCAAACTCAGCAGTTTTTGTAGTTAAAGCAAGATCCTCTTTAGATTGTCATTGATCTATGGGAGACGATGGAGCCAGAAACATACTCTAAATTTTCAGTAGCAACCTCTGTCCGTCCTTCTTTGCTTTGCATACCAAAACAATGCATGCTAAAGACCCGATTTGATGCCAGTAGAGTCATAGCATTTTTTTTTTATATTTTTTTTTCCCTACATTCTGATTCCATTATCTGGCATATGAAACAAATTCAGTAATGCTTGCTTTTCGGGTTAAGAGTACAGCTGAATGCATAATTCATAAGAACGAGTTATTTGATCAATGTAACTTCAGAGAATATTCACAAGCAGAGAACAATTTTCTCAGATACACGCATTATTTGAAATTATTTGACAACTGTCTTGGGTAAATTTTTAGGCTCTTATATTGACCAAAACTAATATTGTGTAAGCGTTGGCTATTCATTCTCTGCTACTTGTTTGTGACTTGCCAGCAGAGTCACCTTGTGCCACTTTGCTGACTGGAGGAACCCAACAAATCTTCTGCTGCAAATACTTAACAGGCAAGCGTGACCCAACCTGGGGAAAAAAGAGTGTTCTTGGTCCTGGTCACAGGGTGGAAGCAAAGAAGGCTCAAATTTGCCTGGAGCAAAGTGATTTCAAGCTCTGAATGAGCCTGTGCTGTTCATTGGGTCATGACTGAAGGCCCTAAGAGCTGCTGCTCGCTGTGCTTAGTGTTGTGGAGCAGAGCAGCCTTTGAGCACAGGTGCTGGAGTGCACCCAACTCTTGCCCCTCCATCCATGGGACTGATGACAGCCAAATGAACATAAAATGAATAAAAAAGGGCCCCGGGCTGTCAGCACCACTGGGCCACTCCATTGGTCTCCTTCTGCCACGTTGCAACGCTTGCTGATGGAAATGCACTCAGAAGCTATTTTGGCTACCGATGCTAGGTATATTTTATCCACTGCTAAGTCAAGGCAAACAATTCAAGGCTTTATAATGTCATACTTGTAAGTCTGACCAAGACCAGGTCTTTAATTTCTTCAAATAGACATGTGTGAATGTGGAACAGGCAAATGCTACATTGGTCATGGCCTGGATCTGTTGCCTTCATCATGCAGGTAATCATTCCTGTGTTTCTGGGCTAAATCCATCCATGTGCTCCTCAGCACGAGCTGTGGCCTGGCCGGGACACTCTTCTTTGGCTGTAGGTTGATGCCAGCTCCCTGCGGACAGATTTGTGCCACCTGCTTTACACAGACAACAATGAACTTGTGTTCTGCTTCGCTGTTGAAAGGGGTGCCATCACGGTAGGGCGACATGAATTATAAGCGGCATATGTCATTTTATCCCCGTGTTAGGCTTGTTCCTGCTGGATTGCTACTCCAAGCCAGCTCGATGAGATATTAACGATTTCTGTACAAAACAGGAAAATACGGATTCACATTGAGTAGAGCCAGCTGAAGCAGCACAGTGACAGCATGGGACCTTCAACGCCACTCAGAAACTCTAGAAATGCTGGAAACTCTGACCGGGCTTCTTACTGTTTTCCTTTCTATTTGATAGCTGGGATATTTACCCATGGTCGTATTACTCCAGCCGCTTCCATGGCTGTGGATGGACAGACTGGGAGGAGCATCCTGCTGAAGGAACCGATGCGTCACGTACATCACGGTGGGGCAGTTAAGCTTTGGTGGGGAAGTGATGTTTAATTTAGGTCGACTGTTTGAAAGCCAGTGCCCCAGTGCTGCAGCTTTACTCGTAAGAGGATTCGGAGGAAGAACTGGGGCTTATTTCTGCGTTTTGGGCAGATTGTTGGCTGCAGACTCATTACATGCATGTGTCGAGCCCAAATGGAATTATTTGGGCAATCTTCATTTGGCGAATTGTTTCTTAATCTATAAACATCATACAAACGCTTTATACCAGTACCTCGACATGCTTTTCCTTTGAAAATTGAAGTAAAATGAAGGCCAGAACACTCTTGCAAAACAGCATGAAGCGTAACGCCTTTTGTAACACAAATACGTACTTCAAAAAGAATTACTTTATTTATTTATATTTTTATTAATATTTATTAATAATTATTTTGTTTCCTGTGCTGAAAATGGGCCCCTCCTAGATTCTCTTAAAATGCCCATTTAATACCAGGTTGTGGTTATGATGCAGCAGTGTTAGATGGGCAAAGGGCTAAAGAAATATTCAATCTATCCATCAAATAAAAATCTTAATGACAAAGGGGAGTGCATATCTGCAATCAGACTCTAATAATGGTGACTTTTTTTAAAATAAACAGTGGAAAAGCAGCAAAAGCACCAAGTTGTCTGTGACCACACATCAAAAATAGTAAATGAATTTTTGTCACTTCTGAGTCCCTATAATCATGAGAAAGACAGTGGAACTACATGGATGCAGTTAAGATTTGTACTTAGGATTGGAAACTAATATCGCTATCATAAAAGTAATATTTAACATAGTTGACCAAGATGGGTTTTTTGGTGTGTGCAGGATACATGAATATTTATTCAAGTAATGAGGACACAAAGATTTAGGCTTCCACATTTTAAAAAATGAGTTGCACATGAACTGTTAAATGCCTTTCTTACACTTAATTAAATTACACCTTGGGACACAAGCAAATGGTTATGGTGGGATATGCGAAGAAAATGTTTAAATAATATGGAAAAAGTCTGTAATTCCTTTTTTAAGTGACCTCCTTCAGTGCTTTTAGCTAAGAAGTGACAGGGGCCATGGGAGAAACAGAAGAAAATAGCACTGCTCTGCAGACCTTCCCAGATGCTCCCGTGGTCCCCAGGGAGTCTTCTGCAGAGGTGAGTAATGCAGGTGCCCTCTCCAGCATCCTGCACTCACTCCTCCTCCTCCAAAATGATAGAAAAAATACACAGTTTTCATTTCTGGATTATTTTTGGATAGAGGGAAAGAGAGACTCCTCTGAGACCCATAAGGTTGTCACAGCTTTAAGCAGTACCGTTGTAATTGCCTCGGTTAACGCTCCTAGCTGGCTCCCTAACGAGCCCACCAGAAGTACGGAGAAGAAGAGGCTGCTGCCGTCTGGAGGGGGAAGAGCTGCTAAGAGTCCTTGAATATTGATCTGAAGTGAACTCGGAGGGGTATATCATTGAGAAGCTTTAATTACATTTGAAGGCATTTAATCAACAGAATTGTCTACGCCTATGGTAAAGAATAACAGGCCTCCTTTCTTAAAAGTCACTAACACACATAAAAAAAGGGAGGATTTAGTAATCCAGCCATTTTTGGATTGATCAGCAAATATCTGGATTCTACAGGATGAAGGCAGTGATATTAAAAGTTGGGCAGCAGAGAGTTATTACACCTGGCCAAATTAGATGGAAGAATTGGAGATGAACTTTCTTAGATGGTTGGTCAACATTGGATCTAAATGTTAAGACTAAGGTAATTATATTTAAAAGAAGAATCTTTTAGTAGAAACTCCTCCACTAATAGCTGTGTCCGTCTTGCCTCATTATGGCAATTCTAGTTCTTGAAAGCATTTATAAAATAGTATTGCTGTATTTTAAGTATTTATTTAATGAGGTAAGTAGTCACCAGCTCCCTTTTCTGAACATAACAAAATCACATAGACATTATTCTAACTATCCTTATTATACATTATCCTAAGATCAAATTGTCAAGTACAGTGTACAAGGATAATTATATTATTCTCCTGTTACTTCTAAGGTAATTGATATAGGCCAAAATGGATTTAATACTTTATGGTCCACACCAGAGATGCACTTTAGCAACATATGCACTCCACATTATGTTAAGAATAGCTGTCTATGGTACTAACAAGTGTCTCTTTCTGAGGCTCTCATAGAATATATTCATTTTCCCAAAAAGAATAATATGAATGGGAAAAGATCCCCATGTAATTTAAAACAATGCAGCCATTTTCAAGTGATGTATTTTCAGGATATATTATCTTGAGTAGTCATCTGTTATCCCACTTGTTCTTTGTTGTCACAGTAGAAACAATAATTACTAATACATTAATCTTAATGCATTCCACTTTTAACCATTCAGTCTAGGGTATTTAATGCATTTATCTTTCCATCCCATGGGCCTGATCCAAAGAACATTGAAATCAATGGACGAACTCCCGGTGCTTTCAGGCAGTACTGGATATGCTGCATTAAAAGGATGTTGGAACATGTCCAACTTGCATCTATTTCTTGCAAGACAGAGTTCAACAAAATGTCTTTGTTTGTGAATGGCAGGATCTGCTGTTAAAATTTTAATTTATAAATTAAATGTGCAGACAGAAACATAGGAAAAAGAGACATTAATCAAAAGCTATATAATAGTTAGTCTGTACTTTCATAGTTTCTGTATTATGTATTTAAAATGCATCTCCACATAAAAGTATGTCTATTTTTCATCTCTTGTCCCAATTAATTATAGCATTTTTTTTTCTCTAACTTTGACAGGAGCTATCTTATCCACTCAAAAAACTGCTAAAGATCACTTTTCTAGTCCATTTCTTGGAGCATGTCATCTGGCTCTATGAATTTAAATTTATAGATTTTCAATTGTTTCAGAAATAGACATTCATCTCCAAAGCTATTAACTGCTTATAAAGAACCACACTTATTATTTCTCAATCAGCTTCCTGAGTCTGCTCTGATCACACCAGGACATCTTCAGTATATAACTAATAAACATGCAAGCATGACTTCAGTCATGCTGTTCTGCGCTCATGTTACTCCTCCTAAATCTCTTAGCAACCTCTTTTGGTATAATCATTATATATAAAAGAGAGGTGGGGATGTTGCTGTACTGTGGCAGCTTGCTTACCATGCTATTTCAGTGTTATCTTTCCTACTTCTCCTTAGGCAAATTTCTGGGCAAGGCTAAGGTACTTCCAAGGTGTCAGTCCCTGCTAACCCTTCCTTCCTCCCTTCCTCCCTTCCTTCCTGTGATGAATTCTGATACTATATTAATATTTAAACTGGGGGAATAAGAATTTTCATAACTATGTGTGGGAGCTGCATCATCAAATCGTATTTGTTTTTTGGTTAATTCCCACAAAACCCTCTGTAAACGTCCTTTTCTTCACAGAATAACGCCAAACAAATTTTCTGATTACTGGGTATTGTTGCTCTTGGAAGATGGCGGATTCCTCTGAGGTAGGATTTTCTCCATGTTTTCACATCTGCTTCTGTTATCACAATTGGGACTCATTAGAGATATTGTAGATAATCTTTTGCTAGACACAGAGTGGGCTGCCTGGCCACCCTGCCACCAGAGACACTTCTGTGTCGTGATGAAGGCCTGCCCTGCGTTAAGGGACCCATCCAGGCAATGATAGCATTCATTGCCTTCCCTTCCCTGGTACCTTATGCTCGAGGCATTTTTAACTTTTTCAATACTTTTCAGACTAGATCCTCTTACTGAACAATTGTAATGGCACTGCAGAGAATGTAAATCATCACCTACCTTTTAGAATTAAGCTTTTTCTCTCAGAAAACATGATTAAGACTATGCTCTTGCTGTTCTGAAGGCTTGCTGTATTTGTCTTGCACGGATAGATTATTTAAAGTCCCTAATATTCAAATGTAAATATGGAAATATAAGTCCTATTTTCTGTAGATCTTAAAATGACATCTTTGTTTCTTAAATCTCTGTTTACAATAGAGGAAAGTATCTTATGCCAGAAAAAGGCATTTGTAGTTCATCTTCTGGATAAGACTATTACAAAGTGATTTGAAGAAAAATCCAACATATAAAAAATGCATATTGTATCGCCTCAGGTATTTAAGAATGAATTACAGACTTTGAGGCTTACTTATTTTCCGTAACAGCTTAAGAATGTTTAAAAAAAAAAAAAAAAAAGTTAAAAATGAGTTGATTGTTTCTTTGTTGCAGTTTTTTTTTTTTGTAATGAAGTTTGATTGTTTTAAACTTCATCAAGCTAGATCGGGAAAGTAGGTCACTACTGTGTGATGGGGACCTTGTGCAGTCATCATTGATGGAGCTCACTGAGGAGACAGCATCTCATGGGAACATCCACATTGGCTCTCCAGGAGTCACGTATGGGTCAACACACCCCAGCTCCTTGGCCAGAAGCAGGGTCCACACTGCTGGGATCTTCTGCCTAGGGCACTTGTGCTTGGTCATGTTTGCTTCCAGCTTTGAACTTAGCCTTGTCCAGTGCAGGAGGGCAGTACGCAGTGGAGGCACCAACCCAAAGTCTTATTTGTCAAGCCAGGGAAAATGTAAGCTGGTCTTGCCCAGTACCAGTTAATTGGTATCATTAAATATTCATAGACTGTCCAAACGTGGTCCTTCTCGCATCTGAAATGTCCTCCTTAGCCTTAGACAATTGGAGCTAAGATTTGAGGGGCTCTGTTTTGAACTTTGTTCCAGAAGGCAGGACTATCTAAAGGCAAATTCACCACAATGTTGTGAGGTGGGATGCATGGAGGTGAACTGTTTACTTTCCTTTTTGCTGCTTGTTCAAGTTCCTGTTATCTGCAGAGTAGACTGCAAATGTGGGAGAGGATTAGCATACTGGGAAGCCAGTTAACACCATTTAATCTTGAAACAACACCTCACTTCTGTGCTGAGACACCTCGCCTTTGATGTCTTCTGCAGTGTGGAGTTTGCTGAAGAGAAGCGCTGGTGGGGTTGGAGGGAGAGCTGCTTCCCTTGGAAGTCTGAATTCATCAAGCAGAACATCAGGCTGTTGCTTTAAAAGTTGAAAACAGAGCAAAACCCTGATGTGGCACACGCCTTTGTAGAGCTAATTTGTGGAGGTTACAAATCCCTGGGGAGAGAGTGGCCAAGGGAACAGAAAATAGGCTGAAATATCACCATGGAACCGGATACTTCACCGTAGATACCCGCAGCAGCTGCCAAGTCTTGTCACAAAATTTCACATTCGGAATTGCTGATAAAAACGGAGACTTTGTGAGTACCTACGAAAGTCAGATGCACATCCTGAATAAACCAGCCGAAAAATACTTATTTTTTTCTTTTTGTGTGTGTGTGTGCATAAATGTGGAGTCTTTCACTGCAGGAAGAGGTAAGAAAAGGAAGAATGAAGCTCATTCTGGCAAGCCCAGGAGGTTCAAATCACAGTAATTAAATTTTGACCTGGAAATAAAATGGTGAAATAAAAGTATATGTGCAAAACTCCTCAGAGACTTGTACAGTGTGCCTGTACTTGTGGGAAGTTCCCTTCCTCTCTGCACTAAGATACTGATGCAGATATCCCACATACTTACGGATATGCTGTCATCTGGGCCTTTTAAATTTGCTATCTTCCTTTTACCCAGGAGTTTTTCTGCAGTAAATGTTAATGATAACTATAAACTCAAAAGAATTTCACAAAGGGCAGGAAGTCTGGCAAATACATTAATTAATTTCTCTTTATCTAATTCAAAGTAATTTTGGATTCTTAGGAAATCTCCATCTTGAGGTAGTTTCCTGGGATATGTTAAATAAATGTTCAGCCCTCTTACAGTTAAGAAAAAGTCTTGTGAGTATAAATAATGGACGTTGTTACTTATGTTTTATTTTAACTATATACTGGGTGCTAAGGGTGATGGTGACATTTGAGTAAAAGCTTCTGTTTGTTACTAAGAGAAATAGAGACGGCAGAGTGACACCTATGCTTCAATGGTCTGTTTTCACATAGAACCAGTTTAAGACTATGTTTTCAGTTCCCCAAATATAATTGTTACTTTATGAAAATTGGAATTTAATTGCTTTAAACTAGTTATTAGTAAATTATATGTACTTTTCCACGGGTGAATTGTGCTCAGACTGACTTTAAGTGCCACACATAGGAGCCATCCCGCATCAGATGTTATTTTTATTGCTGTCGAAGCAGGGACATTAATTTGGCCTCGCTTTTAATGTCAGCTAAGTTTTTCATTTAATTTAGGTTTGGGTATTTAATTTAATTTAATTTAAAAACACTCCATTTGCTCTATTTGCAGTTAGAGGAATGGGAAAGCGGAAAAGCAGAGCCCAGCATTATTGCTTTGCTCACAGCAAATCAAGCCTCCTTTTTACTATTTCACTGCATCTTTTCAAGGTAAGGAAACATCTCAGTCCCTCCTGACTGCTTGATGTCCTTGCTGAGGCTGTCAATTATTCTATGGATATTTGTCCACCAGCAACTGGACTGACATGACGAATTAATCTAATTTCCACCCTAATGAGCCAGCAGACTTGTGGACACAACAGAGATGACTGGAGAAGAGGTGATGCAGCTGGAAAAGGCTGTCCCCTCTGCCACTCCACCAGCGAGATTAAAGCCCAGGGTAACTGTGATTAGAGCAGAGGGGATTCTGCAAGGGGGAGAACAGTGCCTAAACTCTAGCTTTGCATCATAATATTGCTTTATTGTATTATTTACTGTGGACTTGTTTTCGATTTAATTTTACAAATTCAGATGTGTTTGCAAATGATTATCTTTTAGGGTCTTGTTGCTGCATTCAGATTTGTCAGTGCCATAGAGCCTCAGTTTCTATCGAATTCGATCGTTGTGCTTCAGAGGTGGAGACTCATTAGCCTTCACAAAACAGTGCAAAAAGGATTCCCTTTTTGTCTGATGTGATATGATTAGAGATGTGCAAAACCGTTTGTGGAAAGGCAGATGCCTGACAAGTCATTAATGAGGTCATTAAAATATTCAGAAATACCTGAAAATGTTGCAGACTATTTGGAAATATATTAAACATCTGAAATGTAACTTGAAAATACCTACTGGGTTTTATTACCTAATGTAGACCAGTGAGTGACACAAAAACGAAAGAAAAAAACCTTAATTCTTAAATCAAACTGAACAGTGTGCTGCAATTTCTTCTATCTGTGGATGTTTATTGCATGTAAAAGTTGGGCAAGTGCCTGCAACAGAACACTAATATCCTTTAGTCCCTTGGGGATATTGACACCAGACCTCTCATTGCTGCTGGAAATGGGTGCCTGGGAAGGGTATCTTGACCTGCCTGGACGAGCGCATCTGTCCGTGTCTTCAGGTTTATGAATTTCTCTTGTGCCTGGGCTGGATAGCTCTGTTTCATCCACAAGGACAATCTTTGGGTTGCCTGAGGACTGGTTTTCTCAAGCTGGGTAAAATGTGTGTGAGAAATGCCTGGGCACCACAAGTGCTCATCATCACCATGGCCCTGTCGGATGCTGAGCCCTGTGCCGAGAGGAGAGAGCTGGAGATCGATGTCTTTTCTTGAGAGGCCCTGGTGGGAGGGGATCAGCTCACATGTGCCTGCTCCCAAGCCCAAAGGTAAGTCTCTGCACATGTTGGCTGTAGCCTTGCAGTGGACACCTTGCCCATAATCTCTTGGCAAACTGTTGCAGCTAATCTCTCTATTGATTTCCTGCTTAGAAACATCTAGAGCTATTCAATCACTAATAAAAGCTACCGAGTTCAGTTTTTCAGACATTTAACTTACTTGGAAGCATGGCTTATTTACAGTCTGATGGGCTATTGAATAGCACGATGTGTTTCTAAGTGAAGTTACCATGCAGGTGACTAACCAAATCAAAAATCCATTCTTGGACACTATGCTCAGCAACAGACCTCGAGTCTGGCCCTTAGGGCCCATGTGTTATCCTTTCCCTCTTCTTTTTGGTGGTGGGTTTTTTTTCAGTTTAGCTGAAAAATACATATCTCTTTGAACCTTAGCAGCAGGATACTACCATTGTGGGGCAATCTGGATGGACCGGGTTTGGATTGAATAATGAATTTTCCAATTGCTTTTTGATTTGTTTCCTTTGTTCCTCTTTTCTATTATTTTCCTCTTTTTCCCTCAGGTCAGGCTGGTGTGATCCTTCTGATATCCAGATCTTCTTGGATATATTTTGCTCGTTTCTTCATGCAGAATCAGCAAGAGGAACTGGAGGTAAGGCAAAGCCATGGTCTGAGTGGGGTTGTTGCTCTGGTGGGGTACCCAAAACACCTTTTCTTGACATCATGGTAAAGTGCATGAGTCTGCCCTCAGATGTTTCCACTGTTTCACTTCCCTGTCCATCAAGGGACCTCTGTTCCTGGGTGGCCACATGCAAACACTTCTGAGATCACAGGAGCATCTCCAGACTGAGCCTCTCTTGGGTACAAACCATTACTGGTAGAGTGATTAAGCTTAAATATGTAAGAGGAAAGAATGTGGGGAGACTTAGTGCCTTCAGATATTTTTTCACCTTTAAATAAGGCCAAGTTTTTAGTAAAAATTAATGTTTTATTTAATTGCAATTCCTCTGAGATCCTTGCTGAGAAGCTGTAAAATTTCATTGCATAAGTGGTATGAATAAATGATCATCTATACCCCAGATAATGCCTGTGTTTTCTATTTATTTAAATGATGAAAGATGCTTTTTATTACTAAGATGATTTTCTGACTTTTTTCTTCTAAGTTTTCTTAACTATGATGACATTTAGACAAAAAAAAAAAACAAAACACCCCTAAGACCAGCCTTCAATAAATGATTTTATCGGTTTTATTTTAATGTTATTTTTAAGCAAATACTGAATTGCTTCGACTAATAACCATAGAGCCAGACATGATTCATTCTCATAATTAAGTCGACAGACACCATCAATCCTCTGGTCTTAGTTCATCTGATTATAAAATTTTGTCTCCTTTTCCGACATAGCATCTTACCAAAGTGCACCCCGTGAGCTACGACATGTGGGTTGAGGTTGTCATTATAACCCTGCTTGCAAACTCCTCAGGAGAAGCACTTGCAATTGCAGGGCTGCAGTAGAGGTAGGTGAGCACCTAGACCTTGGGTGCACGTGGGAGCCCCATCTTTGACCATCTGGGGCCGTTTTCAGCCTTTGCAGGTCAGGGATGTTTTGCAGAAGAGCTAAACCCAAGAGGCCTCCAATGCAACTTGCTCCGAGCAGCTACGTGCAGCCAAAGCACTTGCAGCCCTCCAGGGGACAAGGCAGTGTTGAACTCCGCTTAATTACAGCACAGGCATTGGAAGGACAGAAAGAACCTGGTAGGTAGCAGGGAGCCTTTCTCTGCTCTGGAGCAGAAACGTGGGTGCGCTGTCAAATGTGACCTTTTTGACACGGAATCCAAACTGACATTGCTAAAAAGCTTTCTGATTTCTTCTTGTGATGAGGACTATCTATCCCGCAATGATATTGAATATTTGAGGGAGGTACAGACATTGAATTAATAGGAAAAAAAATGGACTGCAAGCTTTTATTTCAGTGATTTTGCCTCTTAGCATTAAAAAAGAAAATGTATGTTGAGACGTTGTTACTTCTCTTAGCCAAAAATGCATAAAATGGCCAGTGGTAAGATGGACAATTATTAGAACCTTCCTGGATGTTCCTACAAAGCATTTGTAACACTGATGTGTAGGAATATGCATCCACTTATTGAAATTGCCTTAATTAAATTATTTTTAAAAAATATAGAGATTTTTCTGTGCCTGGTAGTGACATATGAGTGCTTGGCATTGGCACGTGTTGGTGCTGCAGACAGACTGGCTGGCTTTGGGCAGGCAGCTCTCAGTGCCCCGAATGCAAGAGGAAACTCCCCCCCGGTGGCAACTGGGTCACCTTCTTTGCTCTGTTAGTACACCATAGTTCACACTTGTGCTTGTTGACAGATTTGGAGCACTTTGTGGAAGCAAAAATTGGCCAGGGAATAGAGTTGGCACGTTTCCCCCCGAGAAGAGCTCGAATTAGAGCGCCGCAGGTCTTTCATTAGCTGGTGAAAGTGATGCAATGTGCGACCAACGTGCTGGCTGAGCCGCTGCGGGTATGAGGAGGGTGGTAACTTTTAGCCTTTATACAGTGGTTTCCCTCGTCCCAGAGCACCAGGGCTTCCCGTTTGCAGTTCCCATATTGCTCGTAGGGACCTGAGCAACCCAACTAATGCTAATGCTACCAGTAGTACTGCCAGCGGGAGCTCAGTGTAGAGGATCTTGTTCTGACTAAGGCCATTGATGCATTGATCTTGAGTTTGGAGATACCTTCTAGAAGAAGGTATCTCCAAGACCACCTTTCTAGAAGAAACTACAAAATTCTTCACTTTGAGGTGTTACTAATATACTGGAAGTGTAAAACCTATCCTCCTTGAGCTATATACATGGAAAGCACTTTAGTGAAA